>CM076848.1:61987365-62340278 GCA_039519185.1 Astragalus membranaceus | reverse complement strand
TGGTGAACTCGAAAGCATGATCAACGATCACCAAAAATCTAGAGGAAGCAACAATCTTGTTCGAGCTTCTTCAAGCAATGTAATGTTGTTTGGTAATTTAGGTAACTTAAGACAAGGAAGTACAGGACAAGAAAACAATAGTCCAATGGAATATCGCCACGTGTCAAATGGAGGAGGACAAACAAACTATACAACAGGACATGGAGCTAATAGAAGTGCTAGTAAACCAACGAACTCAAATGCACAATCAGGTTCACTTTGTAGGGCTTTGTCAACTAGAATGGATCCAGAAGATTTGAAGATAATGGGGAATGAGGATTATAAGAATGGAAGATTTGCTGAAGCATTGGCTTTGTATGATGCAGCTATTGCAATTGATCCTAATAAGGCTTCTTATAGGAGTAATAGAAGTGCAGCGTTGACTGCTCTTGGTAGACTTTTTGAGGCTGTGTTTGAATGTAGAGAAGCTATTCGGATTGAACCTCATTACCATAGAGCTCATCATCGCTTGGGAAATTTGCACTTTAGGTAGGTAACTTAATTATAATTTTGCATGAGTTTTCTTTTTGATTGTAGTGTTTGTTAATTTTTATATGCACTTGCTTATATTACAGATTAGGTGAAACAGATAAGGCACTTTATCATTATAAACAAGCAGGACCAGAAGCTGATCCAGATGAGGTTGCTAAAGTTAAGATTCTTCAAGCTCATTTAAATAAGTGTACTGAGGCTCGCAGGTTAGGAGATTGGAACTCATTGATTGCTGAGAGCATCAAAGCTATAGCATCAGGTGCAGATTCAGCTCCACAGGTGAGTTATTAGCCTATACATCACGTGTAGGGATCATCTCTATTTTTCAAAGAAATGGAAGTCTGTTACTAAAGTTTTGAGATCTCTACTCATTTATATATCACATGTTTTAGCTCTTAATGCATGTGTCAGTCTTGCTGATATGATATTTGTTTTGGCCTTTAAGATATTTGCATTGCAAGCCGAAGCCTTATTGAAGCTGCGAAGGCATCAAGATGCGGACAATATAATGACAAAATGTCCCAATTTTGATGTTGATGAGTGTACTAAGTTCTTTGGACCTATTGGAAATGCAAATTTGTTAGTGACACGTGCTCAAGTTGATATGGCAGCTGGCAGGTAACTCTATTTAGTTTCTCATTGAAAAAATAACTTCTCAGTTTTCAAATCACAATCACAAACATGGAGTACTCATTGTATTGACAGATTTGAAGAAGCTTTAGAAGCAGCACAAAAAGCAGCTAGGCTAGACTCAAATAACAAACAAGCAAACAAGGTGTTGAGAAAGGCTCGAGCTGTTACAGCAGCAAGAGCTAGAGGAAATGAGCTTTTCAAGGCATCAAAATTCTCTGAGGCTTGTGTTGCTTATGGAGAGGGTCTTGAGAATGATACACATAACTCTGTGTTACTATGTAATCGAGCCGCTTGTAGATCAAAACTAGGCCAATTGGAGAAAGCTGTGGAAGATTGCACTGCTGCACTTAACTTGCGCCCATCTTACAGCAAAGCTAGATTGAGAAGAGCAGATTGTAATGCTAAGGTTTGTTTATTTACATGATGCGATCACTTTTTGAATAAACACTAGTAACATACCGTGCATGCACACGCACACGGGCAGGAGCGTATTCGTTACATGAATGGACTCACAACATTCAATTAGTCCATACATGTGAAGATAAATTATTAAATTTCATGTCAATTTAGTAATTATTGGTGATTGTTATCACTTTGGCTCTCTAGTTATGTGATTTTTATGATGTTTATTTATTGTGAAATCATAGATGGAAAGATGGGAAGCATCAATAAGAGACTATGAAATTTTGCAAAAAGAAACACCGGAAGATGAGGAAGTAAACCGGGCATTGTTGGAGGTCCAAGCACAGCTTAAGAAACAACGAGGTGGAGCAAGGACATGAGCATATAGTTAGAGGGGAGAGAATCAGAGATATATAGAAGATGAAGATACCAAAGGATCAAGCATTTTAAATGTGACAACTGACAAGCATTCGGGTGGAGAAATTAGAGCCTTTATCTGCACAGGAAAAGAGTAACACACTTGATAAGGTGTGATCAATCCATTTGAAAAAGTGAGAAACATTGTTAGGATGGAAAATGTAATTCACTGAAATACAAGGCATGATTTGCTTAGAGGCCAAAGGAAAGTCAACAAGTTAATGTAGTATAGTAGAACTAGCAGCAGTTGGTATGCGTCTATTTTTCTCTTTGTTTTATTTATTTATTTATTTATTTATTTATTCTTCTTTTGGGAGAAACGGTATAATATTTGTTTGCGAAGGATATCAACCATGTACATTAGATTTGTTCATTGTCATCTTAAAGGGCCAGGCTAGCTAGTTCTCTTGTTTTCTTTTTCTCTGATCAAGATTGTCTTGGTAACACACATTCACGCAGTCAATCAAGCTGGACTAAAAATATAACTAGAGAACTTCGAGAGTTTGGGGTTGCTCAACCTCTACATGACTACAAATACAATAATTGCATTATATTGAGTTCGCCTTATCAACACCATTTTTGGTAGAGCCATTGAAACTAGCCTTTGTTGACAAGTGCCACATTACATAAGGCTTGCTTAAGTCTTATGTATGGCCATTGTGTTACACACAGTATCTGTGTTCTCTCTGTGGGGCGTGATTACGAAACTAGTATTTGCTGATCAAACATATTTACCATGTCTTGAATCATATAGATTGTCAAACACTAACCAAAGTGTTTGTGGTCTCGATATGTTTGGAAAAATTGCTGATCCTAAATCATTTTTTTTATCAACACGAAACCAAATCCTTTTTGTAACACCCCGATAAATTTCTATGAAGCACGGACTCTGACACGGACACCGGACACGACACAGACACGGACACGCGGACACCGCTAATGTCTAAAATATAGGACACCGAGACACCGCATATATATATATATATATATATATATATATATATATATATATATTATTTATTTATTATTGTTGATGATGTGGCAATCTGGTTCTGTTTCTTTTCACCCATTCAGCTTGTGACACGTGTCACCCTGGGAGTGGCCAGCTTCAAATGGTAGTTATAACCGGTATTCTCCTCGGTTCTTGGCGCGAAGGCAGCAGGAGGAATCCGATAAATGTTTAAGCTTTCCTACTCATTGTAACAGATTTCTAATTTCTTTCTGGGTGTGTGATCGAGCGAAACACAGGGAAATTAGGGTTCGGGAAGTGAGGGGGCGAATCGAATTGGGATTTTGCTAATCTTGTACAATTAAACCTTCAATTGTGAATGCAGCTAGAATTAAGCAGTTGCTTAATTCCCCAGACGTAGATATCATTCTGATATCAAACTGGAAACAATTGGTAAACAAATTCTTGCGGTGTTGTTCGTTTAATTCCGTTAATTTGCGTTTTACCCCAAATTGCCAGTTTAGGGTTCATCAATTGCGTTCTTTGATTGTTAATTTAAATAGTCAAATTGAAGTCATTGATTGCTGCATTGCTGAATTGCGATAGTGTCCAAACCGTTCTTGCAAGAATTCGCGTAGCTTTGGTCTTAATTCTCAACAATTGGTATCAAGAGCGACGTTGAAGAATTGTCCATGGAAATGACAAAGTATAACATTGAAAAGTTCAGTGGGAAGAATGACTTTGGTCTGTGGAAGATGAAGATGCGTGCAATGCTAGTGCAACAAGGTTTGGAGGAGGCTCTGGAAGGAGAGGATAAACTGCCAGAAACAATGTCTGCGAAAGAAAAGAAGGAGATGATGAACAAGGCTTACAGTGCTATTATTCTTTGCTTAGGAGACAAAGTTCTTAGAGAGATATCTAAAGAAAAGACCGCTGCAGCTATTTGGCTGAAACTTGAAAGTCTATACATGACCAAGTCTTTGGCAAATAGGCTCTACCTGAAGCAAAGGCTCTATACTTTCAAGATGCAATCTGGAACATCTATTGGAGATCATATTGATGAGTTCAACAAGTTAATATTGGATCTTGAGAATATTGATATAAAGGTTGATGATGAAGATCAGGCACTGTTGCTAATCAGATCTCTAAATAGCTCGTATGACATATTAGCTGATACTCTCATTTATGGGAGAGATTCAATCACACTTGAAGAGGTTCAAGCTGCCCTCATGTCAAAAGAATTATCCAAGAAGAAGGATAACAAAGAAAATGATCAAAGTGAAAGTCTTATGGTCAGAGGAAGATCTGATAAAAGAGAAGGTAAAGGAAAGAATAGGTCTAGATCCAAATCTAAGCCTAAACATAATAGATGCTACATTTGTAATAAGGAAGGACACATTATAAAAACAAATGTCCAGAAAAGAAAAATGCCAAGAATCAAAAGAATGAAGATGAAGGGAGTGCCTCATTTGCCTCTGATGGCTATGAGAGCTGTGAAGTCCTGGTTGCAGCAGGATGTGACTGTAGTGAATCAAATGCTACTACTGAGGCTAAGTGGATTGATGATTGGGCAATGGATTCTGCTTGCTCGTATCACATGTGCCCCAGGAGGGAATGGTTCACAGATTACAAGCCCTACAATGCAGGACAGGTTCTCATGGGAAACCACATGGGATGCAAGGTACTTGGAATTGGCACTGTGAAACTCAGGTTGATTGATGGCACAATAAAGCTCCTTACAGATGTGAGACATGTTCCTGATCTAAGAAGACCACTTATATCACTGGGAATGCTTGAAGATGCAGGCTTCAGTTTCAAAGGTGAAAATGGCATCCTCAAGGTCATGAAGGGGTCTAGAGTTGTGATGAAGGGAGAAAGGAAAGGTAACAAGCTCTACATACTCCAAGGAAACACTGTCACAGGAGAAGTTCATGTTGCAGATTCTCAAGCAGTGAGCAAAACACTCATATGGCACCAAAGACTTGGGCATATGAGTGAGAAAGGCTTAAAGGAGATGGAGAAGCAAGGCTTACTATGTGGCGACAAGGTAGAACAACTTGACTTTTGTGAACACTGTGTAATGGGGAAGCAGACTAGAGTAAAGTTCTCCACTGGAATACACAAGACAAAGGACAAGCTTGGCTATATCCACTCTGATCTCTGGGGGCCAGCTCAGACACCTACACATGGTGGAAAAAGGTATGTCTTAACTCTTACTGATGACTACAGTAGGAAAGTATGGATTTACTTATTGAAAACAAAGGATGAGGCATTCAATTCATTTGTTGAATGGAAAAAGAAAGTAGAAAATCAAACTGGTATGAAGGTGAAAGCTCTTAGAACTGATAATGGACTTGAATTCTGCAATGAAGAGTTTAATAGATTTTGCAAGAGTAATGGAATCTATAGAAACATGACTGTTAGGGGAACACCACAACAGAATGGACTTGCAGAAAGGTTGAATAGAACTCTGTTAGGAAAGGTTAGATGTATGTTAGCTTGTGCTAAGCTACCTAAAAGTTTCTGGGGTGAGGCAATTCACACTGCATGCTACCTAGTCAATAGAAGTCCATCCACTGCATTAAGTTTTAAGACTCCACAAGAGATATGGACTGGGGAAACACCTAAACTTGATCATTTGAAAGTGTTTGGATGTCCTGCATACTGTCATATCAGAGAAGGAAAACTGGAACCTCGATCAAAGAAAGGAATTTTTGTTGGTTATCCTGATGGAGTAAAAGGTTACAGGGTCTGGCTGCCAGAAGAAAGAAAATGTATCATCAGTAGGGATGTAGTATTCCATGAATCAAAGTTGAACAACAATGAGATTGTAAGTGAGACACTGGAAAAAGCAGATCAGAACAGTGAATTCCAAATTGAGGTGGAGTTAGCAAACAAAGATAAGGCAAGTGGTGTTGTTGAAAATCAAAATGATAATCAAGACACCAACTCTCAAACTAGCTCTGATTCTGAGGTTGAACATGATGAACAAGCTAATGACTATGTGTTGGTAAGAGATAGAGTAAGGAGACAAATCAAGCCACCAAATCGACTTGGTTATGACTCAGAGACTGCATATGCCCTTAACACAGCAGAGGAGTTTATTAGTGAGGATCCATCAAGTTTCCAAGAAGCTATGGCAAGCAAACACAAGCAACAGTGGTTAATTGCTATGAAAGAAGAAATGTCCTCACTGCAGAAAAATGAAACATGGAAATTGATCAAGAAACCTACTGGTGTGAAGCTTGTAGGATGCAAATGGATATACAAGCTCAAGGAAGGCATCACAGATAACAGTCCACCCAGATTCAAAGCCAGGCTAGTAGCAAAGGGGTATACTCAAAGAGAAGGAATTGATTACTCAGAAATTTTCTCACCTGTTGTCAAACATACTTCCATAAGAGTCATTTTGTCTCTAGTTGTGCAATACAAAATGCAATTAGAACAGATGGATGTAAAAACAGCTTTTTTACATGGAATACTTGAAGAGAAAATCTACATGACTCAACCAAAGGGCTTTGAGGTAAAGGGGAAGGAGGATCAGGTATGTCTTCTGCAGAAGTCACTCTATGGATTGAAACAATCCCCTAGACAGTGGTATAAAAGGTTTGATGCATACATGATAAACATAAAGTTCAAGAGATGCAGTCATGACAGTTGTGTTTACTTCAAACAACTACATGACAGTAGCTATATCTACCTATTGCTATATGTAGATGATATGCTCATTGCTAGCAGGGATGGCAGTGAGATTGACAGACTAAAGCAATCACTTCACAAAGAATTTGAAATGAAGGATCTTGGCAAGGCAAGCAAGATCCTAGGGATGGAAATAATCAGAAATGAATCTCCATCGGGCCTGTGCATATCTCAAAAGGGGTATGCTCAAAAGGTAGTCAGTAGATTCAACATGACAGATGGGAAGCCAACTAAAGTACCTCTAGCAGCTCATTTCAAATTGTCAAAAGAAGACAGTCCTGTCACTGATGCAGAAAGAAAACAAATGGAGGAAATACCATATGCAAGTGCAGTGGGAAGCCTCATGTATGCTATGGTGTGCACTAGGCCTGATTTAGCCTATGCACTGAGCCTGGTCAGTAGGTATCTCGCAGAACCAGGGCAACAACATTGGCAAGCTGTCAAATATATTCTTAGGTACCTAAATGGAACTGTAAGTCTGAGTCTGGTTTACAGTGAAGGAAGCCAAAACTCAGGTGGAGTTGAGGGGTATGTGGACTCTGATTTTGCAGGAGACCGTGACAAGAGAAGGTCACTTACAGGTTATGTTTTCACCTTATTTGGTAACACAATAAGTTGGAAAGCTTCACTTCAGCATGTGGTTGCCTTATCCACAACTGAAGCTGAATACATTGGGGTTACTGAGGCAGTTAAGGAAGCACTATGGCTCAAGGGACTGATAAACGAACTTGGAGTCAAACAGGAGAGTGTCAATGTGTATTGTGATAACCAAAGTGCCATTCATTTGTGTAAGAACAATGCTTACCATGAAAGGACAAAACACATAGACACAAGATTACATTGGATCAAGGACATAATAGCTCAAGGCTCTGTCAAGATTCAGAAGGTTCATACTGCTCATAATCCTGCAGATTTCATCACCAAAGTTGTTCCTTTAAGCAAGTTCAAGCATTGCTTGAGCTTGCTAAGTATTGGTTGATTAATGTGATGAAGGATGAATTAAGCATCGTGTTGTAGTTCTGGTTGCATTCTGAGATTGATTGCCAAGGTGGAGATTGTTGATGATGTGGCAATCTGGTTCTGTTTCTTTTCACCCATTCAGCTTGTGACACGTGTCACACTGGGAGTGGCCAGCTTCAAATGGTAGTTATAACCGGTATTCTCCTCGGTTCTTGGCGCGAAGGCAGCAGGAGGAATCTGATAAATGGTTTAAGCTTTCCTACTCATTGTAACAGATTGCTAATTTCTTTCTGGGTGTGTGATCGAGCGAAACACAGGGAAATTAGGGTTCGGGGAAGTGAGGGGGCGAATCGATTTGGGATTTTGCTAATCTTGTACAATTAAACCTTCAATTGTGAATGCAGCTAGAATTAAGCAGTTGCTTAATTCCCCAGACGTAGATATCATTCTGATATCAAACTGGGTAAACAATTCTTGCGTGTTGTTCGTTTAATTCCGTTAATTTGCGTTTATCCCCAAATTGCCAGTTTAGGGTTCATCAATTGCGTTCTTTGATTGTTAATTTAAATAGTCAAATTGAAGTCATTGATTGCTGCATTGCTGAATTGCGATAGTGTCCAAACCGTTCTTGCAAGAATTCGCGTAGCTTTGGTCTTAATTCTCAACAATTATAGTTAAATAAAATATGAACATTACCTATAAAAGATTTAAATTGAGCAATTTATTTTATAATAATAAAAGTTCTTAAACATAATAAGATAGTTTTTCACATTCATTTTCCATCTACTATATCGATAAGCTAAAAATGATGTAATCAAATTTAATATTTTTAACCCCTTTCTTGATTATCACTACTTTGACACTTCTTTAACCTTTGTAGAAGTATCTGAGAGGTTTTCAAGAAGTGTCTAAGATGTGTCGAAGCAAAGAAAAAAAAGATTTTTTTGGGACACTTGTCTGAGGTGTCGGACACGTGTCGTACGAGTGTCGTACGGGTGTCGGACACTGACACGTGTCGGACACCGGGACACGTCTAATCTCAGAGGTGTCCGTGCTTCATAAATTCTAACTTGTAGAATCACCGAAATGCACTAAATGGCATATATCAGAGTAACTTCCTGTTATTGAAATATTGAACACAACTAAAACTTTCAATAATACATGATAAATGGTTCTCTGAACCTCATTAACTTCCTGAAAATGCTTAAGTTTCAAAAACTTAAGACTTGTACATAACCCTGGTGTTCAATACTCAAAACAAAAAGTAGCGGAAACGATTTTTTCAACTTAAACAATGAAAGTCATACAATCGATAATATAACTAAATAAAATGCAAAGGGCTAAACAGGAAATCCAATTTCCCCTAGATCCATGATCCGCACCGGCTAACCGTGCTTTGCCGCCTTTGCCTTTCCCTCCTTCTCTGTAAAAACCACAAACAGGAAGGGTGAGATAAACATTATCTCAGTGAGTCCTATCGAGACCCCTGACCAACTCTAACGGTTTATTATACTTGAATCTGAACTCATGGCCCTAATAAGCGACCACGTGAATACATGATGTTTTCTCGTAACTTGTAGCCCTAATAAGCGACTACTCGTTACATTTCTGATTTTTCCTGATGTAGCCCTAATAAGCGACTACGGGTCATATTTTAACATGAACTTAGCACAACACCTCGAAGCCCGCCTTAGCTAAGGTTTGGACGTCTCAGTGAACCCATCCCCACTAATCCAAGTGAGCAACATGAGAGCCTAGGTTCTGGGGCTCATGACTTCCCCTCCCCTAGTATGCTAATAACTGGAGGATCGTCATCCTCGATATACACAAGGTATACCATCTACCTTTCCCCGAGGGAAAGTAACTTGAGTTGTGTTTACATGAATTGAGAGTTTTTATGTCTTTATAGACTTACAATCAATTAGCTTACATGACATGATGAACTTGAAGTTCGATATCTTAGCATGATTGGACTCAAGGTCCGTTAATATTTCTTGACTTATGTTCTCTCGCGTTCTCTAAGTACGGTTTTTCGTTATGTTCATAACACACAAGTTTTCTATCAAACATGTTCAATTCCATGATATATATCAGTATCGTTACATTGTTGGGGAACCATGAGGAATGGATTAGTAGGGGATTGGAATCATTCGGAATGGACTAGAGGGTGTTTTGAAACAGGAAATCAGAAGGTCACGCACGACCCGTGCGTTTAGGCGCACGACCCGTGCGCATTTCAAAGAAAAGAGGTGAAGTTTCAGAACCAGGCGCACGATCCGTGCGTCAAGGTGCACGACCCGTGCGCAGTTAAAATACTTTTCGCGCACAGTCACAGATGGGGGCGCACGATCCGTGCGCAGAGGCACCCGATCCGTGCGTCTCCATCAGTTTTCCAGAAAACTGTATTTTCAAAGGCATTTCCGTTCCGTTCCGATCGAGACCCAAACTTAACATACATTAAAACAGCATATCACAGCAACACAACCAATTCAATCCAGCACATTTCAAACAATCAAGCACAACCTTTATCGTTCAAAATCACAGTTTGTGGAAAACGGTTTTCGATTTATTTCCTGTCGAGACTAAAAAAAATACACAACAATTGATTTTCGAAAATGTGGAGACTCAGAACACACACCCATTCCCTAAGCGAGTTATAGAACTCGCCGTATTGTGATGAAAATCACAAACAACCACGACGACAACTTGACTTCAATGAAAACCGAAATCTCACGAACCGGCTCCGTACTCGTCTAACCACTTCCAAAATCGAACCCAAAGCTACACCAGCTGCCAATCCTTTTCCTCTTGCTTTAAAACTACCATGAGGGTTCTGGACTTTTCAAATTCCGCTCCCAATCCAACATGCAAGCTACATCCAGCTACTAGACTCCATTTTTATGAATTTTGAGCTTTGGAGTGTGAAAATGGTGGATTGAGAAGGAGAAGGAGATAGGTTGTAACAGTAGTATCAATGGATGGAGAATAAGAAACTGAGTCTAATGGTGAAGAGAAATGTGACATGCATCAAACTTTGGTTCCCACTCTTGTTCTTCCTCCCTCGCGAGCTCTCTCTCTCTCTCAAGCTCCCTCTCTTCTTTTCTTTCTTTGTTTTTCTGAATGTCACAAATGATGGAGTGTT
Source organism: Astragalus membranaceus (assembly GCA_039519185.1). Classification (NCBI taxonomy): domain Eukaryota; kingdom Viridiplantae; phylum Streptophyta; class Magnoliopsida; order Fabales; family Fabaceae; genus Astragalus; species Astragalus membranaceus. Next base: position 62,329,545 of record CM076848.1, on the reverse strand, counting down.
TGGGTTGGGGTGGGGTTTGGTTCAGTTGTGTCATCACTTAAAAGGGTGTAAAAATCAAAATACCCTTCAGTCATTTACTCCTCTAATACTACTAAGACATGGCCTAATCTAATGAACTTAGCCAACTCCTAGTAACTTAACAAAATATTTTAAACTATGCATGACTATAATTTTATTTATTTCAACATTACCTAATTTATGATCACCTCTTGAGCTAATTATTTTTATTTAGCAAATAAATTACTTTAACCTCTTTGCTACTTTAAATTAATTTAATTAGATATTTAGGGGATGTTACACTTATTTTTAAGACTTTGTGGTCGAAAATTATTTAAATTTTAAAGACAATACCTACCAAAAGTCCTTGGTGAGGCCAACTCTTTATTCAATTCAATATAATAACACAAACGCAAGGGTCCCATTAAGCAGCGACCTAGAACCATATAAATTTACTGATCTAACCCTAAGCACGGACAGTAGAGCCCAAAATAGAAAAACCAGACTCAGATTCAGACCCAGACCTAGACCCGGATCCGATGGCCATAGTTTTAAGGCGGGCCTGGCTCAAATCATTATTACAATTATTTTTCACAGCCCAAAGCTCATAAGGCGAAGTGTCGGTAGCAAGCCACTGTTCAATCGTGAATTGCTGCTGAGCACAGGGTGTATGCACCCCAGTGGAAGTAACCTCAACGTAATTACAATACCACCCATGGCCCCCTCCCGTCCCATCCGAAGTCACGTTAACCGCGCACACGGGTCCGTCCAAACAAGGAGCCCTGCCGCTGAATATATCGAGGTTGCCTCTCTCGAAGTAATCATGACCCGGATCCATTAACCCGCCCCATGCCTCCAAGTTTTTGATGTATATGTAGTAACCGTAAGCGTCGTATAGCTTAAGCCCGATGATTGAGTCCGTCCCTCCTTTGATGATCGACCCGGTCCTAGCGTACACCGTGAACACACAATCTTCGTCCTACATGAAATGAAATATTGAAATATTTATATTAATAATAACTTCATTTATTCATCAGTAACAGCATAAAGATAAAGATGAGAGGGAAGCAGAGTGCGAGTCTTACAGATCTGACGGTTGTGATGAAGCATAGCGCCAGCAGAAAGAGGAGTGGGAAGAGCCTCGTTGGAGTTGCCATGAGATAGACAGAGATGAAGTGGGCGAAATTAACTTCCTTCAGTGGTGGATACAGTACAATAGGTCTTCATAAATAGAAGACTGGCAAGGTAAATTTACTTTCCTTTTTATTATTTGTAATTTTTTTGACATTTTTATTATTGTATTATTTTAGGAAATGCTATTGTTAAGTCCTCATCTTCATCTCCTTTCACATCATCATCTCCTTTACTTTTACTTCCGAAAGGAAATTATCCACAAGGAATATTTGAAATTCTAAAAAATAATTTCTAGGATCTCTTTTTTAATTTTTTACTTAATAAATAATAAAGTATTATAATTTAAATTTTTTTGACACAATATAATTTAATTTATATATACCATTATTGTAGAAATTTTTTACACCATCTATTAATCATGAAATAACATGTAATTAAAAATATTTGATTTTATTATAACTATCTTAAAAGTCAATCTTATCATGATTTTTAACTTGATCCTACAAATATTTATTTATTTTTTTGGTAAATCTGGGTATCCATCACACGGAAAGCAGTGACTAATCCCTCGCTCATTGTAGGTGCCTCGAGGGACAGGAAAGCTGGCCTAGAGTTTTAACGCTGCTCCGTACCCAATGCGGGGATCGAACCCCCGACCCTTAGTTAATCATAAAATCAGAAGAAAATATGAAGAACAATGGTGCAAATACAATAGAAGAAGTTGGCGCCCATGGCATGGGCGCCTGGGACATGATGCTGCACAATGTCACATATATGGATACTTGTGTTCCTATGGACAAGAGTAGTGACAAGAAAGAACCTGGCGCCCTTGGCGCCCTTGCTGATCACAGAGACACATCAGGGACTGACTGTGCAGACACATCAGGCGCATGGCGCCCATCAGGAAATGACGTGGAACATAATGCTGGGGACATTGGATCAGGTGCTAATCATGTGGGAATGAGTGGTGGGACCCAGGATTCTGTCACGTGAGTGGTCTGGTGTGCAACCGGCTGGCGCCCCTATTGTGCTGTACTATTTTTCTGTTAGCCTAGGATCCGTTTTCTCTCTAGATCTTTCTCTAGCTTTTCTACTATGTAATAAGGATCATGATGGTGCAGCATAGACCCTAGTACTTGCTATATAAGGCAATACTTCCATTGTACAAGTCATTAATCAAATGAATCATTTTCCCTTTTAATTGTTGTGTTGCCAATCATGGCTCATTTCCATTCTAGTTTTGTTTTTACATGCTTTACATTCCGTTGTTTTAAGATGGTATTAGAGCAATAGGCTCTGATTACCTTGCTTGCTCTATTCTTCTTTTCTTTTCATCCCTTTCATGGCACCTAGGCAAGCTAGTGGTTCTGGTGCTGCATTTGGGGATCCTCCAAAGGATCCTGCTTCAGAGCAGACCAGCATATACTATGTGCACCCTAGTGATGGCCCCTCTTGAGTCTCTATTACTCCTGTTCTTAGTGTTAATGGTTCAAACTACCACTCTTGGGCTCGTTCCATGAGAAGAGCACTAGTTGGTAAAAATAAGTATGATTTTGTTGATGGAACAGTAGAGATTCCAGACAGTTTCCATCCTAGCTATAAAGCATGGTGTAGATGCAACAACATCATACACTCTTGGATCATGAATTCTGTAGTTGAGTCCATAGGACAAAGCATTGTATTTGTTGAAAATGCTATTGATGTATGGAATGAACTTAAGGAAAGGTTCTCTCAAGGAGATCTAATCAGAATCTCAGAATTACAATGTGAAATCTATGGCTTAAAACAAGAGTCCCTTTGTCACAGAGTTCTTCTCTGAACTAAAAGTCCTCTGGGAAGAATTAGAATCATACCTCCCTGAGCCTACATGTGGTTGTCCCAGAAAATGTGTTTGCACAATTGGGATAGCTGCTGCTCAAAAGAGTCATGCTATAAGCAAAACTATTCGGTTCCTAACTGGACTAAATGACAACTTTGCTATGATCAGATCTCAAATTCTCATCATGGATCCTCTACCAAAACTGAACAAAATATTTTCCATGGTGATTCAACATGAAAGACTGTTTTGTGTGAATGATGAAAACAATGTTATAGTTGGCAATGTTGAAGCCAAGAAGAGTTTTAATCGTGCCAAAAACACCTTTCAAGGGAACAAATATGCAAGCAAGGTATGCACACACTGTGGAAGAACTGGCCACACTATTGAGACATGCTACAAGAAACATGGCTTTCCTCCCAACTGGCAGAGGAATGCTGCAAATGTGACAGAATCAAGTGAAGAAGTTGCAAATCAGAAGGGAGAGGAGGACAGCAAGATTGGAATCACAAAGGATCAGTATGAGAAGCTAGTAAACATGCAACAAGCAGGCGCCCATGGCGCCCCTCAAGTCAGCTCTCCTTCAAAATCTGTCAACATGGTTGGAAGAGGTTTTCCCTCTTTAGAACACCTCAACACAGGTAGCATCTCTCACATTTGCTCATTAAAATCAAGTGATATAGGTTTGTGGATTATTGATTCTGGTGCTAGTGTTCACATATGTTGTTCCCTTAAACATTTCAAAAGTTATGTCAATATTAAACCTGTGAGCATCAAGCTACCTAATGGCCATAACTTATACGACAATAAAAGGAGTTATTGAATTCACTTCTAAGCTTTATATAATAGATGTGCTATATGTGCTAGAGTTTTACCCACACCTTATTTCTGTGCCTAGATTAATGATTGATTTGCAAGCTAGTGTATTGTTTGATATTCCCAAATGTATCATTCAGGATATGAAGACCAAGGAGATGATTGGTTCGGGTATGATCTTTGAAGGGCTAGTGTATCTGGAAATCCCTGATGATAAAGCTGCTGCTGTCATAAACTACACTCACACCAGCCCTGAAACCCTGCCAAAGACAGCCTTATGGCATTTTAGATTAGGACACATTTCCAATCAAAGAATGAAGTTATTGCTTAGTGACTTTCCTTCTATTCATGTTGATGAAGGCTCTGTCTATGATATCTGTCACTATGTTAGACAAAAAAAGTTGCAGTATAGTCTAAGCAACAAGAGGGCTTCCAAATGTTATGAATTAATCCATTTTGATATATGGGGACCTATATCCACTGTTTCTGTCCATGGCCACAAATACTTCTTAACTGCTTTAGATGACTATAGTAGATATACTTGGGTAATTTTGCTTAAAACAAAATCTGAAGCAAGTAATAGTGTCAAGAGTTTCATCAACACCATTGAAAAACAATTTGAAACAAGTGTCAAATCTGTTAGAACTGACAATGGTCCTGAGTTTTTAATTCCTGATTTCTACTCCTCAAAAGGAATCATTCACCAAACAACTTGTGTAGAAACACCTGAGCAAAATGGAAGGGTAGAAAGAAAACACTAACATATTTTAAATGTAGCAAGAGCTTTCCTTTTTCAAGCAAAATTACCCAAGCATTACTGGTCTTATGCTGTTGCTCATGCCACTTACATAATTAATAGAATTCCCAGTCCTTTACTCAAAGATAAGTCTCCTTACTCCCTGTTGAAAAACACTCTACCTGATTTAGAGTCTCTTAAGGTTTTTGGTTGTCTTTGCTATGCATCCACATTAAAGGTAGGACAAAGCTTGACCCAAGGGCTAGAAAGTGTATTTTCCTAGGATACAAACCTGTTGTCAAGGGATATGTCCTACTTGACCTTAATAACAAAGAACACTTCACATCCAGGAATGTGATCTTCCATGAACACATTCTGCCATACAGTAATCCTCAAGCTTTGTCCAAATGGAATTATATACCTCAGAATCTCCCTAAAGCAGCAGGCACCACTGATTCTCACCAACATATGGACCTAGACCCTCAAATAGCCACAGACCCTCTCACATCACCACAACAGCTAGAAACATCCCCCACTGCTCCAAATTCACGTACATCAGACAGCAACCTTGATCACAGTCTTGAAACCTCTCAAACCCCAGCATTAAGACACTCCACAAGAGAAAAAGAGCAACCAGCTCGTTTATCTGACTACATATGCACTAGTCATTCAACAGATCATACAGAAGCAACATATCCAGGTATTCAATATCCTATATCTAGCTATCATTCTCTTTCCAATTTATCTAGTGTACAACAGAAATACTGTTTAGCCATAAGCTCTGCAGTCGAACCACAATCTTATGAAAAGGCTTGTGAAGAAAAGTGTTGGAAAGAGGCCATGCAAACAAAATTAGAGGCACTTGAACAGAATGAGACTTGGCAAATAGTAGATTTACCTCCAAAGGTAAAACAATTGGCAGCAAATGGGTCTATAAAGTCAAGCACAAAGCAGATGGCACAATAGAAAGATACAAGGCTAGACTAGTTCCAAAAGTTTACAATCAAATTGAAGGCTTGGATTACTTTGACACTTTCAGTCCTGTTGCAAAACTCACCCCTGTCAGGCTACTGCTAGCTGTTGCTTCTATGATGAATTGGAACCTGCACCAACTAGATGTCAACAATGCTTTTCTGCATGGAGATCTTAGTGAGGATGTCTATATGGAAATTCCAAAAGGAGTAGCTGGAAATAGAGAGACACAAGCATGCAAGTTACAGAAATCCCTCTATGGTCTCAAGCAAGCTAGCAGAAAGGGGTATGAAAAATTAGCCACACTGTTACTCAGTGAAGGATACAAACAATCCAATTCTGATTATTCACTGTTCACTCTCACAAGGAATGAAGAATTCACAGTATTATTGGTCTATGTAGATGATGTTATATTGGCAGGCAATTCTCTCAAAGAATTCAGCAGAATCAAACTCATCTTGGATAATGCCTTCAAAATCAAAGACCTTGGCCCTCTGAAATACTTCCTTGGGCTTGAAGTTTCAAGGTCCACAAGAGGTATTACAATTAGTCAGAGGAAGTACTGCCTTGATCTCTTGCATGAGACAGGTCAACTTGGTTCTAAACCCAGCACCACACCTATGGACTCCAATTCAAAAATTCATCAAGATTCTACAAAGTCTTTTGATGATACCGCATTATACAGGAAGCTGATAGGAAAACTGCTCTACCTTACTAACACTAGACCAGACATCACCTTTGCAGTTCAACAATTAAGTCAACATGTCAACTCTCCTACTGTTACTCACTACAGTGCTGTCTGCAGGGTTCTAGAATACCTGAAGGGAACTGCTGGTAGGGGCCTATTCTTTCCCAGAGAATCAAACCTGCAAATCTCTGGATTCTCAGATGCTGATTGGGCCAATTGTTTGGATACCAGAAAGTCAGTAACAGGCTACTGTTTCTTCCTTGGTTCATCACTTGTATCATGGAGGACAAAGAAACGGCAATCAGTATCAAGATCATCCTCTGAAGCTGAGTACAGGGCACTATCCACTGCTACTTGCGAATTACAATGGCGGTTGTTTCTGTTGAAAGAGCTAAATGTCAAATGTGATAGGCTGCCAGTTCTCTACTGTGATAATCAGAGTGCAATACACATTGCAGCTAATCCTGTTTTCCATGAGAGGACAAAACACCTTGAGATTGACTGCCACTTTGTTAGAGAAAAACTGCAGAGTGGCATGATGAAACTACTACCAATTTCCTCAAAAGCTCAACTTGCTGATTTCTTCACCAAGGCACTAACACCGTCATTATTTTCCTCCTTTATTTCCAAGCTTGGCATGATAAACATTTACCATGGTCTAGCTTGCGAGGGGCTCATAAAATCAGAAGAAAATATGAAGAACAACGGTGCAAATACAATAGAAGAAGTTGGCGGCCATGGGCGCCTGGGACATGATGCTGCACAATGTCACATATATGGATACCTGGGTTCCTATGGACAAGAGTAGTGACAAGAATGAACCTAGCGCCCTTGGTACCCTTGCTGACAAAAGGGAACATGGCGCCTTTGGCGCCCTTGCTGACCACAGGGAACATGGCGCCCTTGCTGATCACAGAGACACATCAGGGACTGACTGTCCAAACACATCAGGCGCATGGCGCCCATCAGGAAATGACGTGGAACATAATGCTTGGGACATTGGATCAGGTGCTAATCATGTAGGAATGAGTGGTGGGACCCGGGATTCTGTCACGTGAGTGGGTGTGCAACCAGCTGGCGCCCTTGGCGCCCCCATCGTGCTGTACTATTTTTCTATTAGCCTAGGATCCGTTTTCTCTCTAGATCTTTCTCTAGCCTTTCTACTATGTAATAAGGATCATGATGGTGCAGCATAGACCCTAGTACTTGCTATATATGCAGTACTTCCATTGTACAAATCATTAATCAAATGAATCATTTTCCCTTTTAATTGTTGTGTTTCCAATCATGGCTCATTTCCATTCTAGTTTTGTTTTTTCATGCTTTACATTCCGCTGTTTTAAGAGTTAATGGAGGATCAACCCCAACCGTTTAACCCCACGCTCTGGGTTACAAATATTTATTCATTGACGGGGCATATCAATTAATGTAGAAAATGATGCATAACTTTAAGAAAATTATTTAATTTTGTGAAAACAATTAAATAATGAAATACAATTCCTAAATTAGGGGAAAAAATGAAAGTTTGGAAATCAACTATTACTTGCGGCGAGAAAGAGAAAAAAACAATCTAATACTAATATAATAAAACTATGATGACAACTAAAGTACCCATGAAATAAAGTTGGGCACTGCACCCAAACTGTGTCAACAACGCAGTTTTGAGACTAATACAAAGCAATTTTTTAAGGTGTGGTTGCCAACAATGAGAAGAACAAGTCTGTCGAGTGGAGTTAAGAATGATGGGAAGAAAATAGCAATTGCACAAACAAGGATGAGCACAAATCAGAAATTAGGGAATAAAAAAAGAGAATTCTAATTCAAACTATATTTAGGGTAATACTATAATTTTTAAAACCCGAGACCCATAAATGAAAATAAGAAAACAAAAAATGAGTTGTAAAATAGTGTGACATAGAAATTTATAAGTAAAACAAGTCGTCAGGGTGCTGCACCCAACTTTTTCACTGGGGTACATAAGAATTTGCATACTAATATTTAATTTATTATTAATACTAATATTTAATACTAATATAATAAAATAATATGTTAGTAAGTTGACATTTTTAGACATTCAACTAGTGCGCCACGTGTCCATTTTTTGGGTATTTTAGACATTTTACCACTAAAAGACAAAAAATCATATCTTTTTTTAATTTTTTACTTTTTCTCTTATAAAATAAATAAATAAGAGAGAGGAGAGAGATGATGGCGTGTGTATATCTAATATTTAATCTATCTAATCTAATAAAACAATATGCTAGCAAATTAATATTTTTAGACATTCCATTTGCGCACCACGTGCTAATTTTTTGGCCATTTTAGATATTTTGCCACTAAAAAACAAAAAACAACAGCTTTTGGTAGAAAAATCTGACCAAAAAACTGCACAAAAGCTGAGAAAAAAACAGGCAACAGCTGCAAAAAAAACAACAAAAGCTGTCTGTTGCTTTCCGCGTTGACGCGCGTAGTCAGAAAAATCAGTAATTACATAAAATTAATATTAAATTATGTAAAATTTACTATTCACTATAGTCTGCTCAAACTACTAAAATCAATTAATTTAATCACTACCAATTGTCAAAAAAAAGTGATACCGCTAGCAAAAGTTATAAAATTATTTTTTTAAAAGAACAAATAATTAAATCTCATTGGGTTTTTTTTTCGTGAGCCGCACGAAGCGACAACGAGAGCGCCAATGGGAGCCCCAACGGAAGCGCCAACGGGAGCAACAACGAGAGCACCAACGGGAGCGCCAACAAGTAGTGGTGTTCAAAAACAAACCAACCCGACTGAAAACCGCAATCTGAAAACCGCAAAAAACCGATTTTTATCAGATCTAATCGGTTTTCTTTTGAGTCAACCGCGCAGTTTGGTTTGGTCCGCAGTTTTTGCTTCACCAACTGCACCAAACCAAACCGCAAGTAAACCTACGACATACAACCTTCATTGACTTGCTGCTCGCTATTTGGGCTTCAACTTACAACAACTTTCACTCACTTACTAACTCAAATCCGATTTCGTTGTTTACTATCTCACACTTCTCACTCTAGAATTAGGAAAATTTCTTTTGCTTAGATAAAAAAATAGTTAATTTTAACTATATTTTAAATTATGTTTTGTCACGCCAACCGAACCAATCCAAACAACATTCGTTTGGTTTGGTTCAATTTTTTTAGGAAGTCAACCGAACCAAACCGCATGCATTTTGACTTTGCGGTTCGGTTCGTTTTTTGACTCAAAATCGAATCAAACCGCACCACGAACACCCCTACCAACCAGGGTGCGTATTTTTTATTAAATCTCATTTTCCTTTTTCCTCATTTTTTCTCCATTATTAATATTTTACGAAGATACCAACTTTTTAAAAACTTTTTGCAACAAAACTATTTTAATAAATTTGAAATATCGCCTTTTATCGAGTTTTTCCTTTTTCTTTTATTACTTTTTGCAACTTTCAACGTATTTTTACTCTCATAGCAACTTATAACAACTACAGTATCACTCGTGCGGACGCACGGGTAAAATACTAGTTAATAATAACAACAAAAACGGAGGATTAAGCTACTATTTTTTTGTCAATATTTTTGTAATCATATTTAGTGTTAAATAATCCAGTCTTGGGCATGCAGCAGTGTTAAATATATTGAGGGAGGGTTTTGCCACCCATTGTGGTCCTACCCAGTTCGAGGGATTAGTCTCTGCTGTTGCGTGCAGAAGATATCTGGTTTAAAAAAAACATAATAAATAATAAAATTTTATTATTATTATTGTTATTATTATGATATGTGTAAAATTGATTTACATAGATGTCATCATGCCATTGGATGTTATAGATGTCCTGACTCTTCAAAATAAAAGCAGAAATGGTTGGCAATGAATAACCGCGTGGCTGGTTTATTTGGTATGGGTGGCCCACTCAAAGTCCACGATTTTTACACGGGTTGGATCGCCTTCGTCTTCGTTGAGAATTTGGTCCTATCATAATGATTTGTCGTTGTCTTCTCTTTATTTCGATCAAACTGGAAAAAGACCGAGAAATTATAATAGTTAAAACGATAAATAGTAGATTAATGAGATTTCTTGAACTTGGGACCCATTGGAAGCATATGCTGGTCATTGCCAAAAGGTTCCATCAAAATTGGTATTTAAAAGAAAATGAAAAAACGTGATTTCATGTGAAGCAGAATTTGCCGTTATTATACGTATATAGAGTTTACTAATCGATTTGTCAAAAAAAAGAATTTACTAATCGAAAAAAATAACTTAATCTAAAGTTAAATTAATTAATTATGAATCCAAATATTTAAAAAATATAATAATAATAATAATGTAATTATTATTTTATTCACGTATAAACTATCAAACTTTTTTTTTTACAGCATAAACTATCAAACTTAAACTTAAAAATGTACTAACATTAAAAGTATAAGTCGTATGAAAAGTCGTCAGCTGAACAAGTGACCCATAGTTGGTGTATTTGTTATAGTTATTTAATATTATCAAGAGAATATTAACTAAAGAATAGTTCTTGTCAAAAATTAACTAATGAATAATAAAATGTCAAGGACATCAGACTACCAAGTTAGTGTGACACAAGTGGTAAGTTGTTTGGATTTCTTAAACATTTAGTCAGGGGTTCGATCCTTGGCCGGTGTGTATGGAGAGACATCGCTTGGGAGAGGTCAGCTCTTAAATGAACACCAGTATCCCGAGGGATTTGTTATATTTATTTTACACTATTCTCATTTCCTATAAATAAAACTTTCTCTTCTCACATTTCTGTTTTCTCTAATCTCTTCTCTTCTCAAATATTCAGTCTACGAATTTAAATAATTAAAATAATTATTAATCTTTTAAATAAACGAATTTTAAAAAAAGAAATAAATTAAATAAGAAATAAATTAAAATAAACGAATTTAAAAAAGGAATAAATTAAAAACAAATTAAAAAAATGAAATAATATTTTTAAAATAAATTACCGGCGGATATTTTATTAATTTACCGGCGGATTTAGTTTCTGTTTAAAATAAATATTTTAAAAAAAACTAATTACCGGCGGATTTTTCAGGATTATCGGTGGAATTTTTAAAATAAATATTTTTAAAAAAATTAATTACTGGCGGATTTTGGGTGATTACCGGCAGAAAATCCGTCGGTAACCGTTACCTGCAGGCGAATTACTGGTGGATTTTAGGCGGAAAAAATCCGCCGGTAACGTCCAATTTCTGGTGGATTTTGGCCATTACTGGCAGATTTTGTCTGCCGAAAATCCCCGAAATTCTTGTAGTGCAGGAAGCAAACAACTAACGAATCACAGGCCCACAACCGTCAAGGGTGAGCACAGTGACCAAAAAATCCGAGACAATATCAAATATTACAAAATCACCACCGATGCTATGACTGCCTCTAGCTAATTGATCAACCACATAATTCAATTTCCTATCTACCTTCTTCCAAGTTGCCTTTAATTCTCCGCCACCAATCTCCAGAATACCTCGAATTAGATGGTGCAGTGAGTGGTTGATGACTGCGTTTGCAGTGAGCCGATCAATCGTCTCTACAGAATGAGACTCAATTACGAACCTCTTGTATCCTTGCCTCCATGCGATGTTAAGCACAAGGTAGATTCCCCAAATCTCAGATTCAAGAACTGAACAAGCTTGAAGACGGTGCGATAACACGAACACAAAATTACCATGAGAATCACGAAGGATTCCACCACAACCAGCGGATATACCATTGTTGCAAACGGAGCCATCACAGTTCAATTTCCAGAAGCTCGAAGGTGGATCTATTCAAAGAAGTGACATTCAGAATTCTATAAGAAAAATAAATAATTTTGCAATCTTTTGACGAAAGGGTTGGCTGAGGACTTGGTGTTTTAAAAGACCACTAATGATGCGTTTAAAGCCAAATCTAAATGATTACCAATAGTGAAAACTCAATTAACACTTGAGTAGCGGATCTAGGTGTAATTCGGGGGTTTAAGTGAACTCCCTGAAAAATATCTTTTGCACCTAAGTCCCTAGTTTTGCACTAAAGTCTCTAGTTTTGCACTACTCTAATGCACCTACACAGTCACTCACACTCTCACATATTTTATTTTGAAGAGGTTTTTCTATCTCCTTGTGTTAGTGTTATTTAATTAATTTGTATTTTGTGTTAGTGCTATTTAATTTATTTTAATTATGTTAATCTATTTAATTTTAAGTTGTTCTGTATTTTGTGAATATGTTGATTCTCTTGGTGCTATTTAGGTTGTATTTAGGGACTTGTTAGTGTCATTTAATTTGTGTTGGTTTAGTGCAACGCAAGTTGTGAACCTATTAAAGTCTTATTTTTATTACGTTTTTAATGATGTGTATTTGAAAAAAATTGCATCCCTGTCTTGGGTCCGCCACTATTGAGTAGGATTAAGTTTCGAGTTCCATGGTGAAAATATATTATTAGAGTAATTTCAAGTATTTGACCATAGTATATATAGTATATATAAAGTTAAAATATTGAGATTTTACTCTTAATAAACCTTTAGCATGTGAGTGCAAGAAGACTACTATGTAAGTGCTTCCCATAGAGTCTAGCTAGCTATATGAGAATGAAATGGGGGATGCTTCTTGGAGATTAAGGGTTTGACTAAAGGTGTCAAATTGATCAAGCAAAATTGCATGCATAAACCGAGCACCTACATGTGTTGTTGCAGAACGAAGAGAGAAGAGTCACGTGACTAATAGTGTGTACTATGTGAGTGGTTGTGTACAAAATTAAAATTTGAAGGGGTTCAAAATACATTTCCTGTAGGGGTAAATGAAGGAAAAATAATCAGGGTGTGCATGTGATTCTTTGACTACAGTGTGGGTCTGCCTGTGCATATAATAACATTGAGAAAATGACAGACAATAAGAAACATCTGATTTAGTGAAGCACATACTATGTGGATTTATATCCAAGTGCGGCATCAACATTTGATTAAGATATATCCCAAAAGAGTAGAAAAATAACTTGGCAAAACATTAACTCATACATGCCCAAAAAGCGAACAAAAAGACTTAGACATAGCTACATACATTAACCCACATTAACTCCATTATCCCATTATGATTAGTTCAAACTGTTGTCATCTTCATCATCATTCACATTCGGCGCTAAATATACTAAAATTTCATTTTGCTCATTGTCTAGGTAATCAGATCAGACACGAGGAACCACATTTACAAAAACCATTAGGGTATGTTTGGGATGAAGATTTAGGAGAGTTTTGGAGGGGAGCGGTTTGGATGCCTTGGTCTATATTTTAATATCTAATTGAGATTTTAAAAAATTGAAAGAATGACATGATAGATAGGGATAAAACATTGTTAATCACACTTCATTTTTGTTTAGAAACATTTTATTACTTCCTCAATTTAGAATTGAAAATCAAGTCATCCCCTCCCCTCCTAAACCCTCCATCCAAACATACCCTTACACATCTTAATGAAAATCCCACTTACAAACACCAAAATATGCCTCAAATCAACTCCAAATTTAACCAAATTATGAATTTTCATACAACACTGATATACACCAACATCACATGGAAATAAAAAATATGCATTAAATCTCAACAAAAAATTTCAAACATAACCGTATCAATAGGACCTGTTATGTACCGTGCTACCGATCGTGAGGATCGATATTATGCAGTTGGTAGATATTTTGTCCTTGATTCTATCGTTGTCTTCAGGCTGAGAGGAAAGTCTTGTTCGACCCGGGACGTTCGACCTTGAGAGGCGATGTTGAGGCGTTCGATCTTGAGATGTTCGATCTTGGAGGGCGAGGTTGTACCTGCAATGATACTCCGACGCTTAAGTCAGTATTTGAGAGAATAAGTGTTTTGTTAGAAAAGTGCTTACCATTAATGAGCATTGAATGGGGTATTTATAGAGTTTTGGATGTGTTTGTGTTGGCGTTTTTGGGCCGTCCGATCTTGCGGGCTGATCTTGGCCATTGAAGATTGGACTCTCTTGATTTACAATTGGGCTTCTCATCAATTGGGCTTTTTTGGAGAAGGGGTGCAAATAGAAGACATTGTAATTACCATAACAGTGGTCCCCCAAGTCTGGTCGCTATGAGGAGCGATCTTGACTTTGAGTGGAGGTTCTATCCGTTTATCGAGCTTATGTCGGGGCCGGGGTTTTTCGAACGATGCTACCTATCCGTCGAACTTTCGAGCGACGTGGACAGTTTCTCCGACCTCAGTGCTGCTTTGGAATCAGTGCTGCTTTGGAATTAGTGCCACTTTTACTGTTTCTGACAAGGTGTCTCTTCGTAGTGGCGGTGCATGATGGTGACGTTTATTCTTCAGCGTGCGGATTTTAATGGGCTATGGTTTGGATGTGACGTTTCGACTTCCAGGCCCAGGCCCATTGGATTCGTTTTGCTATAAATAAAGGGTCTCACCAATTCATTTGTTGCTTGTTGTCCATTTGTTCTGATTTGCCGATCTTCGAGAGCTCCCGAGTTTCTTTTAGAGTGAACGTGTTTGTAGTATCTTTAAGGTCGGTTTCTGCGGATCGACAACCGTTTATTTCCAGACATCATCAGCTTGCGACATAGTTTCGAGGTTAGTCTAATTTTGGTTTTTGTTTTCTTTACTTTTTATTTGTGCCTGGGCCTTCCCCCGTCCCCTTTGATCTCAGAATGGGGGTCGTCAGGTCGGGTTCCGACTTGCTCGCGAACCCATTTTTCGATCTTTATTCCTGACATTTCGTCCCCCATTCCTGTAGATTCGATCTGGCGAGGACGAAACAAACTCGGAGAGACGTCACTCAGTACCGAAAAGAGTTTACGAGTGCGATGGCATCTGGTGGTGAAATCCCTGAGGTCCGTGCCGAGCCTTCGGAAGTCGCCGCCCCGGACGTGCAAGAGCACTCTGCTTCCGCCCCTGTGAGTGATAAGGCGGAAGATAACTTTGAGAGCGAAAGTTCTTCTCCTGCGACCGATGCTAATGAACCGAATGACGATACTCCCGAAGATATGGAGGAGGATTGCTTGGTGGATGTAATGGCTGTTACTTCCGAGTCTGATGAGGAAATCCCAGTGGAGGAATCAGAGGGTTCCGAGGTCGATCTTGGGTCGAGTTCCGACTCTGCTGAAGAGTCCGATAGAGAGGGTGTTGAAGGACAAGTTGAATCTCGCCCTAAGAGCCAACCGGAGTCCAGCCGAGCTTCTGCCGTTTCTCTGGATGAGTACTCTAGTACTGGTTGTGGCGACCTTGACGTACCGGTGCGAGAGGTCTCCCAATATGATTGGGTTTCCAGAAATATTTTGGAGATCGAATCGTTGTACCAGCATGGGTTTAATTTGGAGAGGGTCGGGAGGAAAGCTTCGGGTCGCTCGAAGCGAATTTGGAGAGTTGAGGGAATGAAAAAGGGAGAGCATGTGGCTTTGTGGCCAGGAGAGCTCAAGTTTACTTTGTATCATATGCTGATAAACGAGATGAATATCAGGCCTCCTTTCACTTGGTTCGAGCAGACGGTTTTGGCGACTTTGGATGTTGCGCCTTCTCAGTTGCATCCAAACGCGTGGGCATTTGTTCGAGCTTTCGAGCTAATGTGTCTTCATCTGGAGAGGCCGGTCTCGCCGTTGCTCTTTTTTCATTTGTTTGAGATCAATCGGAATAGTAGTGAGAATAAGTCCGGTCGCGAACACGTCAGTCTTCGTTCGAGGCGAGGTGCCAAGATTTTTAAGGCCTATGCGGACTCGTTGAAGGGGAATTGGAAGGAGTTATTTTATTGGGTCGAACCGGTGACCGATGAAGCGATTGAGAGAGTGGGAAAGTTTTCAGAGGATGGTCGGACTTTGGTGTCCACCAAGTTTCCCATTGGTTGGAGTCAGGCCCATTTTGAACGATCCACCAATTCCTTTTCTGTTAGTCAGAATCGTTTGAACGCTGCCGATCTTCTTACCAAGAGGATCCTGATGTTTATTTCTGAGAACATTCCGTTTTCAAAACATAAGTATCGGGGTATCCCTGTGGCTAAGATAGTTCAGGCCGGGAAGCGAAGACGAGTGCAAATTGTCTTAGGTAGCCTTGCTTTTCTTGCTTTCGATATTTGCATATTTTTGACCGTAGTTTGTATGACCGATTTATGTTTCTTTTCCAGATACCATGGCCCCAAAGAAGCTTGCCGTAATGAAGGCGCTGGCGATGAGGAGTGTCGAGATATCTGGAGATGCTGAGGGGGTTGGTGTTCCGCTTCCGACGTCTCCCCAGGCCGAGACTGTTGTTGGGACGGTTACTGCTGCTTCTCCGATAAATATTGTTACCCAGGAGGACCTTGCCTATGAGGCTATGGTCGATCTTGTTTCCAGTTCTCCTCCCCCGACTGCTCCCGATGTTGGTGCGGGTGCCTCGGCGAAAAGGGTGCGCACCGAGGCAAGTGGCGAGCAGAGGCCAGAAAAAAGGAGTAAGACTTCGAGGAGACCGAAGCATAAGAGTAAGGCCGTACCTTTGGAGGAGGGTTTTTTGGAGCAGAATTACGCCCAATGGCGGGAAGATCCTGTCGGGGCGTCTGTTAAATTGTTGGCGAATTTGGCCGATGTTCATAGGATCGAAAAAGAGAAATACGAGCAGCGGGCTAAGGGTAAATGACATCATTTCTTTTTACATTCATAAAAACATCTCTTTCTTCATAAACTGATTTCCCTCATTTTTCGATTTTGCAGCTTCGTTGGAGCTCGAGAAGTCAAAAATAGTGAAGCTCGTGGAAGACGTGGCTTTAAAATCGAAAGAGCTTGCTCGAACAAAGCAAGAACTTCTGGTTCTGAAGGAAAGCCAAGGGGAAGTTGTACGTCGGGCGGAGTTTGCGGAGAATCGCGTCAAGGAGCTTGAAGAAAGGGAAAAAGTTTTGGAGGGGCAACTTGCCGAGGCCAACGAGAAGATCAAAGGTTTGGAGTTTCGTGTAGCTGGTTTGGAAGAGGATTTGAAGAAAGCATCTGAGGCACGGGTCGGTACGAGCGGTGATGCGGAGGCTCGAATTGCAGAGCTTGAGGCAGCCCTTCAGCAAAGCAGAAGAAATGCTAAAGAGGCTACAAAACTTGCAAATGAGGCTAGGAGGGAGGCTCGGGAAGCTGCTAACTCTGCAATTGAGCTGTACAAGGAGGGTTTTGAGTGCGCCCAGGAGCAAATTACTTTGGTCCACCCTTCTGTAATTTTGGATCGGTCGATTATTGACGTCGACCATGAGGTTGAAGGGGGTAAGATCTTTAAGATCGATGCTCAGACGCAGACGAAGAGTGTGATATTCCCGACCTCCACTGCCTGATGTTTTAACAGCGTTTCTTTTGCAGAAGTTCCTGGTGTATGCTTTTACTTGTGTATTTTTGTATAGATCCGGAACTTCTGTTCGGTCTAGCTGGAGATATTTGTAACCTCTTTTTGGAATATGCCTATAAGGCCTTTACGAGCTTTAATGAATGCTTTTCGAATTTCGCATGTCATGTATGTCGTTTTTGCGAGTTTTTAACGAGTGCTTTTTAAATTCTGCACGTCGCGTAAAAACGTCGGTAAACGAGGAACTCGATTTACCGGTTTGAACCTATAGGACAATTTACTAGGACTCGGCCCAGATTTAACTCGCCCCATAGGGGTATCGGCAGCTGTGGCCGATGGTCGTTCGTAGGACGTTTCGATCCTTGAAGACCTGGTCTCTTTGAGATAGTTTGCCAAGACTCGGCTCGGATTTAACTGTTTTCTCAAAGAGTTTTTGACCTTGGGTGGTCGCTTTTGGGGAGATCATTTAAGATCGGTCCCAGTTGATTCCTGTTGGGGGGAATTAGGTCCCTTCATTTTGATGAAAATCAAGAATGTGTGGCGACTTGAAAAAACTTTTGAGAAGTATTGAAAGCGTTTGAAAGAAATGTCAAGTTTCTTATTAATAGCTTGTTCCGAGTTTACATAAGATCGGTGTGAGTGACTTCTTTCTAAGGATAATAACTTTTCAGTTTTGTTGCGTTCCAAGTTCTCTCAATCTTTCTTCCTTGGAGGGTCTCCAATTTAAAGGCTCCCGTGCCGGTTTTAGATAAAATTCGGTAGGGGCCTTCCCAGTTTGGGGCGAGCTTTCCCTGGGAGGCGTTTTTCTGACCGACGTCAGCCCTTCTGAGTACCAGATCGCCAGGATTGAAATCTCTGTGAACGACCTTGGTGTTGTATCTGGTTGCCACTTTTTGTTTGATGATCGCTTCTCGGAGCGAGGCTCGACTTCGGACTTCATCGATGAGGTCGAGTTCTTCTCTTAGGGCTTGATCGTTATTGCTTTGTGTTTTGGGATTTGCCGTTCTCCAACTAAGTTCGCCGATCTCGACGGGGATGACCGCCTCGCTGCCGTAGGAGAGCCTAAAAGGTGTTTCCCCAGTGGAGCTTTGGGGGGTCGTCCGGTATCCCCAGAGGACGTAAGGCAATTCTTCTACCCAATTTCCTTTAGCATCGTCCAAACGTCGTTTCAGCCCGTTCAGTATTACTTTATTTGCAGCCTCTGCTTGACCGTTGGTTTGAGGGTGCTCTACTGAAGTAAAATGGTGCTTAATTTTAAGCTCGAACATTAGTTTGCGAAATCCCGTGTCTGTGAATTGCGTCCCGTTGTCTGTTACTACTACCTCGGGGATCCCGAACCTGCTCATAATGCTTTTTTTGAAGAATTTTATGCAGTTTTTCGCAGTGATGGTCGCCAGGGGTTCCGCTTCTATCCATTTACTGAAGTAATCTACGGCGACGATCAAGAATTTGACTTGTCCTGGTGCTTTTGCGAAAGGTCCGAGCAAGTCCAATCCCCACCATGCGAAGGGCCATGTGGAGGATAAACTCGTGAGGTCTGTGGGGGGAGCCACGTGTATGTTGGCGTGGATTTGACATTTTTTGCATTTCTTCACGTGATCACTAGCATCGCCGATCATGCTCGGCCAGTAGTAGCCGGCTCGAAGGGTTTTTCGTGCTAAAGATCGAGCTCCCATGTGCTGGCCGCAGATTCCCTCATGAATTTCTGTTAACACATAGGCCGCTTCCTCTCCCTCGATGCATTTAATTAACGGGGAAGAGAGGCTTCGTTTATAGAGCGTCCCGTTGATGGCTGAAAAAGCCGAGGCTCTTCTCCTGATATATTTGGCGTCGTTTCCGTCTGGGGGTTCCGTTCCTGAGACGATGTACTCTAAAATTGGGGTTATCCAGCTGTCTGCCTCGTCAAGCATGTAGATGGTCGGGTTAAACAGCGGCTCGAGAGATACACTGGGATTGCGTAGTGTTTCTTGGATGGTCGTCCTTTGGTTACCTGGGGTTTTTGTGCTTGCGAGTTTGGCGAGGATATCAGCTCGTTGGTTTTCCGTTCTTGGGACATGAACTATCTCGCTTGCTTCAAATTTAGCCATTAGCGACTGTACCTGAAGTAGGTATTTTTGCAGGATCGGTTCTTTGGTCTCGTATTTGCTTTCGATCTGGGAGACCACCAAGAGAGAGTCGGTATGGAGTTTAATTTTTTGGACTTGGAGGTCAATTGCCAGGCGAAGTCCGGCAATGCAAGCTTCGTACTCTGCTTGGTTGTTCGAGGTGGGAAAACCGAATGTAAGGGAAACTTCGATGATGACTCCAGTCGGGCTTTCTAGCATAATCCCTGCGCCACTCCCTTTTGGATTTGAGGAACCATCGACGTAGAGGATCCATATGTCAGAGTCGGTGTTAGCAGGCGTCATCTCGGCGATGAAGTCCACCAAAACTTGTGCTTTAAGTGTAGTTCGAGCTTCATATTTGATACCGAACTCTGAGAGTTCTACGGCCCATTTGATCATCCTTCCAGCTAGATCGGGTCTGTGGAGTATCTGTCTGATTGGGTAGTTAGTGCGGACGACTATCTGGTGGGCGACGAAATAAGCTCGAAAACGTCGAGCTGCAACAATGAGGGCCAGGGCGATTTTCTCGATTTTCTGATAACGACTTTCAGCCCCGTGCAGAGCCTTGCTTGCGAAGTAGATGGGACTTTGCCCGGTTTCGAGTTCGCGTACTAGAACGGCAGCCAACGCCTCTTCCGAGACCGCTAGATATAAGTATAATGTTTCCCCTTCATTTGGGCGAGTTAAAATTGGAGGTTCAGAGAGAGATTTTTTTAGTTGCTTCAAAGCTTCGTCTTGCTCGGGTGTCCATTCGAAATCTCTTTCTTCTTTTTTGAGGATTTTGAAAAGTGGAAGAGATTTGAATGCTGCATTTGATATGAAACGAGATAGAGCAGCTACCATTCCATTGAGTTTTTGTACTTCTCTTTTGGAAGTCGGAGTTCGCATTTCTGTGACGGATCGGCATTTATCCGGGTTCGCCTCGATACCTCGTTCTGTTAAGAAGAAACCTAAGAATTTCCCAGCTCGAACTCCGAAAGTGCATTTCTCTGGGTTCAATCTCATTCTGTTTTTTCGTACCTCAGAGAAAATTGCTTTCAGATCGCTTACATGGTCGGCATCACTTTTGCTTTTGGCGATCATATCGTCGAGGTAAACCTCTACGCTTTTACCGATCTGGTCTTGGAAAACTTTGTTCATCATTCTTTGATAAGTTGCTCCAGCGTTTTTTAAACCAAAGGGCATAACACGGTACACGAAGTTTCCTCGGTCAGTGATGAAGGCGGTTTTTGCTTGATCTGGTGGAAACATGGCGATTTGGTTGTATCCGGAGTATGCGTCCATGAAAGATAACAACTGAAAACCGGAAGCGCTGTCGACCAAACGATCGATGCTGGGGACCGGAAAAGCGTCTTTTGGGCAAGCTTTATTAAGATCGGTGTAGTCGACACACATACGCCATTTTCCGTTAGATTTCTTCACCAGGACAGGGTTTGATAACCAAGTTGTGTATTTAACCTCAGAGATAAAGTTGGCTCGGATGAGGTCGTCTACTGCTAAGGCGGCAGCAATGGCTTTTTCTTTGCTTTGGGCACGCTTTCTTTGGGCGATCCATTTTGCTTCTGGGTTTATTGCGAGTCGATGGCAGGCAATCTCTGGCGGGATCCCAGGCATGTCTTCGGCCGACCAAGCAAAGATGTCTTTGAAATCTTTAAGACATTGGGTTAATTCGGTCTTGATCTTGTCTGGAAGGTCGATCCCTATTTTGATTTTTTGGGAGGGGTCTGAACCGAGTTGTGTTTCGACGAACTTTCCATCAGGCTCTGGTCTTCTGATTTTTCGTTTGAGCTCTTTTGTTAGCTCGTCGACATCTGTCTGTTTTTCGACCTCCAGACCGCAGTTGGTTCCTACGTTAGTGGCGGTGTTAACTTCAGTTGATCTTCCTTTTGGCATTTTGGGAGTTGCCAGTTCTTCCGAAGGGGGAACCCCTTCATGCTCCGAGGCTTTTCGTTCGTTTTTAGTCCATAGGAAAAAACATCTGGAGGCCGACTCTAAGTCAGAGTTTAAAGTGATAACTCTGTCGCAAAGGGAGTGGAACTTCATCTTTAAGTGAGTGGTGGATGTAACCGCCCCGAGCCTGCCGAGGGTCGGTCTTCCTATAATGCCGTTGTATATGGATTCACAAGGCAAGACGAGGAATTTGGTTCTGACGGTTCGGACCATTGGTTCGGTTCCGTAGGTAACCATTAGCTCCAGATGTCCAAGAGGTTTCGTTCGAGATCCGTTAAAACCGGACAAAGCCGTTCCTCTATAAGGGGTGAGTTCCTCTTTACTGATCCCCATTTTGCTCAGAAGATCGATAAAGATGATGTCTGATGAGCTCCCCTGATCGACCAGGATTCTACGTACCTCCTTGTTGGCTATGATTGCCGATATCAAGAGAGGTACGTGTTTGTTAGCTTTTCCGTCAATAAGGTCGTTGTCACTAAAAGATAATGGAGGTCGATTAGTCACAACCGGGGTTGTTGACGTTGAAGCCACACATAACAATTCCTTCCATTTTCTCTTCATGGATTTTCCCGATCCTTCATGATCGAAACCCCCAGTTATCATCATGATAACCGAGCGTTTTATATCCAGCTCTTCGCGGTCTGGGTCGATCACTTCTTTTCCTTTTGTCCTGAGGTTTTCATTTCTTTCTCTTCCGAGGTTGTCAGACCGTTCCCCCTCCTTTTTGACGTAAGAAGATAGTTTTCCCCGTTTTATTAAATCTTCTATGTCATCCTTTAGGGCGTTGCAATGGTTTGTGTCATGGCCATTGCTTCTGTGGTATCGGCAGTATTTGTTGGCCTTCTGCCCAGGTCGGCTAGGCAAGGACCTGGGAGGCTTGACGTCCCTGAATTCGACGTTCCAACATTCCCCTAGTAACTGGGCGTTGGAGACGTTGAGTTCGGTGTATACCTGGTGACGATTTTTCTTACCGATATTCCACGAATTTTTGCGAGGGTCGATCTCGATGTGGCGTTTTGATGGTTCTGCATGTGACGACGTTTTATCGACCTTGGAATTTTCTTCTTCGTTAATGAAGCACTGGGATAGTTCGAGGAATTCCTGGAGGGTGTTAGGTTCCCAGGTATTGATGTGTTTTCGGAACGAGCTTCCAGGTAACAGACCTTGGGCCATGAAGAAAATTCGAAAAGCGTCGTCTAACTGCCGAACCTGAAGAGCTTCAACGTTGAATCGCTCTATATATTCCCTCAGGGGTTCATTTACTTTCTGGACAATAGACGCTAGAACATTTTTGTTTTTGGGTTTGCTCTTGGAATGGGCAAAGTGCACCGAGAAGTGTTTTGCTAACTGGTCCCATGAGGAAATGGTATTCGACCTTAACGTCCGAAACCATTCGGAAGCCATTTTGTCTAGGGTTAAAGGGAATATTCGGCATTTCATTTCCATGGGTACATTTCGATATTGCATGGTTGTGTCAAATTGGTCTAGATGCCTGTCGGGGTCGCCCGTTCCGTCGTAAGTTTTCAAACCTCCAGGGGGTTTCTCGAGATACCGGGGAACCCGGAAGTTGTCAATCGATCTTGTGAAAGGACCTTTTCTCCCAGGTCGATTAGCCCGTGACAGTGGTTGGCGTCCGTGATGGGGTTCAGGACGTCCGTATCGTCGTGTTTGATTGTTTTGAACGCTGTCACGGCTTCTCGATCGTCTCCTTGACGAGGTCGAGCCTTCAATTTGGCGAGCCGGAGGAGAACGGGAACCATTCCCTTGGTGACGGCGTGGAGGGGAATGAGGATCATCAAGATCGTCGTATTGTCGAGCTGATGGAGAACGGGAATCACTCCCCTGGTGGCGGCGTGGCGGAGAATGAGGATTATCAAGATCGTCGTATTGGCGAGCCGGAGGAGAACGGGAACCATTCCCTCGGTGGCGGCGTGGCGGGGAGCGATGACTGAGCTTTCTCCGAGGGGGTGTTCGATGAAAAAGTCTCCTTCGAGTTGGGCGTCGTTCTTCCAGTGAGCTCTGCCCGGATGATTGTTGATCCAGGATGTTTCGATTTTGCAGTCTCGCTACTTCGGATTCGAGGTTGGCGAAACGATTGTGTCTTTCTTCACTCACCGCTTTTTGCCGAGCCAATAGCTGAACGAGCTGTTGAACCGCGTCAGTCAAAGCCGGAAGTAATTGGGGAGGTGGCAAGCTCGTCTCATCTGCGCCCGATTGAGTTCGGGAAGGTCCCGTGTTGGGGCGGCGACTTCGTGTTTGTGACGAATTCGTGAGTTCCTGGACGTGGCCTTCAGGGGTTCGCTGAGGGCCGAGGTCAGGCTCGGCCATGAGACGAGTCGGTATTGAGCGGCGTGTTGGTGCCATTTAATAGGTTCAAGGAGATGGTGAGAAAAATCGGGTACTGGTCACTCCCACTGTGGTCGCCAATGTTCTGTACCGTGCTACCGATCGTGAGGATCGATATTATGCAGTTGGTAGATATTTTGTCCTTGATTCTATCGTTGTCTTCAGGCTGAGAGGAAAGTCTTGTTCGACCCGGGACGTTCGACCTTGAGAGGCGATGTTGAGGCGTTCGATCTTGAGATGTTCGATCTTGGAGGGCGAGGTTGTACCTGCAATGATACTCCGACGCTTAAGTCAGTATTTGAGAGAATAAGTGTTTTGTTAGAAAAGTGCTTACCATTAATGAGCATTGAATGGGGTATTTATAGAGTTTTGGATGTGTTTGTGTTGGCGTTTTTGGGCCGTCCGATCTTGCGGGCTGATCTTGGCCATTGAAGATTGGACTCTCTTGATTTACAATTGGGCTTCTCATCAATTGGGCTTTTTTGGAGAAGGGGTGCAAATAGAAGACATTGTAATTACCATAACAGGACCCAAAACTGTTTCAATTTTGTCGTTATTCATGTTATATCACAAAGGAGTTCAGTCCCTGCTCAAAATCCCAATAACCTGCTAACTGATATGTTTGTTTATGTATCATTCTCACAATTGAAAAAAAAAAGAGTTATGGATTAAAATAATTGGACTGCAGCAGTAGTACTTAAGATACCTATATAGCAATAACCTCATCATAATTTTCTTGATGATGGTTTTAGATATTCAAAACACTTGCCTAAACATAGTTCACGAATCCTTGAATCCGTAGAATACTCCTTGGAATGCTACGGAAAAAACAATCGAAGGAGCATCAATATCTTAAAGTGATAAAAATTTGTGCTGGAATGCACACCGGTGAGGTCTATAGAAAAAAAAACTTAAGATAACCCTTTCCCAAAACTTAAATAATCCTCCACTAAAAAATAAAGCAAATAATTTAAATAATCCTTGCTAAGACAAGTAGTACATAATTTAAAACAAAAATCCAAAATGACTGATATAATAACATCTAGCTTCAAGAATGAAGACTTTGTTTGTGAAGTATGCTTCAGCTTTCAACTTGTTGGAAACCACCTCTTTAGAAGTATACTACTAACCTTTTTCTATCTCTATTATATGTCTTATCTGCAATTCGTTTATCTCTATGTAATACCTTGAAACTTAGACATGTCTTGAATCTTGATAGCTGATATATATGTCACAAGAACTCTTGAGTTGAAATTTTGCGGAAAATGAGTTTGGTTGTTGTTGAGACTTGAGACTACTGCGATTTCAAATAAGAACATAAAATTAATGAAAGAGAGAACACCCAATTCCTTGAGCCAAATAGGTTGACATTTCCTGAAATCTCCATGTAATGACATGTATATTTCATCTAGTCTAGCAACTAAGGGGACTTGTGTAAAACCAACTTGGTAAACACTACAACAGCAACATGGGGACTTGTGTAAAACTAACTTGGTAAACACCACATAATAGCAACAACCAACAGCCATTAAGTTCAAATTTGTAGATTTTCCAAAAAAAAAAAAACTTATTTCCGAAACTAATATACAAATTACAAACATCAAACTAACTTGATCAATTGATCTTCTTATCCATGTTCTTCACAAGGCGACCCATTTGAAACCTCCAAAACAAGAAATAAGCCAAGGCGACTCCAATCATCACATACATCCAAACATTCTCATCCTCACTTTCCTTAGGGGACCTCGCTTCCTCAATTCTAAAACTCCACCTTTCAGAATTTCCCGAAACACCCTCAATCAAATATCCGTACAACACATACGCCCTATCCCTCTCCCTCGCGACAACCGAAGTAGGGTACCCTTCCGTGTCAAGGTCAATTTTGTCAAACACCACACCCTCTCCCCATCCATCGTTGCTCTTCAGAAACCACAACCTATTCGCCACCGGTGACACCACCAAAACGACGCCGTCACTCCTAACAGCTACGCCATCAGGGCCCGTGAGATCCTCATTAAGAATCACGTCTCTTGCGATGCCATCGTCCACATCGACCTTAAACATCTTGCCCGTATTCGATTGCACCACCAAGAGGTAACCACCGCTGCTGACGTAAGCAATACCGTTGAGGCCGCAGAAACTATACCATGTGTCGAGGTCCACGGGATGTTCCGTGAACCTCGGGGAATTAGAGAAGATCGAGGCTTCCCCTTTCTGGTTGACTTTCCAGATGTAGTTGTCGGCTGAGTTGGTGACGTAAGCGTTGCCGTTGTTGTCAACTGTGACGTCGTTTGCGATGGCGCGTTCGGAGGAGGAGGGGAGGATGGAGAGGAAGAGACGGTGGCCGGAGCGGAGGTCGTAGGCGGCGAGGGCGTTGAAGGGAGGGAGGGGTTCCAAGGTGTGGAGTGCGGCGAGGACACGGTTGGTTCCGGAATCGACGGTGAGACCTAAAACGGTGACGTTTTCGGGGAGGGAGGGGTCGGAGATTAGGGTTTGGACGACGCCAGCGTCTGAGACGGATGAGATTGTGCGGTGGCGGAGGGATCCGACTAGGTAGTGTTGTCCTGTTGGGTCCCACGCCATGCCTTCTGGGTAGAGGTTCGGTGATCGGAAATTGATGACATGGGGATTCCCGGCGAAAATAGTGATCGGCGTTGAAAATAGGAAGAGGAGAATTGTGGCGGTGATGGAGCAAGTGGTAAGGGAGTGTTTGGATGACTGAATTGGCATGGTGAATGATAGGTGTTTGGTGTTTGGTGTTTGGGCTAGAAGCTTAATTAGCTTCGATTCGATGAACTAATGAGAGTAAAATCAGATTAGATGCTCCTCCTCCTCTGTGATCTCGTGCGGCGGTGCGGTTTGTGGTGGAGATTTGTTATGCTTGGGTTGCTGGTTTTTGGAGCCCTCTCTCTCTCTTCGATGTGTTCGATGTTCTCTGTGCTGGAACGGTGGAACCCAAGTGTTGCCTCTCCCTTCTGTGTTCTCTCCGCACTTGCTTGGGGCCTGGGGGTTGTTTGAGTTGAGTTGTGTCCTTGTTTGCTTCGGTGCAGCGCGTGATGCGTGTTTTTTTTTTTTGCTGCTTAGGCCATAGCTGTCGGCCGTTGGGCCGGGTTGGTTTTTGTGGTGTGTTGTTGGGTTGCTCTTTTGGGCCATCTTCCATTGTCCAAGAAAATAATAATGGGTCCCATTTTTTGTACCCCACACCAATGGACCCTATACCCCCACCATTTTCAATATCCCCAAAATACCCCACTAATTTATTACAGCTTTCAGCTTGTTGTCCAATAGTCAACGCGTGGTCCCACTTTTTTGGCTGTCGGGATTTACGTATCAAAAAGGTAAATCTCTTAATCATTAAATTCATTTTTAACGGATTTATGTATTTGTTAACACCCAAAAATAATTAGGTCGTAGACCGAGGACTGAATGAAGAAGGCAGTGGAGCTGGAGTACTGAGGCAGGTCACTAGACAAGGATTTTACGAGATAATTGCCTGAGAAAATGATCAAGGGAAGCCCCCGGGGCATATCACTAGACAACTCCCCGAGGAAGGGGTTAGGCCGAGGAGCAATGAGCGAGACGAGGGAGAGTACAGCCTCAGCCTATAGAGTGCCACTGCCACGGTAGGCTCGGGTGCCTGAGTTACTGTCTGAGGGCGAAAGTTAGCTGAGTAAACCAAGTGGCTGAGGTAAGGCAGTTTTACTTGGAAGGCACGTAAGAGACATGCACGATGATGGAACGTCGGAGCAGTTGAGGATCAAGCGAAGGAGCGAGGCCTTGAAGAGCGGAGTGAGGGAGTTCACCCCACTAACCGTGCTAGTGAGATTGTGGGTGGTTACTCCGCCTCCTTAGGGCTTAGGAACAATGATAGTCGTTGATCTTAGACTGATCCAACGGTAGGCAAATGTTGGCTGTGTTAGTGGCCGACTAGGGCCTATGTATATAAATAGGAGAGTAATTGTACAGAAAAGGCACACATCAATCAAATCAAACTCTACGTTTATTTTTATCTATCTTCTTTATCGCATTCATCTTTACTTTTATGCATTAGCCAGTAGTATAATCCAACCCTCGCAGTCCCCTCTCACCTAACCTGGCCCTTTCTAGAGGAGTATGGATGCCCACAGTCAAGGAGCAGAGTTCCCTCCTTGGCGTAATCACTTGAAGAACAAGGAATCAAAGAACTTGCTCAAACCCCTGGCCGAATCCACGGCCAGGACCGAAGAGTTTGAACCAAGGAACAACAATATTATATATAAGGAATATCATATACAAAACAATGCTAAGTATTCGTGTAACCTCAATCAGAATCAGCTGCTAAGTCGACAACTACCGGTGGATGAGGGGGTGGTTTGGGGACCGAAGCTAAAGACCCCCATAGTTGGATACGCCCTATAAAAGGATCCAACCATGTAGTAGTCTCGTCAAATGAAAAACGTTCCCACTGAAGAGCAACTGGTGGCAATGGACACTCAAGCAAAAGCGAAACATGCACCCAGTGAAGACTGTTCACGAAAAGAATACAGATGATGTTGCGACTCTTACTAGTCGAATATGAACCTCTCAACGACAAATAAGTATATGAAATTCTCAACGATGATGAAACTAGGGCGACATTATATTTGGTAGCTATAATGTACCTCATCTCAGGCATCGACGGTCACTTGTCCTCATCCTACTTCCCCATATCCCTAACAAACAATGACTGCTTAATAGTTGCAAGTCGGTTAGCCCCAAATAATTCGGCATATAGATCATAACGTGAGCCTATTTCTTGAATTAGGTCTTTGCCGAATTAAAAGGTCAACTATCCTCACCAAAATCAAGTCCAACAGCAACTGCTCGATAGCCACAATTTGCATCCCTTTCTACATCAATAATGTCTGCAACGTAGGGGTGGAAATGTAGAGGAACCCATGGTAATAAACGATGTGGTGAAGACTGTGATGAACACTGTGAGATCTGCTGTGAGAGTTTCTTTGAAGTCCCCTGTGATAGTTTCTTTGAAGTCCCTTGTGATGGTTTACTGACAGAGTCTTGAGTGTTCTTCATTGCCTCATCCACATGCTCCCAATAAGAAGGGTCACATTTCACATCATACATTTTTAGATGGTGGTGGTTTACCACATCAACCATGTGTCATGCAAGTACTTCAGAAAAAAGGGCAAATCGACACATGACTGCTCCAATAGTTGCAACCGCCGGGAGTACTCAACCTCGTCACGTGATTCAATAAGAGCGTGCAAAGAGCGATCACTGACTATTGCCTATCTACGTTGACATACTCTTTACACTTTGCCTTCACATTCTTAGTTACGTGCCACTCGCAAATCAAATTAATAGAGGACAGAAATACTTCATGAATGTCACTCATAAGAACAAGATCTCTGTCAGTCAAAAACATCTCAGGTGATAGGCCGTGAATATCAAAAAAAAATTTCAACATCTGCAATGTCCATGTATAATGAGACTCGCGCTCATGTGCCAAATATGCAAATGCAACCGAGAAGGTTATCTCGGTTGAAGTGACACCCACAATCTCCAATAGAGGTATTCTGTATTTGTTGGTCTTGTATGTGTTGTCTAGCATAAGAACCCTAGGAAACAATCTGAATAATTTAATAGAAGTGGGATGTTCCCACATGATGTCACTAACAACATCTGTGCCCTCAACTTTCCTGCTCCAGCATAAATACTTCTCAAATTCTATTAACCTCATCAGCTCCTGAATCTCAATTCTAGGACCCCTCAAGGAAGACCGATACATGCTACACTGCCTATATAGTTAGGACATAGAAGTCACATTACCCACAAATTTCTTCTTCAAAGCATTCATATTGTCACTTGGGGCAACCTTCAATGCAACGTGTTCATCCACCATAGCTTTCTCCTCCTTCGTTAACCGCCCAAAGAATGTGATGCCAGTTAACGTTGTAAGCAGCTCATGTGTGTGGAGTCCACACCTAACCCTCAAACCCCAACCCCCATCACGAACCGTATATGTAGCTCTCAACTTAAATGGACAATTATGCTTGTGACCCGATGACTCTAGATTTATTGCTGAATTTACCATGCTTCTCACAACCAGAGATAATTTTATCTTTCGTCCCTCTTTTACCTCCAGCTCTGCAAGATCTAAGAATGATAACGACTACTCCATTGGCTTTCTCAACCTCTCTGACCCAACGTACAACATCATCACGTGTTAGAATAACTACAAAATAGACAATTGTTAGTTAGTTAATTAATTAAATATTTACATACATTTGGTAAAAAAAATTAATTAAATATACAGCTGTCGTCGTGAATGGCCCTGATGTATCTACCGAGAACGAAACCAAATGCTCATCTGTATCCATATATGTTTCAATATAAATAAAATTAAATAAATCTACAATTAAAAAAATTACAAAACGGATTTATGTCTTAAATACTGTTGTTCCTTGGTTCAAACTCTTAGGTCCTAGCCATGGATTCGGCCAGGGGTTTGAGCAAGTTCTTTGATTCCTTGTTCTTCAAGTGATTGCGCCAAGGAGGGAAGTCTGCTCCTTGACTATGGGTATCCTGACTCCTCTAGAAAGGGCCAGGTTAGGTGAGAGGGGACTGCGAGGGTTGGATTATACTACTGGCTAATGCATAAAAGTAAAGATGAATGCGATAAAGAAGATAGATAAAGATAAACGTAGAGTTTGATTTGATTGATGTGTCCTTTCTGTACAATTACTCTCTTATTTATATACATAGGCCCTCGTCGGCCACTAACACAGCCAACATTTGCCTACCGTTGGATCAGTCTAAGATCAACGACTATCATTGTTCCTAAGCCTTAAGGAGGCGAAGTAACCACCCACGATCTCACTAGCACGGTTAGTGGGGTGAACTCCCTCATTCCGCTCTTCAAGGCCTCGCTCCTTCGCTTGATCTTCAACTGCTCCCACGTTCCATCTTCGTGCATGTCTCTTACGTGCCTTCCAAGTAAAACTGCCTTACTTCAGCCACTTGGTTTACTCAGCTAACCTTCGCCCTCAGACAGTAACTCAGGCACCCGAGCCTACCCTGGCCGTGGCACTCTATAGGCTGAGGCTGTACTCTCCCTCGGTCTCGCTCATTACTCCTCGGGCTAACCCCTTCCTCGGGACTAAATGAGGGACTAAAAACAGATGCATATGACAGACAAAATACAGTATTACAAATGAGGTGCCAAATGGTTGCCCAATTAGAGGCTTATGAGCTGAAAAGTACAACTCCGTGAACATGGGCACTCGCTCACAATCTCTCAGAGTGTTTTAGGGACCTGGGAAATATTGTGCTCAAGTTTCAACAAATGCTCATTGCCATAGGTTTGTAAGTTGACCAACATCTCTACTAAAAAGTTCACA
The DNA here is from genome assembly GCA_039519185.1 of Astragalus membranaceus. Classification (NCBI taxonomy): domain Eukaryota; kingdom Viridiplantae; phylum Streptophyta; class Magnoliopsida; order Fabales; family Fabaceae; genus Astragalus; species Astragalus membranaceus. The sequence continues at coordinate 62,298,289 of CM076848.1, read as the reverse complement.
AGCACGCAAAAGATGGGGTTTCATTTGGTTGTAACGGGGCCTTGGGGTTTTAGCGTTAGGTAGGGAATAAGAAAGAAGGGAAAAACAAAGGGCTAAAATAAAAATCAATGATAGCAACCTTTGAAATCAAAAATAGAGCTTCTACCAATTTTGCATTTTTTGTCCAAGACTCTAAAATTGCGTCCACTTCCATTCTTCTTCATTTCCTTCACTTGAGCCCACTCTTTTTGATTTGATTTCTCTTTGAGAATTGAGTGGACTCTTTCCTTTTGATTTCCCTTGATTTTGCCATTTTCCTCCTTTTTGCTTTCTTTTTCTTTTCTTTTTTTTTTCATTTTTATTTTTTTTTTGGAGGAAAAAGGTAGTACAATCAGCTTATGTCCATGAGATAAATGATTTGGGATGTAGGACAAAAACCTGCAAATTCAATAGTTGCTCCAATCCGATTCCAAAGTTTACCAAAAACAAAAATTCATTTCTGGGTGCCAAAGGAAAAAAAAATGTAGGCTCAAAGGGGCAACTGGTGGGAAATATTTATCAATCATTAACTCTGAGGCCAGAAAGAAAAATTCCTAAATCCCTGGATTCTTTCGCATGCTGCAAATCATTTTTCGCTTCAAAATGGTCAACAAACAAATTCTAGAATGATGCAATTTGAGAAACACACACTCAGCAAAGAAAAGGGGTACAAATATATGATTTCAGTAACATCCCCTTGTGAAGGCTCTATATCTCATAGTTTAGAAGCTGGTTCACAGAGTATAAATCAGACATGCTAATTCTCAGCTTCCAATCATGACAACCCCACAGTTAAATTCAGCACAAGTCTATCATACAAATTAGTTTTGTGGTCCCAGAAAAGACTAAACTCTCTATTTTTTTTTCAAATGCAATTATTAACAAGTGCTGAAAAATTTTTACATTCAAATTGCAGAAAAACATCAACAGCAACTCAAGACATGAGAGAATTATCTAGACTCGATGGAACTAAAAATAGCAGAAAAAATTAAAAGGAAACAAAGGTAAATACCCCCATGCTTGGACTAAGCATTGTCCTCAATGATTTGCAATAAAAACAACATAAAATGGGTAAGAAAGCTCACAAGCACTATGGCTGCCCAGAATATCTTGAGACATTGTGATGATTATTTTTCCTACAAAAACACAAACAACGTTAACCCGTGGGTTGCCTCCCACGCAGCGCTCTTTTAACGTCACTAGCTTGACTCTTGTCCTTTATAGACTTATTCCTGGGTACCATTGCTTGAAGCATAAAGACCAAGTGACACATGAAGAATGAAAATATATTCCTGAATCCCATAGCTTGTAAAATGGAAGTTGTGTAAGCAATAAGATCTTATTTTCAATTCCCCCTAGATCAAATGTTATTTTCGCAAAGGAGGGTGCAAAATAAGATAAATGAGACAACATTGTAACATCCACACATGCATTTAAATTAATATACTTATCCAAGGGAGAAATTACAATTTCCTTTGTACTCTCCATTTCATGGTATATCTCTTGTGAATCATCTTCCACTACCACTTTACCATTGTTTTGATCTACCTCAACAACAATATTTTTCTCAGTTTCATGTATTTTTTTGAATAACCCTTGTAAGAAAGGTGGTGCTGGTGGCAACGATGACGCATAATATTCCCATTCCTCCTTGGAGAAAACAAATACATTTTTGTATATCCCTTTTATGCAACGTGGTGGTTGTTGCAATAATTCCTCAAAGTATTCCCATTCCTCCCTGGAGAATGTAAATACATGCTTATTCATAGTAACAAGAAAAATAAAACATTTAGTCTAACCGATACCAAAAAATCAATCAATATCACAAAAGTCCCCGGCAACGGCGCCAAAAACTTGATAGGCCGCAATTGCACGGTTCTATCGCGTCGTAAAAATATCAATCTCACAGAGACTTATGTGATTACCAGTTTCTTTTTCGGTGATGATTAGCTAAAAGGAATGGTTTTAGGAGAAGGAGTGGTTGTTTGATTTAAAATTTAGTAATAAAAATAATCTCAGATTATAGTTTCATCACAACAATGAGGAACCAAAATAATTCTTTAGACTATTCACCAAATTATAAGAGTAATGTATTTCAAAGACAAGGCATCGAATATAACTAATGTCTACTTTTTGAGTACAAGAGCGTGTTTTGAACTAACAATCAACCCTATTCTCATGGTTGATTGTCACCAAAACCCATTAAGCATAACACCTTTATAATGTCTCAAGAGTTTCAAAAATATTCTCATGTTTTGATTCCCTTGTCTAATTTCATAGTTCCAACATCAATACTTCACCTTTCGGTTCTTCGTTTGATGTTTAAAATAAGATTTGAAGGACAATAAAATTAGATTGAAATATAAAACAATTTGGAGTGGAGAATAGTTTTGGGAATTATTAGGGACCTATCATTGGATTACTCCCAATAACCCAAGACTTTGTATCTACTCACTCATATTCATTATAGACAAGGACTTAGAAGAAGAAGAAGAAGAAAAAGACATAAAGGATAAATGACAAGAATTGTAAATGACAGAATTGTAAATTGCGTAATGTAAATGACGGAAAGTAAAAGAAAGATATAAAGGACTGAAAGTAGAAGTGTAGAAATATAAAGTGCGAGAAAATAAAGTGCTGGAAAGTAAGAACAAAAATTAAAATTGCAAGAAAGTAAAGAACATGAAAATAAAAGAACAAAAGCTTAAAAGAAATGGAAGAACTTAGATTAAACTTTAGGAGTCAGTTTACAATGAAGGCCTCCCCCTTTTGCACTCAGAAATGAACTCTATTTATAGCCTAAAATGATAGACAAGGCAATCAATTGGAGTTACAAGCCATAAAGTAAAGAATGGGAAGAGTTTTGTAACTGTTTTCGCTCATAGAACCACGTGGATCGCTTTCGCTCATAGAACCATCTGCCTCAGTAGTCCAGCTCCACTGCCTTCTTCATTCAATCCTCGGCCTACGACCTAATTATTTTTGGGTGTTAACAATTGCCCCCCTTTTTGTGCTGTCGTGTGGCCGCGAGGACGTGACTGATAGTGAAAAAAACCCTTTGAGATGACTTGATGTAACCGTTCTGAAGTGACTATCCTGCCGTTTCGTGACACTTGGCGATTTGCGCTAATCGAAGCGATTGCTCGACGGTTCCCAATGACATGACGGTTGTGGCCCAAGGCTATAAATAGCAATGATACCTATGCTTTCATTTCTGTTTTCCCAACAAAACCCCTTCGTCTTCCTTGCGATTTTCTCCTTCGATCAACCATGGCTTCTTCTTCCCAGAGCACTGTTCCCTCTATTTTTTCCTCCATTGGTCCCCTTTCTATTCTACGGCCCACTGCCACCAGCGCTGATCATGGTTTCACGCTCTTTCGACAGAGGTTTGGTTCCTGCGACATCTCTCTTAAGTTCGCCTGGTACAACGCCGAGGCGAAGTTCGTCGATCTCAGGGGGTGGCCGAAGGGTAATGCTGAGTACAACGCTTGGGTAAACCGCTTGGCTACGCACAAAGGTTCTTCCTGGAAGGAGTGGGGAATCTATGACATGATCATGGTGTCAACTCAAGAGGTTTCCCACGCTGCCAACTTCTTGTTTCCGTTGATGTCCTTTTGGTCGACCACGATCAACGCCTTTGTTTTCCCTTGGGGTATCCTGACCCCCACTCAATTGGATGTGACTGCCATTCTGGGACTCCCTGCTGGTGGCCTAGAGGTTCATGGCAATCCCGATTTTATGGGCAAAGACCCCCCTTTTATCTTTGCTTCTTCCTTCTCAAACTTTTTGTCTAAAAACGCCAGGTCTGCGGGGCCTGTTATCGATGGAGAACACCACGCCTTCCTGATGTATTTCTTCAACAAATTTTTCTTCAGCACCAAATCTTTTGGTGTTGTCAAGGAACTCTTCGTGTTTGTCCAATTGTTGCAAACATGCCAAAATTACGCCTGGGGTTCTTTCTTCCTCGCCATTCTTTACAAAAGCCTGGATAGCTTTGTTATGCAGGTTAAGGACAAAGGCTCTTACTCTAAGGCCGAGGGTCCTATCTGGTTTCTACATCTCTGGGCACAACTTTACTTTCCCAACTTCGCCACCGACAGGTCCACAGAGGCCGCCGAGGTTCTCGGAGGCTCCCTCGCTGCCACTCCCGTTCTACCGGTGGAGCGCGCAGAGGTGCTTCGCATATTGCTGGATCTGGACCCTTTCGAAGATTTCTGTTGGTGTCCAGTCTTAACAGCCGGCATTGGTCCTCAGTGGATTTTCGTCCCAAAAGATTTGGATCCTTCTGCTCAGGATAGGTATGACATGATAATGCATTGGAGTCGTGTACTTGTGGCCCGTGATTTGGTCGCTGGGGCCAGGCTTTCTTCAAACACCAACCCCCTCACCGTCGAGCCTTATCACCCAAACTTTGTAGCTCGGCAGTTCGGTGTAGCTCAACATGTGCCTATCCCCTACGACTAAATGGCTTTGGGGCGTCGCTGTGGAAGATTTTCCCTTCTGATTTCGCTAGACTCATTGCACATCAGAGTGCACATTTCCTCTCCTTCTCTTGGGGTGTCTATCGCAACAGAATCGGCGAAACCAGCAGCCACATTTCCTGGTGGTCGCAGGTACGGGCGCACGTCTTTCCTCGCTCCAATATTGAATACCTTCAAAGCTACTTGGGCTCTACCGAGGAGCTTCCTGTACGACCTACCTCGATGGCTACTCGAGTGAGTGTACCACCTCACTCGGCTGTCGATGTGGCGATAGAAGCGAAGAAGAAGAAGCAGCAACTAATTTCCGATCCTCTTTCACGTTCTTCCCCTCGCCTGAAATCCACTAGGCGACCATCTGTTACCGCTGGTAAGTCCCTGACCTTGGTTTATTTACTTCCGTTGTTTAGCGCGAGCTTATTGGCTTATGCCTTTGTGCAGCTCAACCTCCTGTTCCGGTTCTTTTAGATGGTGACGACGATGATGATGAAGATGATAATGTCCCTATCCTCCACCGAAAACGAACACGAGAACTATTCCACTTGCCTCCTTCAGTCGCTCCAGTCACCGAGGCATCACCTCCACCTATCAAACGGTTAAGGGTAAGTTCTTTTCTTAGTACAACGAGGGAGCTTTCATCGTTTATTCTATTCTCTCCTTTTTGAACTTTCTTTTGATAACTCCGCAGAGGCTTCGCGCTCCAACTGAATCACCGCAATCTTCTCAAGCTCCACCCTTCGGCAGTCCAACTCCCAATTTTGTAAGCAATCTTTCTTAGGCTGCTCGACATTTTCAACGTAACCGTCCTCCTTTTTCATTATTTGTTTCTCTTTTTTTTTTGCAGGAAACGGCGGGCGACACTACGGCAGGCGATCCTCTTACTTTTGCGGAGGCCGATCCCCCTGTTGCCCAGACCGACGACCTCTCTTCGCCAGCAATCACCGATGAGGAATTGCAGAGTTATTTTCTGAACCTTGATGCTCCAGAATCGGCCCCTTCCTCTACAGAGGTTGATCTCGCTAAGGTGGAGGCAGCCTTGGCTGGTGAGATCCCTACTGACCCAGACCACGTGGCGGCCCTTAGAGCAACATTGTTTCGAGTTTCCAATTCTCTTGAGGTTCCCATCGTGAAAAAGGGTGCTCTTAAGGAGATAGCTTTGCAACTTGGGGACATTTCTAATATTTATGGTCGAGCCAAAGCTACTCAGGATCGGTCCGTGGCTTCCTTACACCGGTTGGATTCTCTTCGGGCCGAGAAGGATGGTTACAAGGCAACCTTCATTTCCTTAGCCAGACTAAGCAAGAGACTGTAGCCGAGCAGGAGAGAATTACTTGTAGAATTAAAGCCATTGAAGCTCAGATCGTTTCTCTTCAAGCTAAACTGGTTTCCCTCACTCTTCAGCATTCCGCAGCCACAGCTAAGCTTTCCGCCATTTCCTCTAACATCGTGCAATTATTCCGCCGCAGTTCCGCATTAGATCCTTCCCTTGCACAACTCCTTCCCTTGCAACCTGGCCTAGAGGCGGACCTGGACAAAAGCCGTGCTGCTCTACGCCAAGCCGTCGAGAGATGGGGAGCCCCGAGGTCATCTTATGAGCAAGCCCTTGCCCGTGCAGACCAAGAAGATGTTGAGGCCCCTGCTGAAGTCATACTTGATGAGCCATCACTTTTCCTTGACCCTACACCTTCCTACAACGCCCCTGCTGCTGAGGAAATTACGCACCTTAGGGACGGCGTTGTGGGTGAAGTCGGGGCGACAGTATCAAGAATATGCCCGTCGATGGAGTCTCCCTCCAAGGGTTTGGAGATATTGGGGGAGGCTGCTGCTACTGAGGCCGGCGAGTCTATGACGAGTGAGCCCAACGTAGATGAGACGGATGAAGTTATAGCAGATGAGATTGTCGACGCGGTAATGGGTGAGGTCATAGCGGGCAAAATTGCCGCTGCCGTAGTGGAGATTGTGATGTTCCTTTGAAAGGGGCAGGTGAGGTAGCATCGACACTTTTTCTAACGACAAATTCGATAAATTCTTGTCACTAGGCCGCAGGTGTATGGCGGGCCACCAAGACAAAGATTTCTTTCGTACCCGCTAATTCTCTTTCCTTTGCATATTCTCCCATAGAGTAGGATAATACACCTTGAGATATTTGCCATTTATTTTTGTTTCGAACTCTTCGCCATCGAACGTAATTAAATGGTATGCACCACCGTCGTACACTTCACTTACGATGTAGGGCCCGTCCCAATTTGGGGACCACTTGCCCAACTGGGGGTCTTTCCTCCTAAGCGGCAGAATAGCTTTCCATACTAGATTTCTCTAAACAAACTTCTTAGGCTTGACGTGTTTGTTGTAGGCTCGGACCGTTTTAGCCTTGTTCATCTCAATCTTATTGAGGGCTGCCAGTCTGTCATCGTCCAGCGAATCCAATTCCATTAACATGGCTTGTTGATATTCATCCATACCGAGGGCATGCTGCCAAGCCACCCTCAATGATGCCACACTGATCTCCAATGGTAGTACGGCATCCTGCCCATACACTAGACGATAGGGAGCCACCCCGATGGCCGTGGACTTGGAGTTCATCATTGCCCATAAGGCCTCATTTAGGGTCTCGTGCCACCGCCGAGGCTTATCCTCTATGTTCTTCTTTATGAGCTCAATGATGATTTTATTAGTAGCCTCTGCCTGTCCATTAGCTTAAGCATAATAGGGAGACGAGTGTCTCATCTTGATGCCGTATTCTTGGGCAAAGGTCACCACTTGTTCCCCGGTGAACATCGTGCCTTGATCGGCCGTGATGGTTTCAGGAATGCCAAATCTGTATATGATCTGGTTTTCTATGAACCTGATCACCGCAGCCTGATTGGAATTCGCTAGAAGCGCAGCATCTACCCACTTAGTGAAGTAATCGGTGGCCACAATAATAAAGTTACGGCCCTTTGAGCTCGGAGGGTATATTTTGCCAATCAGATCCATGGCCCACCCTCTGAATGGCCAAGGTTTAACAATGGGATGGTGCTCATCCGCAGGCATTCTCTGGATTGGTCCATGCAGCTGGCAAGCCTCACATCCCTTTGTAAACTGGAAGCAGTCGGCCACGATTATCGGCCAATAGTATCCGTGTCTGTATATTAGCCATTTCATGATGGGGCCAGACCTGTGTGCACCACAAATCCCTGCATGGGTTTGTGCCATTACCATATACGCGTCCTTTTTCGTGAGACATCGTAACAATACCCCATTGGCGCTTCTTTTATACGGGTCGTTCCCTATCACGATGTACTTCAACGCCCTTTGCTTAATCTTGAAATCGGTGTCGGCCGTTGGATTGCGGAGGTATTCCGTCAATGCTCTCCAATCCAAGCATCGGCAGGTCCTCCTCGGCCTGTATTGAGGTATCTTGTTGCCATACCTCGACCACTGGCTCCTTATAACCCGAGGCTTGTTGGGCTAGATTGTTTGCCTCTTGGTTGTCGTTTCTGGGGATATACATGATGACAGCATCGGCAAACAATTTTAACAAATTATGCGCCGATGCTCGCAATTGTTTGAGTTTTGTATTATAACACTTGTAATCCCCAGTGATCTGTTTGATCACCAGTTGCGAATCCCCCTTGATTTCCACATATTGTGCTTTCATGGCGGCAAGGATATCAAGTCCCATGATCAAGGCTTCATATTCGGCCTGATTATTGGAGGCTTGGTCCCTTATCCTGCACATGAATCTCCATGTCTGCCCATAGGGGCTGGTGATGACCACGCTGATGCCTGCCCTGGTTTGGGTACTTGAGCCATCAAACATGAGGATCCATGGCTTCAAGCCTAGATAGTTAATGGATTCGGCCGAGGCATCGTGTATCTCTACACATGGGTGCTGAGCCAAGAAGTCAGCCAAGACTTGCCCTTTAACAGCTCTCAATGGCACGTATGTCAAGGAAAAAGCATTTAACTTAATGGCCCACTTGACAAGTCTTCCCTGCAAGACGGGCCTATTAAGAAGATACTTGATAATGTCAACTTTGCACACAACTAGAACCTCTTTCGGTAATAAATAATATTCCAGTTTAGTACAAGCATTAAATAAAGACAAACAAAGCTTCTCAATAGGAGAATATCTAGTCTCAGCGTCGTTGAGGATCCTGCTAAGATAATAAATAGCACGCTCGACGTCATTATCATCATCTTGGGCTAATAGGCAGCCGATGGCTTGATCTTTGGCCGCAATATACAACTTCAAAGGTTTCCCAGGCTACGGAGGTACTAGGACAGAGGGTTAGTCAAGGCAGCCTTGATCTGGTCAAAGGCCTCCTGTTGCCTCGCTCCCCACATCATTTCCTCAGTATTCTTTATCCTCAACAAAGGTGAGAAAGCTTTCATCTTTCCGGCCGAGTTGGAGATAAACCTTCTCAGGAAGTTGGTTTTGCCTAGCAGGCTCTGCAGCTCCTTCTTGTTCCTGGGAGGTCTTGCCGCAAGGATAGCTCAGGCTTTGTTCTTGTCTACTTCAATGCCTTGGTTGTGTACCAAAAAGCCCAAAAAGTTGCCTGCAGACACGCCAAAAGCACACTTAGCCGGGTTCATTTTTAGATTATGGAGTCTCATCCGTTTTAGAGCTTGTTCAAGCTCCACTAAGTGGGCTTCGAAACTCTTGGACTTAACCACCACATCATCTATGTATACCTCCATGCTTTTGCCGATGAGGTCATGAAAAATAGTGTTCATGGCCCTCTAGTACGTGGCACCTGCGTTTTTGAGACCAAAAGGCATTACCAGCGACTCATAGTTACCCAGGGCACCAGGGCACCTGAAGGAAGTCTTATGGGTGTCAGTCTCGGTCACATATATCTGGTTATACCCAGAATAACCGTTCATGAAAGTTAAGATGGCATTGTTGGGCGCGACATCGACAAGCATGAAGGCCACAGGCATGCCATACTTATCCTTGGGAGTGGCCAAGTTTAGATCCCTGTAATCAATACAAACTCTGACCTGGAAATTCTTTTTGATGACAGGAACTATGTTAGACAAGCATTCTACGTACCTTGCAGTTCTTATGAACCCTTCTTTGAGCAGTCTTTCCACCTCGGCTTTGATTTGTGGCATAAATTGTGGATTGAACCTCCTTGGTGACTGTTTATGAGGCTTGCAACCTTCCTTGATGGGTAACCTATGCTCTACTAAGGCTTTATCGAGGCCTGACATGTCATGGTAATCCCACGCAAAGCAGTCACGGTAGCTTTTTATTAACGCCAACATCTGATCTCGCTATTGAGGTTGTAATTTACCACTGACCTTTGTTATCCTTGGCTTCTTTTCACTCCCCAGGTTCACCTCCAACAGAGGATCTTGCGCTTCAAAGGTGGGCATCTTCCTTTGGATGGGCTCCAGATGAGGAGGTTCGGCCAACGTCCTGTTAAAAAGGGGTCATCTGAATCTCCTTGGTAGGAGTATTGCTAAAGTTTGTGCTCTTCGTCTATTGCACCAAACATAGCCCCTTCAATGCTGGATTCGATTTGGAACAGGTGCCATCGATCTAGCAGGCTCTGTACTTCTGGTGGGAGATTAATCATTATCCTCGTTGCTAGGCCGTGGGTCGGCCAACATTTGGGATTCAAAACCTCTTTTGGTCCAGTCACAAGACTTAACGCCACCTTCTTCATAATTCCCTAGGATGGAGATAGGGTGTAAATGAGGAGAATAGAAAACAGCTTCGAACATCTTTACTTCCGCAGGAAATGGATTAGGGTTTGCTTCTATTATCGCCACTTGATCCCCTATCCATATCATTAACTTCTGATGTAGGGTGGAAGGTACGCATTCACTGGTGTGAATCCAACCTCTCCCCAAAATTACGGCATATGAGGCTTTCCTTCTATGACAAAGAAGGCCGAGCGAGTCATCTTGCTCCCAACTGTCACATCGGCCACCAACACTCCCAAGGCGTGGGATGGGTGGCCCATGAAACTAGTCATGGTCATGGTGGTTGGAATGAGGTCCTCGGTGTTCTTCCCCAACTTTTTCATAGTGGCTAATGGCATGATATTCAATACAGCACCGCCATCTACGAAGACACATTTAAACATCTTCCCATTCAAATGGGCCTGGATATACAGTGGTTTCAAGTGTCTAGTCATGTCGGCTGTGGGTTTTTCAAACAACATTCCCTCTATAATTACTCCCAACGGGTGCACTAGGATCAGCTGCGTCGAGGTTTGGCTGCTCCATAGCCGTTTCCTCGACCGGTTTTGGGAAGGCCTGTTCCAAAGCCGTAGCCACAGTGGCTGCGGGAATGGTTTGGGCGTTCCCTTCTCTGACCGAGGTGAGCATCTAGAGGGTCTCCCTCATTCTGCGGTAGGCCCTCGCCCTCTGTTGCCTTCTCTTTTGGGAACGAGATTTGGGGACAACCACCGGTGCTGGCGCTTCCGCTGCTGCATGTGTCATCCATTGACCTTGTGGCACTTCTGATGGTGGCTTTACTGCTCTGACATCCCTTAATTCACGGTCGTTAAGTAAAGTAATATCTACTGATGTTGACCCTTGGGTTTCATTGACTCGCGCGGCCCTTCTTTCATCTTTGGTAAGAGATTCCCCGCCTGGGACTGGCACGGTGGCTTGCCTAACTGAATCATGGGCAGGCCTACCGTGCCCCCCAGGTGAAGTATACCGCAGTCTTTCCGTCACATCCTGGGCCCGAGGTGCATTTCTCCCAGAATTCACTAGTGCAAAATCTGGTTTAAGAAGCACTATTTGGAATCGGTTGTTTGGATAACCGATTCCAAACATAGGCGCGGTGGCAATTTTGCAAATAATTTGATCTTTGGGAGATGTTTTGATACATTTGGAATCGGTTGTTTAAACAACCGATTCAAAATGTGTATATTTAGACATTTGGAATCGGTTGTGTAAACAACTGATTCGTATATCTTACATTTAGAATCGGTTTTATTGATAACCGATTACTAAAGGGTTGTTTCAACTCTCAAAATTCTTCACACTCCGTCTCTTATCTCACTCCATCAGTTCGCGTTCTAAAAAACCCTAAATTAGTTCAGTTCAGCCTCACACTCCATCTCAGTCCATCTCTCATCTCTCACTCCATCAGCTTCGCACTCCATCACTCCATCTCTCATCATTTCACTTCCCCCACACTCAAAGCATCATCACCTTCCGCTTGAACCCTAGGCGAAACATCAATCGGGTTGCTACTCAGAGCCACTGCTTAAACACTCAGAGCAAAACACAAACAAACACAGAGAGCCACCGCCTCGGCCACGTGCGTGTCATTGAAATAGCGCTCATACCAGCACACCACCGCGAGAGCCCTGCCAAGATCATCGCACACAGTCGCTCTGAAACCCTAGAAACTATCCAACCCACGAGCGTTCAGTTCGCGTCCCTCTCGTCTCTTCTCCCCCGGCCATCGTCTACCAGGTCGCGCTGTCGCGTCGTTGCCTTACTCAGTCTCGTCGTCGCTCCGTCGCCGTGTTTCTGTCTCTGCGTGGCCCTCACTCCCTCGCCCTCAGCCCGTCTTCGTCGCCCTAAAATCAAGAGGTAATAGATCTCCTCGATCAGTTAATTTGTCACAGAGCAAAAGAAGGAAACCCTAAACGCCTCTCCCTCTCCTTTGTTCTCATCATCTTCCTTCACTAAACCAAATTTGTTTTGCTATTTTGGTGTTTTTAGGTTTTGTTGTTGTTAGGGTCTGTTTCCTCAAAGTTCTGTCTTTGATGCTCTTTGTCTGTGTTTCCAGAGTTGTTGCAGCTAAAGATTTACCTGCAGAACCTTCTGAGGAAGAGTTTAGGCTTGATTTGAGGAGTGGGATCATTCTTTGTAATGTTCTTAACAAGGTTCAAACTGGTTCTGTCCCCAAGGTAACCTTGATCCTAATTTGATCTACTATTGATTGTTTTTGTTGCTGTCATTTATTTGCTAATGTGATTTGTTTATTCTTCTTAAAGATTGTGGAGAGTCCTGTTGATTCTACACTAATCCCAATGTCCTACAAGTCGGTATTTATTTTGCATTTGCTATTATATATCAGGTTATTTCAACGTTTGGTAATGTGATCTATTGTTTTCTGCAGAGCTTATGGAAGTGGAAAGGAAGATAATCCTATGTGTGATGTACCAGGGTTTGAAAACTCCAAGATGAAATTGCTGAGACATGTTTCTTTTGTTGATTGCCCAGTAATGTCCTGAACTATCATTTGTTGTTTAATTAGGGGCTCCGTTTCATGCATAATTTCATTATTTGTTTTTACTTTCCCAATTTCTACAGGGACATGATATTCTCATGGCTACAATGCTTAATGGAGCAGCAATCATGGATGGAGCTTTGCTACTCATAGCTGCTAATGAAAGCTGCCCACAACCACAAACATCTGAGCATTTAGCAGCTATTGAAATTATGCGTCTACAGCACATAATAATTCTTCAGAATAAGGTAAACTTGATTCAAGAAAATGTTGCAATCAATCAGCATGAAACAATTACGAAGTTTATACAAGTTTCCCACCAAGAGGTTTTTCCCTATACAAGTGAATTCAATAACATACCTGATACTCTCCCCTTTTCATTGGTGTCTTTCCTGGGGAACTGTTGCTGATGGTGCACCAGTGGTGTCACAACAAGGATTTCTGTTCTTAAAGTTTTTCAGCCAACTCCATCAACTTCTACCATAAGCTCTGAATACATGAATGGTGATAGCCCTGTATCAACTTCATGGTCATCTGAATCTCTATCTATGCCATTCACAAATACTGTTAAGGAAGCAGCTGAGGAAAGAGATGTTCTTCAAACCTAGCTACATGAATTTGACACAATCAACAAAGGCTAAATTGAAAAATTATAGGTGTTCTTCACAGAATTCAAAGAGACTTGTAATGGAGGATTGTCTGTCTCATAACACAAGTACAACTTTTCTGAATAGAGATAGTACTACTTATACTACTACTAGCAGTTCTGGTTCTGATCCTTCTGCTAATTATTGGAAGGATCTTTGTGCAACTCTAAGGGGAAGTTATCAAAAACGATATGGTAGGAGCTGAAGAAATTTCTGAAACAGTGGCAGGAAGCTTGATATGTCTAATTTCAATGAATTCAACAGCTTGTTGTCCATTGTCACCTTGACACAGTGAAATGAACATGCATGCAAGTTCATGGTAATGGCTAATCAAAGGTGTGTAGATAACATAGGTGGTTTTTTTGTGAGGAATGAAATAGCAAACTAGTACGCTACTTCGATTTGTGTGGTGTTTTTTTTTACAATTATTATCTTCTCAGATTCTTATGCCTCAACAAGAGCATCCATTTCATATGTTGGTCCCTATTTATTCCTTGAATGCCTTGTAATCCCTTTGAATGATATGAATTGATTTTTCTGATACACTGTTTTGATTTTTATGCCAGCCACCGAGCATAGAACAGCAATTTTTTTTAAAAAGGTGACATTTCTAATCGGCTATCTAAAGAATCGATTTTAAATGTCTTTTTTAGAACATTTAAAATTGGTTGTTTATCTAACCGATTCGAAATGTACCATTTTGAATCGGTTATTTAACCGATTCAAAATGTCCCTACATTTAGAATTGGCACATTTGGAATCGGCCAATAACCGATTCCAAATGTGCCAAACAACCGATTCCAAAAGCCTTTTCTGCACTAGTGATTATTGTTGGACTATATGATAACCTTAGAGGGGGGTGAATAAGATTATATGCCTAAAAATGAATTCTTTTCAATTCTCAAAACATTAACAATGCTCGTTTAAATCAAATGCGGAAACTAAGATTTAAACTATATGCTATATCTAAGCAAGCTATACTTAACACAAATCCAGTCACAGTGCAAAATTACGCTAACGCTACTATTATCAAAATTCACGATAAACAGATATTTATATGCAGCGCAATGATATAACAATAGACAAATATAAACGATAAAGAAAGTAAAGAAAAGGGAAAGAGATACACCGTGATTTTACGAGGTTCGGGATAAAAGCCCTATGTCCTCGGCCTCGGCCTCCGGCTTTGCAACCTTTGGACTTGATGACAACCACTATATGAGAAGAACCTCTTCAATGTTTTTCAAACAAGCAACTTCCCTATAGCTAATTTCAATTATCCCAAATTGAGAACCCGAGCTCCCCGCTAAGGATTTCGCTACCACTTCAATCTCCCCGATTGAATGACCCAAGAATGCTTCCCAGGATTTCGCAACCACTTCAATCTCTCCGATTGAACGACCCAAGAACGCTTCCCAGGATTTCACAATAACCAAGTAGAAGATGAATACAATTGAGAAAATCTATGATTTGTATGATGTAGTGGTGTGTGAGATTGAGAAGCTCAGCTCCCTATTTATAGGGATCGTACAAAAATGACCGTTGGCCTACAACAATTAAAGAGCATAATCGATTATGTGCTCTGTATTGAGTAATGACATAATCGATTCTTAGCTTTAAAAGAGAATGTATAGTAATCGATTGTTTGCTTAAAACAAGGAGTATGATAATCGATTCTTTTCTTGAGAATAAGGAAGTTAAGAATCGATTTTATGCTTAAAACAATGTGTATGTTAATCGATTCATATGACCGTTGAAATCTTCTAAAAAGAGATGAATCGATTATATGCTTAAATAGAAGTGTATAGAAATCGATTCATTGCTTGAGAAAAGGAAGTGGGAAATCTATTATATGCTCTGAAAAACAAGGAAGGAAATCGATTACATGCTTTAAAAGACTAAGGAAGAAATCGATTGTTTTCTTTCCAAAACACATTCCTTTAAATCTCATAGGCTAGAAATCGATTATGTGCTCTGTGAAGGAAGTTTAAAATCGATTATTTTGCTTTAAAACAATTTCTCATGTTACGTGCCTTGCCTATGCATGCATGCGTTTGTATAAAATATTTTTTTCTAAGCTTTTAACACAACATTTATATTTTTTAAAAAATCATCTCTCAACTACTAAAAGTTATAGAACTTTAAGTGATAGGATCTTACACTGTGTCCTATCAAAAGCAGATTAACAATTAGGTCTTGAACTCTAAGGTAGCTTCTCCTCCAAGCCGCTACACTTTAAGATATCCTGTTTTTTGATTCATGTCCTGTACTTTTATACAACTGTAACCATTAGTAGACAGATTGTAATTTGTTATCATACAAAACAAAGAGTGTTTGTCCTTGGTTCAACAAACTCCCCCCTTTTTGATGATAACAAATTACATTATGCATAGGGAGGTGATAAATAGGAAACAATAGCAAAAGCTCCCCCTAAGCATAAGCATAAATATAAGCAGCAAGTATTTAACTAAATAGCAGCAAATATTTTCTCCCCATAAGCATAACAAATTACATTATAATCCCAAATAGCAACAAATATTTTCTCCCCCTTTGTTTTCATCAAAAAGGAGGGAAAACATACAAAACACATATTCACACTATAAACTGGAAAAATCAAGCATTCCGAACTCTCTTCGGATCTTACAAAATTGAGCTTCGGCTAGGGGTTTCGTGAAGATGTCCGCTAGTTGGTCATCGGTGCTTACAAACTTTAATTCTATGCTCCCCCTAGAAACATGATCTCTAATGAAATGGTGTCTTATGTCTATATGCTTAGTTCTAGAGTGTTGGATGGGGTTCTTAGCAATATTAATGGCACTAGTGTTATCACAAAGAACTGGCACATTTTCATATAACAAACCAAAATCTTCCAAAGTTTGTTTCATCCACAGAACTTGTGCAACGCAGTTTCCAACCGCCACATATTTGGCTTCAGCGGTGGACAAAGCAACACTGTTCTGTTTTTTACTAGACCAGGAAGTTAAACAAGGACCTAAGAAATGACAGGTTCCACTAGTACTCTTCCTATCTAATGTACAACCAGCAAAATCAGCATCACAGAAACCGACCAAAGAAAATTGACTCGGTTTCGGGTACCACAAACCAAAATCTATGGTCCCCTTAACATATCTAAGAATCCGTTTTACAGCTTTTAAATGTGATTCTTTGGGATATGCTTGAAATCGAGCGCATAAACATACAGCAAACATAATATCAGGTCGAGAAGCAGTTAAATATAAGAGACTACCGATCATACATCGATACATCATTTCATTTACTGGTTTACCTTGCTCATCCTTATCCAACTTTGTTGCGGTCGCCATAGGAGTGCCAATTTCCTTTGCATCACTCATGTCATACTTCTTTAGTAGCTCCTTTGAGAACTTGTTTTGAGATATGAAGATTCCTTCATTCATTTGTTTTACTTGAAGTCCCAAAAAGAAATTTAGCTCCCCCATCATGCTCATTTCAAATTCACTAGTCATCATTTCAGAAAACTCCTTGCACAGATCATCATTAGTAGGCCCAAAAATAATATCATCAACATAAATTTGAACTACAATGATATGTTTGCCCTTGGTTTTAAGGAATAAGGTAGAGTCAATCTTACCCTTTTTGAAACCATTGGCAATTAAATATTTGCTTAGTCTCTCATACCAAGCTCTAGGAGCTTGTTTTAATCCATAAAGTGCTTTGTCAAGTTTGAAAACATGGTTTGGGTTTTTAAAATCTTCAAAACCAGGGGGTTGTTTTACATATACTTCTTCTAAAAAACCATTTAGAAAGGCACTCTTGACATCCATTTGGTGTAGTTTGAAGTCCATGTAACTAGCAAATACCAATATTATACGAATGGACTCCAACCTAGCCACTGGAGCAAAAATTTCTTCAAAATCCACCCCTTCGATTTGGTTGAAACCTTGAACAATTAAACGGCTTTTATTTAATAAAATAACACCATTTTCATCAAGTTTGTTGCGAAAAACCCATTTAGTACCAATAATGGTTCTGTCAACAGGTTTTTCGACTAAATGCCAAACTTTGTTCCGTTCAAATTGTTCAAGTTCTTTTTGCATTGACAAAACCCATTCTGGATCATTTAAAGCTTCCTTAATATTATTAGGAACTATTTGAGAGACAAAAGCACTATGAAAGCATAAATGATTAAGAGAAGAGCTAGTTGTTACCCCCTTTGATGGACTACCAATAATTTGTTCCATGGGATGATCTCGAACTGATTTCCATGTTTTGGGCAGATCATCATGTGTTCTTCCATGGAGATGATCATCGATGTCTTGGGGCTCTCGTTCCACTTCAGCTTCTTCTTGAGGTTCTACTTTCACCTCGGCTTCTTCTACACTTTCACTGTCTGATTCAGGTGTTCTATTTTTGATCACTTCAATCACTTCATCCTCATCATCAACCAACTTATCCTTTGTATTAAGAATGAAGCACTTACTTCCAAAAACCTTGAAGTATGAAATATTTGGAGCTCTACCATTCAACAACTCATATGGCGTCTTGTTAACAGATGGTCTCAAGTATACTCTGTTTAGCACATGACATGCTGTATCAACTGCATGACCCCAAAAATATTTTGGAAGGTTGTGCTCGTTCAACATTGTTCTGCTCATCTATTGTATGATTCTATTCTTCCTTTCCACCACACCATTTTGTTGAGGAGTTCTTGGAGCTGAAAAGTTATGATGAACACCATATTTTTCACACCAAGTCCCGAATGATGAATTTTCGTACTCTCCTCCATGATCACTTCTAGTTTCCTTGATGGCTAAGCTTTTCTCATTCTGTAACTTTCTGCCCAACTTAGCAAACTCGTTAAAAGCATCACCTTTATTTGCAAGTATAATGACCCAAATATATCTAGAATAATCATCTACAATCACGAAGACATACTTAGACCCTCCTAGACTTACAACATCAATTTCACCAAATAAATCAAGATGAAGCAATTCAAGCACATTTTTGGTAGAAATAACAGGTTTTGAGTTAAAAGAAGATTTATGCATCTTACCTAGCTGACATGCATCACATAATTGACCTTTTTCATATTTCAACTTGGGTAGACCTCTAACATGCTCATTCTTGCTCAACTTAGATAGATGTTCTGTACTAGCATGTCCTAACCGTCTATGCCACAGATCCACATCATCAATCAAGGAAGGCATGCATACAATATCATTACTCACATTGTCAAAATCAACATAATATACATTATTTTCTCGAAAGCCAGTAATGTAGAGTTTAGAAGTCCTATGGGTAATAACACATTTATCAACAGAAAAATGCACATCAAAATCATTATCACATAATTGGCTAACACTTAGTAAGTTAAATTTAACACCGTCAACTAATAAAGCATTTTTAATTTTGATTGTGTTTTCCTTACCCACACAACCTTTACCTATTACTTGTGCAGATTCATTGTTGGCAAATTTCACAGATCCACTTGCTTTGTTGCTCAATTTCAAGAATAGAGAAGCATCACCAGTCATATGCCTTGAGCATCCACTATCAACCATCCACACATTTTTCTTCTTGGATGACAGACCAACCTGCAAAAGGAACATTTAACAACTAGTACGAGGTACCCACATTTTGTTGGGTCCTTGGGGGTTAGTCATCAAGGGGTTTGTTTTCACAATCCACCTTGGTTTCTTACAAGCAGGTATTATAGTACCAAGCTCACACAGTCTACGAATAGGGCATCTATGAGTGCTATGGTTACCTTTTTGACAATAAGTGCAAGAGAAAACAGTAGGTGTATAACTTGAAGTAGCAGCTACAAAGTTTACTTTATTTTTCAAAACAGTGGAGGTGGAATTACCTTTATACCCGATACCTCTCCTATCAACATATTCATGTTGGGAGTGGAGTATCTTGGTTAAGGTCTTTTCACCTACCTCAAACTTTTTTAAGGTTTCTTTCAAAATCTCATTTTCAGTCTTGACTTTTTCAAAATTTTGTTTAAGCTCAAGAAGCTCAAGGTTGAGAGGTTTAGTTTTATGTAGCTCATTCTTCAACTTAGCTACCTCATTTTCAAGAGTCTCAATTTTAGTGAGCATGCTTTTGTTACTCTTTTTCAAATCCTTATATTTAATAAAAAGAGTTTCATGTTCATTATAAAGATCTTCAAAAGCCCCACTCAAGTTTTGACTACTATACACATCATCAAACAAATCATCATGCTCAAGTGAATTAGAAAGACTATGGTTATCAAGGATTACCTTAGATGCGTCATTTTCCATATGACATACAACATTGGCAGTCTTCTCTTCTTCATCTGTTTCACTATCAGTGCCAAGACTGTCCCATGTAGCTTCAGGTGTGTCATTTGCCATAAGACAAACAACATTTGCGACTTCCCCTTCTTCCTCTGTATCACCATCAGTATCTGTGTTGTCCCATGTAGCCTTCATGGCTTTCTTTTGTTTGTATTTGGATTTCAGCTTTGGACAATTTACTTTGAGGTGACCCGGTTTGTTGCATTCGAAACACTTTGGTTGATCATCCCTTTTCTCATACCTGTCTTCTTTGTTGTACCCAGATTTCTTTGAGAAGTCACCCTTTCCAAGCTTGTTGAATCTCATGAATTTTTTGAAATTCTTGGCAAACATAGCCATGTCTTCATCATCGGTTTCTTCATCAGACTCAACCTCTTTCCTTGCTACCTTAGGAGTTTTAGCAGCTAGAGCAAGAGACTTCTTTTCTTTGACCACTTATTTTTCTTGAACCTTCTTAGCAGCCAACACCACCTCAAATGCAAGAAGTGACCCAATCAAGTCTTCTTGAGGTAAAGTGCCAATATCTTTGGCTTCAGTGATAGCACAAGTCTTAGGAAAGAATTCACTAGTCAAGGATGCAAGAATCTTCCCATTCAGATATTTTGTTGAATACTTCTTCCCAGAGCTCTCAAGTTGTTCACTATCAAATTCAATCTTTGGTGCATATAGCTGCAACAGATTCACCTTCCTTCATTTTGAAAGCTTCATACTCGGAAGTGAGAATTCATATTTTTGTATCTTTCACCTGACTCGTGCCGACATGTGTTGCTTCCAAACAGTCCCAAATTTCTTTTGCTGTCTGACAACCTTTTACCCTTCCATACTCTTCTTCACATAGAGATAAGTGAAGAATGTTCATTGCCTTTGCATTTAAGGATATTTTATCTAATTCAGACTTTCTCAGCTCACTCAAGTCAATGGTATAGATATCTTCAATAGGTATTTCCTCTGCTTTACCAGTAACTTGAGATTTAGTAGTATCTCCGTCAACAGCACCACCAGGTTTTGTAATTTTGATTTTCATAGGAATAAGTGGTCTATCAACAATGATCCTCCATAAAGTGAAATCTATAGCCTGCACATGACATTTCATTCGACTACTCCAATAGTCATAGTTAGTCTCATCAAACAAGGGCGGCCTACTGAAGGAGGTCCCCTCTTTCATAAATGAACCCATGATCAGAAAAATAAATAAAATAAAATTGCGAGATGTTAAGCTCTATATGCAATTTCTAGCTCTGATACCAATTGCTGGACTATATGATAACCTTAGAGGGGGTGAATAAGGTTATATGCCTAAAAATGAATTCTTTTCAATTTTCAAAACATTAACAATGCTCGTTTAAATCAAATGCGGAAACTAAGATTTAAACTATATGCTATATCTAAGCAAGCTATACTTAACACAAATCTAGTCACAGTGCAAAATTACGCTAGCGCTACTATTATCAAAATTCACGATAAACAGATATTTATATGTAGTGCAATGATATAACAATAGACAAATATAAACGATAAAGAAAGTAAAGAGAAGGGAAAGAGATACACCGTGATTTTACGAGGTTCGGGATAAAAGCCCTACGTCCTCGGCCTCCGGCTTTGCAACCTTTGGACTTGATGACAACCACTATATGAGAAGAACCTCTTCAATGTTTTACAAATAAGCAACTTCCCTATAGCTAATCTCAATTATCCCAAATTGAGAACCCGAGCTCCCTGCTAAGGATTTCGCTACCACTTCAATCTCCCCGATTGAATGACCCAAGAATGCTTCCCAGGATTTCGCAACCACTTCAATCTCTCCGATTGAACGACCCAAGAACGCTTCCCAGGATTTCACAATAAACAAGTAGAAGATGAATACAATTGAGAAAATCTATGAACCAATCACTTCTGCAGAATAACAATATAGTAGATGAGAGAGATGATTGATTTAGATTTGAAGAACTTTGGAAAAATGATTTTACAATGAAAGCTCTTTTTCTATTTTTCAGATCTGAGATTTGTACGATGTAGTGGTGTGTGAGATTGTGAAGCTCAGCTCCCTATTTATAGGGATCGTACAAAAATGACCGTTGGCCTACAACAATTAAAGAGCATAATCGATTATGTGCTCTGTATTGAGTAATGACATAATCGATTCTTAGCTTAAAAAGAGAATGTATAGTAATCGATTGTTTGCTTAAAACAAGGAGTATGATAATCGATTCTTTTCTTGAGAATAAGGAAGTTAATAATCGATTTTATGCTTAAAACAATGTGTATGTTAATCGATTCATATGACCGTTGAAATCTTCTAAAAAGAGATGAATCGATTATATGCTTAAATAGAAGTGTATATGAATTGATTCATTGCTTGAGAAAAGGAAGTGGGAAATCGATTATATGCTCTGAAAAACAAGGAAGGAAATCGATTACATGCTTTAAAAGACTAAGGAAGAAATCGATTGTTTGCTTTAAATTAGGAAGCCATGAATCGATTGTTTTCTTTCCAAAACATATTCCTTTAAATCCCATAGGCTAGAAATCGATTATGTGCTCTGTGAAGGAATTATAAAATCGATTATTTTGCTTTAAAACAACTTCTCATGTTACGTGCCTTGCCTATGCATGCATGCGTTTGTATAAAATATTTTTTTCTAAGCTTTTACCACAACATTTATATTTTTTAAAAAATCATCTCTCAACTACTAAAAGTTATAGAACTTTAAGTGATAGGATCTTACACTGTGTCCTATCAAAAGCAGATTAACAATTAGGTCTTGAACTCTAAGGTAGCTTCTCCTCAAAGCCGCTACACTTTAAGATATCCCGCTCTTTGATTCATGTCCAGTACTTTTATACAACTGTAACCATTAGTAGACAGATTGTAATTTGTTATCATACAAAACAAAGAGGGTTTTTACTTGGTACAACAATTATTTCTAGAGTTAAGCTTGGATAGGTGTAGATCTCAGAGGTCTTGAACAAATTTCCCTGGTTTCGGGAGTTTCTTTTGGGTTCCTTGGGACTGGCTCGGCCCTCCCAGCTGTAACCTTTCTTGCAACAACGCCATGCGGTCTGCCACTGTGGACCCTTTGGGGGGGGGGGGGGTGACCCTAAGCGGTCGAAGACGGATACTTTCTTATCCAGGGGTGCCTCCTGCTTGGGGACCCATACATACTTCTTTTTTCCTTTTCCTCGGTCAGTTTTTCGGGTGATCTGGTCAGATTGCTCCGAAAATTGGTCCGTAAATCAGAAAAATATCAAGGAGTAGGACTCCCTATTGGGAGCTGAGGCCGCAAGATCAGAAATTCCTTATTTTACATTTTCGTTTTAATTTTTTTGGTTCGGGACCATCGCTGGCTACCCACGCTGTGTCCCAACGCTGACAACGAACGACTAATTTTCGTTTTAATTATTTTAATTTTTTGTATTCTCAAAAAAATCCAAAAAAATTCTTGTATCTTTCTTTTGATTTTATTAGATTTTTTGTGGCGGTTTTATGATTTTTAGATTAGGTTTGATTCATTTTTTATTTTCTACCATAATTTTAGCATAACCTCATTGATGTTGGACTATAGGATAACCTTTGAGGGGGGGGGGGGGTGAATAAGGTTATGTGCAAAACTTGAATTCTTTTCGGTTTTCAAAACTTTTACAATGCTTGTTTAAAACAGATGCGGAAACTAAGATTTAAAGCATTAACAGTGTTCGTTTAAATCAAATGCAGAAACTGAGATTTAAACTGTATGATGCACCTAATATGATGCACCTAAGCAGACAGATCAGGCACAGCGTAATATTATGCTATTATCTGAATTTAGGATAGACAGATATGCAGCGCAATGATAATAATAGACAAATATAAACTGTAAAGAAAGTAAAGAGAGATGGATAGAGATACACCAGGATTTTTACGAGGTTCGGGATAAAAGCCCTACGTCCTCAGCCTCAGGCTTTGCAACCTTTGGACTTGCTGACAACCACTATATGAAGAATGTTTTACAAACATGCAACTTCAAAATAGCCAATCCCAATTTCCCCAAATTGAGAACCCGAGCTCCCCGCTAAGGATTTCAACACCGCTTCAATCTCCCTGATTGAACGACCCAAGAACACCTCCCAGTATTTCAAAATAACCACTTAGAAAATGAATACAATATGAGATCTACGAACCAATCACTTCAGCAGTATAGTAACAGTATAGTAGAGTGAGAGATGATTGGTTTTTGATAATGAAGAACTTTGAAATATAGATCTGAAAACGAAAGCTCTTATTTTTTTTCTCTTTGCTTTTGATTTGAAATTGCGTAGAAGAGAAGTGGAGTGGTGTGTTTTTCATTTGAGACCCAACGTCCCTATTTATAGAAAATGTAAAAAATTGACCGTTGGAGGATTTTATAAAATGTTAGAATCGATTCTTTGCTTTTAGAAAGGAAGCTTGAAATCGATTCCTTGCTCTTTCAGCTTGAAATCGATTCCTTGCTCTTTGAAAGGAAGCTTGAAATCGATTCCTTGCTCTTTGAAAGGAAGCTTGAAATCGATTGCATGCTTCAAAATAGGGAATGTTAAAATCGATTATTTGCTTCCAAATAGATTAGGAAATCGATTGTTCTCTTTCAAATAGGAGTATGTTAAAATCGATTTTAAGCCTTACATACTCAATGATAAATCGATTATGTGCTCTGTAGGAAGACATGTAATCGATTCTTTACTTTTAAAACCAACTTGGAAATCGATTGTTTCAATAAAGGAAAGTAAGTAATCGATTTCATAGTCCAATGTTTTTAGTATATAATCGATTTTATACTCCTATGAGACAATATAAAATCGATTTATACTCCTATGAAAATATTTTTCAAGGCCTTCAACACAACAATTTTATTTTTTAAAACATTTTTAAAAACATCATCTCTCTTCTACTAAATGTCATAAAGCTGAAGGGATAGGATCTTACATTCGAGTCCTATCAAAAGCAGATAAACAATTAGGTCTTCAACTTCATTGTTGCTTCTTCTGCAAGCCAGTGCACTTTAGTCCCTGCTCTTTGATTTAATCCCTGTTCTTTGATTTTGTCCCTGTACTTTCATTCAACTGCAACCATTAGTAGACAAGATATAATTTGTTATTATACAAAACAAAGAGCGTTTGTCCTTGGTTCAACAATTGATTCTGATTGTAATTCTGATTCTATTGACTATAACATGAATTCTATTTTTGAACCTTCACTGGAGGACCTTGTTAAACAGATGGCTATTCAAAATCTCCAATTCCACCCAACAACGGATTCCACACTTAGAGAATTGGAGATAATAGTTGGACAGTTAACCTCTACAGTCAATCAGATATAAGCCCAAAGATCAAACCAACTGCCTGCCCAGGCAGTAGCTGATCCAAATGCAATAACCCCCCAATGTAAGTGCTATTAAATTGAGATCTGGAAAGGCTGTTGAAACTCTAGAGGTACCTACATCAGTTGTTATGAAAAACAACAAGACTGCTGAACAAGTTGGTGATGAGCAATACACACCACCACTCCCTTTCCCTCAAAGAGAAGTGATGACTGAAAAACACCTCGTGGAAGTGCACTCCCTTTGCCAAATGGAATTTCTTTATGGTTTTGTTGATTATACAAGTTCTGATAATCCTTCTGTTTCTGCTGAGATTGAGAATACTTTGAAGGAAAAGCTGCCTCCAATTCTAAGGGAACATAGGAAAGGTATTAGATGGACCTTGGCGTACATTCCTAGTAAGAAAGTGTCGCAAACACAACAACAACTCAGCCCCTTGATTTTGGATGTGTGGAAGAAGAATGTGACCAAACACGTGTGCAGTAACCAGAAAATTAAGAGACTTCTTTGACAAATACCATCCACCTGCAAGCTTCAAGTTCTCCACCTTCAAGAGGGGGTTTTCTTTTCTTATCCCTAAGTTATAATTGTTTCTTACATTGTGGACAATGTGTGATTTAGGTGTGGGTGTGTGTGTTTTCGTATTTATGTTTCTTAAATTTTAACTATAAAAAAAGAAAAAAATGTTGTTTTTGCATGTTTTTTCCATGAATTCTTAGTTTGCATACGTTGTGAGTGATTTTACTATTCTAGGACCATAGGTGTTTTGACATGACTTGCTTGATTTCTTGTTGCTCTTGGTATAATAAGTTGGATATGAGCACTAAATTTTGCATCATTTGTGATAGTCATTGTCCCTGGTGAGAATTGAACCCTATAATGGAAGAACTAATCTTTTGTCATTCTCTCCGTTCTTGTGTGTGACTCACTCATGTTTGTTAGTTACTCTAGAACTTGACTTGATTCTTGTTGAAGCACTTGTTCACATGCATGTTTGAAATGATCTAGGCAATTCTGTTCTTTTTTAGCTACTAGCAAAATAAGCCTACCCTGAATTTATCCCTTTGTGTAAGCCCCTTTGAGCCTTTTTATCCCATTTTTTGTTTTATAGCTCATTACAAGCCCAAAAGTGAAAAACAATGTTATTACCTAATCTTAGAGGGTGAAGGAGCTTTGATTTGAAAATTGTCATATCCATAAGTGTGGGGGTGTCCAAATTGTGGTCTTCACTTGGGTTAGTTCTTGGGTTCTCAATAGAAAATTTGGCAATTACATTTGTATAGAAAAGTATTCCCCAAAAAGAAAAAAAAGAAAGAAAGAAAGAAATGAAAAAAGAAAAAAAAAGTCAAAAGAAAAGAAAAAAAATGGAAAGTGTATCTATCTTTTTATTTTTGTATCAAGAAGATTGAAAGTTGTGTGAAGAGAGTTATGGAAAGAAGTATCAAAATAGAGAAGTTAGACATATATTGTTGAAGTTGGATACTCTCATGCTCACTTTACAATAAATTTTCATTGCTTCTTTGCCGTCTTTGATTCTTTTTAGCCCTTAGGGTTATCCCACCTTGACCCTGGCCCCATTAAAACCCTTATAAAGACCTTTTGATTTTTGTGCATGTGTTCTTAAGTGTGGATGTTAGAATCTTGTCAAGCATATGGTAGTGCTAACTTTCAATGATGTGCTTAGTATATATATGAGAGTAAACACAAGCCTAGACACTTGAGTGATTGAGAGCATTACTTATACATATTCTGTGAGGACTCATCACTTACAATTCACTCTCTGGTGCTCTATTCTCTTGTTTGCCTTGATTGTAATTAAGTTCCATCTCTGATTGTCATTCTCCTTGAAGTCTAGGAAAAGCATCTCTCTTACAACTTTGCATTCTTTGGGTTCATTGGAAATTCATGTGCTATTTTTATGTCTTGTTTTGTGTATTTTTCCCGGAATGCAAAAGCTTAAGCGTGGGGAAATTTGATCAGTATATTTTAATGCACTCTTTATAGCTTTTCACTTGGTGTTTTTGATTGTGTTCTGTGTCTAATATTTAAGTCTTAGCGTGTTTCTAGACTTTGGGTCTTATTTGAGCAATATAGCAATTTCCTGACTAATTCTTGTTTTTATTGTATATTGACCCCTGTCTACTTTGCCGGCCATAACTTTGGCTGTGGTAATCTGATGGAGGCGTCCGAGAATGAGTTGGAAAGCTAAGGAATAGAGCTACAATTATTCTGTTGAGCTCAAAATCCAATTCGGGAGTACTGAAGGTCAAAACTGCTAATTACCGAGGAAGTTTAGTCAATTACGGGTTTATGGGCCAATTACTACTTTTTGTCGGGCTTTTATCCAAGAACCTAGTTAGTGGATTAGGGTTTTCGTTTTGTCCTAGTTATTTATGCTGGTTAGATCTTACGCATTCCTACTTTCAATTTTACGTTTGGTGCTCTAACCTCCATGGAAGCTTAAAGCCCTAGATCAATCTATTGGTGAATGGTGTTGCTGTAAGGATTTTGAGGTTCAGTGTTTAATGTTTATTTTGTTTTTATGGTTTTAATTCTTTCTCTATCAATTTCATCTCTGTAATTCTTGCTGCAAATTCAGTTTCTATTTTGCTTAATTACTCAAACTCTGTGATTTGCGTATGTGATTCGTTTTATGATTCAGTTTTGCTTAATCACTTAATCATGATTCTGTTTTGCAACTTTCATTATACAAACTATTTTATCGTTTGTTTAATTTAGTTTGGATAAGAATTGATAGAGTCTATGACGCTTGTTTATAGGATTGATAGAATTTAGTTAGGATGTTAATTGTGATACTGGCACTTGTTCGCTATCACGATTGATGGAACACATTGATAGAGTCCAAGAAGCACACCTGAAACCAGTGATTTGATTGTTTATCTTTAATTGATTTTCTTCGTTACACATCAAACTCTTTTCCTAAACCCCCCCCCCCTTTTATTGTTTATTTTGGTTCTTGATTTTGGTAATTTTAGAGGTCCTCGAGAGACGACCAAGGTCTCTTACCTTGATACTATATTTACTCTTTTTAATTATTTTGACACGCGTACGACCGCTGATCAGATGGTACGAAACGAAACATAAAGAACGGCCCATAATACGACAATGCCTTTCAATTATCATCCGTTAATTGCCATATTATGGTTGTTATTCACTTTAAATAACTCCTTCTATAAGGCTTGGACCCCTTCAAATACTTCAATTCTTGCCACTGCTAGGAATTCAAAGTGGCTTGTGATAGACTTCTATAGGCAAAGTTGATTTCAACTTTAAATATCTTAGATAGTAGGGGCAGCACATCCTCTTATGATCATTCTCATTTGTTATACTTCAAACTAAAGCCACAAAATCATAAGTAATAAGGGTCTGCAAGGAAAATTGACTATTGCAACTGCTGAGATGAAATGACATGTCATAAAGGAAGAAAGGGCATATTTGTTATACGACCAACCATTAGGAGAAGCAAATATAACATGTATAAAATCAACTAATTAGAAAGCATCAACCATGTTTCTAATCCTCCAATTTATCAACAATAGAACTATACCATTGGATCCCCCAACCCCTTGACCCCTTCTTTTGATCAAAATAATTGTAATGTAATAAACAACACATCAAGGAGGGTTTTGTCAAGAATCCATATTGATTCTATGTGAGGAAAAAAAACTTGTACTGAAACAGGAAATGAGAAATAGTCTATCATAAATTCATAATAGAGAAATGGTCATTTGTTCATATCGGTTTTCCCTCTAAGTTGAAAAGGTAAACTTACTTCATAGAGATGAAGCAAACTTTATTGTTGTGCAAAGTTTTGAAAGATTTGAGATTGTGAAACATATATATCACCACCATGCAATGATGATATTTACATTATTCTTCTCATTGCAGCCCACAACCAAATTTCGTTAATGCCAAGAATCTATTTTTTTCAAAGGAGCCGCTACGCCTGATATTCTCTTAATTACTATATTAGTATTCTAGTACTATACCCGTGCATCCACACGGGTGATACTGTATTTGTTATAATGTGCTATGAATCCATAAATACATTGAAAATTGTAAAATGTAATAAAAGAAAAAGGCATATAAGCTGATAAAAAAATTATATTTCAAAGTGCTTAAAAATAGTCTTGCAGAAAGTTAAAAAAAGTCAATATCGCCTTCAAATCTTAAAAACAGAGTAAAAATTAGAAAAAAAAAGTGATATGAAAATAAGATTAAAGAATAGACAGATGAGAGAAAAAGAAGATACATTTAAAGTGAATCCAACGACATTGCAACCACCGCAATTGCCCCACCCCCGTGGCCGCTCCCCATAGCTACCACTACGCCCTAAAAAGTTCAAGTTGCAGAAAGTTAAAAAGTTAGTACCTTCTTCAAATGTTAAAAAAGAGTAAAAATCAGAAAAAGAAAAAAATGAGATGAAGATAAGGTAAAGAAATATGTAAATGAGAGAGGAAGAAGATACAATTAAAGTGAATCCAACGACGTTGCAACCACCTCGATCATCGCTCCCCATAGCCACCCCTTTTTGCTGCTCCCGGTCGCCGTCCCCAATCGTTGCTTCCGTCCCCCCCCCCCCATCGACACGTGGGGACTTATATTTTTGTTAGTTTGATGACTAAGTAAATAGTTACAGTTTTGATTTAAAAGTGTTAAGCGAAAAGCTTAAATAGTGATATGAAAAATTAGAAAGATACATTTATTAATTGTTGCAAAAGACCAATCGTATAAGTTGTTCCCCGTTAAGAGTCAAAAGTTAAATAATCATTTATAAAAAATAAAGACATTTGTGAAAATAAGATATATAGTATTTGTATTTCAAACGTATAATATGGTGATGTGGCAAAAAATAACAATGGATAAATTAGGGATTCTAGTAGTGAGCTTTGTAAAATATGGTATAAAATGATTAGTTAGATCTCAGAGCATATTAATATGAAGTATTTGTATTCCGATAACTTGTAATCTTTCGCCATCGAGAATCAAAAGCAATGAAATTTAACATGTAACATTTTCCCGTTTGAAGTCAAAAGCAAGACAAAAAACAATTAATTTAACAACGTCTAATGTTTTCTTGTATAGACTCCAAATCAAATTTTCATTTTAAAAAATAAAAATATTCATGAAAGCAAAATATAAAAAATTATTATACCCACAACGTGTTATGTTTTTCCGTAAGAAATCAAAAGTCATAATACAAAATAATTATAGCAATAACGTATAATTGTTAACCGTCGAGACTCCAAAGCAAAAAGTATAAACATGTAATATAGAGATTTTGGTATTAGGTGTTTTGATTAAATAGATTGTAGAAGTCTATTTATTAGAAATTGCTTGTGGCGATAAAATCATACCGAGAACAAATAATGCTTCTTAATCTGGACTCAAAAGCTAAATACTTATTTATAAAAAATAGATATTGTTAATACAAAAATATAAAAAAAATTAGTATAAAAGACCCGCATTCTTCTTTTTGAGTAATAAATTTTGAGTAAATCTAAATTCCTCCTTTTCTCTTATTCGACAAAATAGTAAATCTAAGTTTTGAGTAATAAATATTTATCTGCAAATGAGAGAAAATTAAAAATATCAAATTAGTATGAAAAAAACTTATAAAAATTAATTCCAAATAAAGTATGATTTCTCCGTAAGAAATCAAGAGTAATGAAAATACTATATTTGTAATGGCAAAAAAATAGAAATGGATAAAATAGAGATTTTATTTGTGAGAGTAGAAGTTAGAGCTAAGAACATGTTGTGATGACACATTCGTATGATAATCGTAAAGATAGTTATGAAGTCATAATACGAAAATAGTTGTATCAGTAATGTGTAATTGTTTCTTGTCGAGACTCAAAAGTAAAATTATCATTTATAAAAAATAAAGACAGTTGTGGAAATAAAATATAAAGTATTTGTATTCTGACGTGTAATGTTTCGCCATCGAGAATCAAAAATACGGAAATTTAACAAAAGATCTAATGTTTCCCTAATGAAAATAAAAAACAAAGTATAAAAATAATTAATTTGACAACAACTAACATTTTCTTGTCAAGACTCCTAAGATATTATTAAAAAATAAAAATATTAATGAAAGCAAAATATTAAAAGTGATTATTAAAAGTCATAAAACAAAAGATCAAAAGTCAGAAAACAAAAATATTATAGCAATAATATGTAATTGTTAACCGTCGAGACTCAAAAACAAAAAGTAGATACCGGTTAATTAGAGATTTTAACATTGAGTGTTTTGATGAAACGATGAAAAATTAATAAATCTAATATAAATTTATACAAATATACCACATATGAAATTACCTATAGACATTTGGGAAAATTGACACTTCACATAATTGAGTGTAAAATTGTAATTAAACCACTTAAAGACAAAAAAGACAAAATATGACAACTTTTTGCTTTTTGCTTTTATGTTTTTTTACTTTTTCCTCTATCTCTCTCCATTTACTTTTTCTTTATTTCTTTCTTTTTCCTCTCTCTCTTTCTTCTAATGTCTCATCTCTACTCTCTCTTTTTTCTTTCTTTTTCTTTATTTCTTTTACCTTCTTTCTCTATTTACTACCTTCTTTCTCCTCTCTTATTTCTTTCCTTTTTTATTCCCTTCGTACTCCCTCTCTTTATTCTATTTGTTTTTGAAAAATATTTTCTTTCAAATTAATTTTTAAGGGTTTTTTCATACAGGAAAAAGTAAAAAAACATAAAAGCAAACAACAAAAATTGTCATATTTTGTCTTTTTTGTCTTTTAGTGGTTAAGTTACAGTTTTACCCTCAATTATGTGAAGTGTCAATTTTCCCAAATGTCTTAATAGGTAATTTCATATGTGGTGTATTTCTATAAATCTATATTAGATTAGATTAGATTAGATTAGATTAGATCTATATTAGATTAGATTAGATAGATTAGATTAGATTACAACTATACATGTTTTTAACATCTGAAATTAAACAAATAAAGATGCAAACACAATATTCCTAAAAATAGTTCACACTTTATATCAACCTATTGAAATCATAATAAAATGAAAAATCAAAGAGAAAAGAAGTAAAAACCATAAGAAACATCAGTATAGACTAAGAAATGGTGATAAGGAAGTGATTTGAGAAACATCAATATAGAATAGGAAGAGTGGAGAAGGAGAGAAGGAAACACCTATAAGGCACCCACACGAGGGAAACGAAGAAACCACGTCGTCACCACTATTGGTGTTGGTGGTGTTGTGAGGGCTCCAAAAGTTTTGACATTGTAAACAGGCATAAAAGGGTCTGATCTACGACTTTGCTGAAGCGTACAACAGCAAAAACCTGTGACAGGTGGTGCGTGTCTTCCACACTCTGAAGAGGTCTGTATATATACCAGTTGCGCGTGTGACCACGTGCAACAACTGATGGTCGCGAGATTCTCGGTTCTTGCTGGTCTTGAGGCGGAGATTTCAATGGTATGGTCGTCGGAGTAAAATCGCCGCACCACCACTGCACCGAAGCCCACCGCAGTTTCAGTCTCCATCACTCTCTGTCACTCCCTCTCCTCTCCACTCCTTCAGTCTCTTGATATCTCTCTCTTTTCTCCCAACGTCTCTCTCCCTCACCCATCTTCTCACTCACTCTTTCGTTCCTAATATCTCTAACCACCATACTCCTTCTCTGTTCTTTCTTTCTCTCGATCTGCACCCTCTCGCTTCGTCCCTCACTCGTTGTCTCTCTCTCTCTCTCTCTTTCGTAGCCCTCACTTTGTTTTCCACTTTTTAGATATGTGTGAAGTGTGCCTGAAATAAATTTTGCCCCCATGCTTTTGTTAAAATTCCGAAAATGCCATTGAATAAAAATATCACCTATCTATAGGGTTTTTTTTACCCCACCCCATGCCTCTATACCTCTACACAATTTGATAAATTCCAAAAAATCTAAAAAAGTTTGCATAACTTTATTTTTGTTTTATTAGATTTATAATGGTGTTTTTATAATTTTTAGATTAGTTTTGACTCTTTAACGGATTTTTAGTAGTGTTTTTATAACCGTTTTTAAAAATTTAAATAAAAAACAGTTATTTTTTAATACACAACGGATTTACCTATTTATTAGATAAATCCGTTTTGAGTATTTTCAAAACGGATTTATATAATAAATAGGTAAATCCGTTATTATAAATTTACCAAAACGGAATTATGTGTTGCTTAGTAAATCCGGTTTGCAAAATATAAAAAACGAATTTATCTAATTTAAAGATAAATCCGTTTTGGACAAAAACCAAAAACGGATTTATCTTTAAATAAGATAAATCTGTGTGAAGAAATTTATTGGGGTATTCTCGGAATATCAAATTGTGTGTTATAGAGGCATGTGATGAGGGTAAAAAAAAAGACCCTAATCTATATAGTTGAAGTATCGGGCTTTCACAGCCCATGTCCAAAAAGAAAGTATTACTCATTTCCGTTGATATAATTTCTTTACGGTAAATTTTCTCTTTGTTTTAATTTTTCGTTCGTTATTTAAATTATCTAGCTTAGTTATTTAAATCATCCCTGAGATTTTTTTTTACCGTTTTTATGCTATCATCATTATCTTATTTTTTTTAACTACTTTACTTAGGGATTAGTGGTCCAACTTTGGATTGAATAAAAGTCTTAAATTGTCAATTTTTATCCAACTAAAATTCTATTTATTTTTACTTAGATATTCTTAATCTATTCAAATATATTTTTAATGGACTTTCAATTATTCGGCCACATTATTTTGTTGCTATTAAGTTGTGGTTTTTTCCGCAATTTTCTCATTAAAATCCAAGAAAAAAGAACTAAAATTATAAGGAATTGAACATTAAATTTTCACATTAGTTTATTATCTTAGGGGCCTTTTTTCGAAGTTCGCTTTCGGCCTCCAAAAGTGTTGGGTCGGCCCGGGTCTACCCCCCCACCACAAAGGCACTCTGTTGAGGAGAGATGAGGCTATTCAGAAAGGGATTGAGCATTTGAGCCTTACCCACAATGATATTAGAGATAATCTTGTAGATGTAGTTACAACAGTTAATAGGTCTTAGTTGGCTAATAGATTCTGGATGAGGGATCTTAGGAGTAACAGCCACAATAGTATCATTCACACTATCTCCAATCACAACAGATTTAAAAAATTCAGATACCGCACCAATAACATCAAGTTTAACAATATCCCAAGAGAGAAAGCAGTTTTTTCCACCTCCATACTAGTAATAGAGAGGGGCCGAAAGAGATTCATTCATGTTGTTATACTGAGACTACTAGTAGGCATTCTTGAGGAACAACGCTTAGTTTTGTAAAAAAAAAAATGAACACTTATATTTGGGCCTTTATTAGGTAAATGTACATCACAAATTGGTACTGGGCAAATCTTTTTTGGGTTTCATTTTTTATACCCACGCAAATTTTTTTATTCCTGTTTTACTCCTATAAAAATTGTCCAACGGATTTATCAAAATAAAGGATAAATCCGTTTTTAAAAAAAATCCAAAACTGATTTATGGTTTATTTAGATAAATCTGTTTAACCAAAAACTGTAAAACAGATTTATGTAATTCCGTTTTAATTTTTTTTGGTTAAACAGATTTATCTAAATAAACCATAAATCCGTTATTATAAATTAACATAACGGAATTACCTTGTAAAGAGAAAAAACCATTTTGTTAATTTATAATAACAGATTTTTTTTTTGTTTTTGAGATTTATAATAACAGATTTATCTCTATAATTTATAATAATAGATCCGTTTTGTTAAAAATTATTAACGGATTTATCATAAATCTGTTTTGTTAAAAATTGAATATTTTATTTATTTAATTTTTTAACTGAAATAATTTTGACGGCCAAGATACCACCCACAATTTTAATCAACGACCCCCTTTTGTTCGTCTTGATAACTGTGCCCCAACGGAAAGATTTTTAACGGTGTAGATCGCACCGACAATATCAGCAGCCCAGAATCAATGTCAATTGCTATAAATACCCATAGTTAGCCTAGTTTATTTCACACCAACATTCCACGCTGATCTAGTTATTTCACACCAACACACTCACTCCAAAATGAACATTTTTTCCACTCAATACCCAAGCGACAACACACTTACAGCTATTCATCATCGTGGCCAAATCACCAGGAGAGAAATGGTGTCTTTTTTTCCCATCCACATCACCAGCAAACTTATATAAGAAGACTACGTAAAAAAAATTAATTTAACAAATATATAGCTTTAAGAATGTTTGACAAATATTAACAAATATTTATTAGACTAAATTTAGCTTTAAGACTAAACTTATTAGACTAAAGTACATTTATTAGACTAAATTTAACAAATATAACCTGGCCTCTAAGAATGTTTGATGCTACATGAGCATCAAATCCTGTAAGAAGTGAACCATCAATAGGTCCAACATACGCCTGGTTTGCCTGCCCAGGCTGCTGGTCATCCTCCTCGTCATCAGAAGACCCAAAAGAATTAGCTGGATCATGAGCCGGGTAGTCCTGATGGTACTGCTCAGGCTGCTCCTCCTCCATACGGTGATGTCCCTGTCTTTCCCGGACAAACCTATCTCGGTTAGAAGCATGACCAACTCTTCTAACCCGTGTGCGTGTACTAACTGGAGTTTCTTCCGCTTCACCACGACTAGCAAAATGTGACGATCCCCTTCGCATTATTAAGCCCCTCCTCCCGTCTATGATCTGTCCGTCTCTACCTCTGGATTGTGCCACTGAAAAAAAAATAGAGTTTAGTCAAAAATAATTTAAAACTAAAAACAAAACAAAAACCAAAACGGATTTAACATAAATCCGTAGTTGAATATGAAAATAACAAAACGGATTTATGTTAAATTCGTTTTTGTTTTTGAAATTTCTGAAACGGATTTAACATAAATCTGTTTTGTTAATTTCATTAACATTCAACTACGAATTTATGTTAAATCCTTTCCAGAATTTTCAAAAACAAAAAAGGATTTACTGAAATCCGATGAAGAAAAAAATGCAAAACGGAATGGATTTAAGTAAATCTGTAGCGTCGGGTTTATGTAAATCTGTGAGATAAGTTTTCGGACTCTCTCTCTCTCTCTCTCTCTCTCTCTCTCTCTCTCTCTCTCTCTCTCTCTCTCTCTCTCTCTCTCTCTCTCTCTCTCTCTCTCTCTCTCTCTCTCTCTCTCTCTCTCTCTCTCTCTCTCTCTCTCTCTCTCTCTCTCTCTCTCTCTCCCTCCCCTGGGAAAGAGTTTAGGGTTTTTGTTAAGACTGAAGGTTATTTTTGGGAATTCATAATGGGTGTGGGGGTATGGTGTATAAGGGTGGGGATATAAAAAATGGAACCCATATTTTTTTTCTGGATAGATAGGTACTGGGCCAACATTGTTTGGACAACCCACCATTATTATGTTTCTCCGGGGAGTTCATCAGTCTTGCCAAAAAATTTCATCGGCTCATCCTTTATTTTATTGAGACCCAAAAGAATTAGTACTCGAGATATCATCACATGAGGATTAAAAGAATTAATTTTTGTTACCATTAGGCTATCCATTATAATATTTTGTTCTCATCGTATTTTGAGTGATAATTTTCCTGAACATTTTAAATAGATAATATTTTAATAACTATATACTTATAGTATAAATTAGTTATATTTTTTTTGACAAGAATAAATTATATATATATATATATATATATATATATATATATATATATTTCTTATTGAGCCAGAATACTCAGAGGGATCATTATTTCAAACAGTCTCTAATTACCTTCCCTTAGGATTTCATTACCTTCCATCTAACCCAGAAAAAACAAGATTATTCTATGAATTCATTTTAGTGGATAGTGATTCCATTGAAGTAACTCATACCTATGATAAGAATGATAAAACTAAGATTATATATTCTAAGTTTAAAATATTAAAGATATTATCTCCATTTGACTCGAAAGCTCACCCCTCAGTATTAAAAAGCTTTTCAATTACTGGAAAGAAAGGTTTTTAGCTGGATTACCCAAACTATTTGGGGAAAAGGTTAAAATGAAAATTAAAGATAAGTTTAATGGACTAATCTCCTATGGAGCATTTTTATTCAATAAAGATATGTATGACGTATCCTCAGGGTTACTGGACTCAATTCTTTCTTCCCGATGAGTTGCTAATATATTCTTCCCTTTTAATTCTAAGTATTTAATATCTAATTTTAAGTCTTTTTGTTTTAAAGACTGAATCTCTTGCCTAATGAGAGTTATCTCATTTTGCAAATCCTTAATATATATATATATATATATATATATATATATAGACACACAAACGTGCTATCTGTAGTATAAAAAAAATTTCAAACTGTAATATTAAGATGTGACAAAATAGTGAAATTTGATTGAATGGTTGGATAAAATTGTTAAGATTATTAGGTTTTCATCACAAAACCCAAATACCCTCAATGTCCAACGGCTATTTCTGTTACAAATCAGCTGTTGTGAAATAACCATGTAGTAGTTAAAAACAGAATTAACAGATCAGTGTGTAACTAATAGTTTGTTAATCAATAACAAACTAATCCTATGTCTATATATACATTTATGTACAGAATGCAAATTACAATGAAAAAGTTTACAAGTATTTCCTATACCATAGTCTTCAATATAGCTCCTTGATTTCTTGTTTTCTTCTCTGTTGATGTGTGTGTGTGTGTGTGTGTGTGTGTGTGTGTGTGTGTGTGTGTGTGAGTCCATTCAGCAAGTGGTTGAATATCTTGCAAAGAAACAGAAAAACAGAGAATTAGAAATCTCTCAAGTGGAGAGAAACAAACAGTATCAAAGTAAGATTAGAGAAAAGGTAAGAAATATACCTGTTTGTAAGATTCTGGGTGTGTTCAAAGTGGTGAAGCTCACGGAAATCAACAACAGCAAGTTGACAGTGCATGTAAACGAAGAAACCCAATGTGTGTAATACCTTTGTTCAACGGTGCGATTGAAAACCTAGAACGTTTTAGTACCTGCAAAGCACAAACATCAAAGTTAGGGTTTGTGAAATCTCAAATTAAAGAACTAAAATAGAGGGTTTTTGTATTCTACCTATTGCTGAACATTCGTATTGCAAAATTGAAGCGTTTCTAAGCTTCAATCACTACAATCCTTCAAGTTTCAGTAAAACCTAGCAGAGAAGAAGTGAGAAGAAGAAGAGAAGCATCAGAGAAGAGAGAGAAGACAGAGAAGGATCTGAGGAACAGTTAGGGTTCTTGGTTGTTTTGTTAAAAACAACCGGGTCAGACCCGAACCGTGTCACAACCCGCGCATCTGAACAGTGGCTGGGTTCTGGGTTCCGCAAGAACCCGACCCTTTAAGTGTTTTTTGTGTTAACAGGCTTTGGTGTTTTTTGGTAATCAATCTGGGTCAAGTGGGCCTGAAAATTACTAGTAACACCCATAGGGATTGCTGATACAGTCCCAACAAGTGGTATCTCAGAGCAAGAACGATCCAGGACCTTTCTCTACCTATCTTTTACTTTCTTTAAGATTCTTTAAGAGTTTCTTTAAGCCCGCACAGCAAGTAAAACTGTGCAGGTCTACTTTTGTTCTATCATTTCAGTGTTCTTTGATACAGGTTATTAGAAACTTCACAGAATGGCAAATCTGTCAACACAGGTTCCCAAGTTGAATGGGAAGAACTGCGACAGATGGTCCCTGCAAATGGAAGTCATATTTGGCTTCCATGGTGTGCTGAGGATTGTAAATAATGGTTTTGATCCATTGGGTGAAGACCCAACTGAAGCACAAACTGCTGCATTCAATGAGAATGAGCAAAAAGATTGGAAAGCATTATATCTCATACATCTAGGATGTGATGAGAGTAACTTTGATAGAGTAAGAGGGATAAAATCCTCTAAAGAAGCTTGGGATACTCTGGACAAATATTACAATGGGGCTGAACCTGTTAAGGTTGAGAAATTGCAGTCTTTGAGAAAGCAATATGAGAATCTTAATATGCAGCAAGGAGAATCCATTACTGACTTCTTTGGAAAGTTGAAAAAGATAACTAATGCTATGTCCCTTAATGGGGAAATACTTACTGACAAGGTTATTTGTCAGAAAATCCTAAGGCCTCTAACTAAGAAATTTGGGAAATACATCACGTCAAGTTTGATAGAATTCCTATATATATATACAGTGGCGGACTCAGGACCCCGGGGTTAGGGGTGTCAAATTTTTTAAGGTCAGTGTCAAATGGGTGCAAAACTTGGTCTACTAGTGCAAACTAAAATTTTCAGGGGGTTCAAAATTAAAATTTCA
Source organism: Astragalus membranaceus (assembly GCA_039519185.1). Taxonomy (NCBI): domain Eukaryota; kingdom Viridiplantae; phylum Streptophyta; class Magnoliopsida; order Fabales; family Fabaceae; genus Astragalus; species Astragalus membranaceus. The sequence continues at coordinate 62,259,010 of CM076848.1, read as the reverse complement.
AGGGATTTGGGCTATTTATATAGGGTGGTAAGTGCAATTTTTTTTCAGGGGTTCAACTGAACCCCCTCACTACAAGGTAGGGGAAATAACGCAAATGTAAATATTGTTTATCCGGATCTGTGTCTTTTTATTATTGTTTTTATAACATATGTAGCTTAACTGACCTTGAACGGCAATCTCAATAATACCCAAAAATCGAAATTTGAAGCACCACACAAGCTCCTATGTACCCAACTTCGAACCCAAGCTTCTAAACCCTCTTCTTGACGATTCTAATCCACAATGTAGCTGCTGAAAAACCCCAACCCAGCTTCTAAGTCGACATGCAAGCTAAGTTTCACCCAGTCTAGTTCACTCTCACCAGTTTTGCTAAATGAAGATGGAAATGGGGGATGCTTCTTTGATGTTATTTGTTGAGAGTGAGTTTGGCTTGAGTAGGATTCAGAAACAAAGGAAGGAGAAGAAGAGAAAAGGTTGGATTTCTGGTTGTGTTTAGTGAAGATGAGGGTTTCTTGATTTTTCCCTCACTCCCTTTCTTTCCTCTCTTTCTCTCGAATCTCCCCCTTTCTCTCTTGTGGTGTGTGTGTGTTTTGTGAGTGTGAGTGAAGAGTGTGGGAGTGAGGTGGAGAGTTTTTCAGCTGATGTGTTTTAAGTGACTAGGAAATGTCCACTATGCCCTTGTTCATGCTATTCGCACCACCCCATTATTACTCATACACTACACACTCCTAACACATCTATGACTCACTTCATTCAAATATTCCACTTAGTTAGGTATTCAAACAATATTTAAGCACTTTAATGTGAACTTCAAACAATAATCAAACAACTTGAGTAGCAATAATTTATTATAATTATCAACTAATCAAAAGAACTAAACTTAGCAACTTTGGGATGTTACAGTACACCCCAACTTGAAAAATATTTGTCCTCAAAAATTTGTTCAAGTCTTAACGATTTGCTAATCGAGAATGAACACTCTCCCCGAAGGTCCCTAATTATGAAAACAAACTTGTCGACTTGAAAGCCATTCACAACTTAGCATTTTCAAAACTTATCAAAGGAGTTATGTAGAATGAAATAATTCTCTTTTCCAAAATCAATAAAAGGAGAAACTTGATCATCTTAAAGTGGATTATATCTTAGTTGAAAAAGGATGTGAAAAATAAGGATTCTCTTGTAGCTTTACTAAGGTAAAACTTTAAAGTACACCTAACCATCACCAATCTTTGATAGAAGATGGGATGAGAGGCAGTTTGTAACTTTTGTAGAAATCCTTTTGCAAACTTTTCATACAAACGATATTTCAAAATACTATCCCCGTGGACGTTACTCACCCCACTCTTTCAATAAAAACAGTGAAGTCATATTAAGGGTTCTGAAATGAAGTTTTAAAAAGAAAACTGATAAACACAAATTTTTGTGAGAATCCATCGTTTGTAATCCGGCTTATACTAGTCAAAGTGGATGAACAAAATTGTTGCAAAGTGAAATGTTCTAAAAAGCTTCTTTGAACTTTTAATCAAATCCAAATAACAATTGAAATTCCTTGGATTAGGTTAAGAATAGGGATGGGCAAGCATTGGTACCAAAGGAAGTGAGTTTGAATAAATTGGAAGAGGGTGACAGAATGGGTCGCACGGTCCGGGCTCCCTGCAAAGTCCGAAAAACTCTATTTTTCAAATTAAAATGCCCCCTCTTTTGATACCAAAATTTTTACCCTAGCCTAAATCAAGTCAATCCTAACACCGTTCCGTGTTGAACTTAGGCTAAACAACTCAAAATACAATCAATTTAACGTTTCACCAATACTCACACTATCAAGGACTCATGCATTATACATCCACTTATTCACTCAACACCTTTCCTAAATTTTGAAACAACTCTAGAACACATGCATTGTGACAATCTCAGTACAAAGCATCAATCAAAAACAACGCAAGTGAAGAACTCATCAATACATACTAGAATTGTTAAATTTTAAATACAAGTCAATCTCAGTCAATTGCAAGCAATCCAATCAGCCATCCAAATATAATTTGGCATATCAATCATTCAGTCACATACTCGTTCTATTGACACGCAGTCAACAGAACACTGCAAATAGGGACCTCACTTCGACTGGTCAAACTGACCTGAGTCAAAACAAACTACTGTTAACCTTCACAAACGAAAGGTTAACGACTAAAACCTTACCACCGTAGTGGAGACTTGGGTATACTTCGTGGCTTAGGAATTATTGCTCAAACACGGCTTAATACTTCTACTTTTCCTTACTAATCAATGCACTAGCGTCGTCATCCCAAATTCCACCCTTACGGGTAGCAAAATTTGGAACATCACCTTTCGGCTCTCTTGGAGATACCTCAAGTATTTTGGGTTATATTCGGGAACAATCATTGTTTCCAACTGACTTACGAAATGATAGGGTTTTTATAAAACTTCATTTGAAACCTTTAAACACAAAACAAATTTTCCATGTGCCTAACGGAGTCGACTCTAACAACTAACCCAAGATACTAGTAGGGGTGTGTCTCCATAACTCGAGAGTTGGGCTTTAAACTCAACCATAAAAATAATCCATCTTACGCTGGTGCAAGGACTTTTTGGGAACTATTAATTAGATGACTCCTACAAGACCGAACTATCCTTCTTGTCAGAACTTTTCTAAAACTCTATTACTTATATCCTTTTGGACCAATCGCCCTCTTGGAGGGCCTCCACTACTCAGCCACTTGGGTATGAGAAGCTCTAGACAATAGGGATCTTACTTTTGAGGCATAACGGCTTCCCTAGAAAAGTAGACTCACTAGAAACCTATGGACTTCATAGATCGTTAATTAATCTAGGTGTAAACATTTACATTTGGATTAAGTACGGAATTGGGATAGCTGTAGCATCAAAGAAATGAGAAAATAGAAGGATTCTATTAAGGAATCAAATGGGCGCACGGTAGTGCATCCTGTGTTGATTCAAAAAACGAATTCTAACTATTTTGAGCATCCTTTTGGTCTTCCATCTTTCCGAATTCCATAAACAATACAAACAAAATTATTACAACTACCGTAATCAATCAAATCCGCAAAACTTGTTCCACCCATAGAATTGCAAAAACATTGAACACTGAGGTAAATCGAACATTCCCCTTCTTGGCATACAAGCTGGGTGCCTAATTGTATAGGATTTTTACAGAATCTAAAAATCTCTTAAGGGGAGTTATAACTACTAATAGCCATTTCCGAGAAATAACCCCATTTAGACTCCGAAAGTTATTGCCCTAATCTGGGGTCGAAAGACTTAGTCTTAACCATTGGGAATCCTCTACATACTTCTTATGCCAATCTAGGGTTTATATTCTACGAGCACTTAGAGCTCAAGGGCTTGGGGTAGAGTAGGAGCACTTCCTCTAACTAAGAAATTTGGTTTTGTTGTAAACAGCATTGAAGACACCATAAGACCTGATGACTTGAAGGTGGAAGAACTTCAAAGTAAACTTGAAGCAAAAGAAATGAGGATCAACATAATTGATGGTGAAGAAGAAGATCAGGCCCTGTTTACCAAGTCTAAAGGCAAGAAGTGGGCTAAAAGCAACAGCAACCAGTCAGCTAAAGGTAGCCAGTCAAAGGGTAAGTTCACTAAGGGTGAGTCCTCAAATAAAAAGGATACTAATTCTGAAACTACAACTAAGAAAGACAAGTCAAAGATACAGTGCTACAGGTGTGATAAATTCGGGCATTATGCCTCTGAGTGTTGGTCCAAAAAGGACACAAAGGAGAAAGAGTCTGAGGAAGAGGCCCATGTGGCCTAGGAAGACTCATACACAGAATATACTCATGTAGTTTTCAGTATGTTTATTGAAGAACCAGAAGAAACAGAAACTAAGGAAGTTTTTGTGGTTACTGTTGAACTAGAAACAGAAAGAGAGAGAGAGAGTTTCTGTGATCACTAAAATTGAATCTAGGATAGATAAAAATTGTGAATATGTTATCTTTGTTATTACAACTAATGATGGCAGGGTACAGAAGAAGTATGGTACTTGGACTCTGGTTGTTCAAACCACATGACTGACCATAAGGAATGGTTAGTTGACTTTGACCCAAGTAGGAAAACTAGCATCAGGTGTGCTAGCAACAAATCTATTACAACATAAGGTATGGGGAACATTGTGTTCAAAAAAGAAGATGGACAGGTAATACTTATACAAAATGTAGTTTATGTACCAGGTATAAGCTATAATCTGATTAGCTTAGGGCAATTAGTAGAAAAAGGCTTTTCTATTATAATGAAGGACCAAATGCTAAAACTGTTTGATAGTAAGGATAGGGTGATTTTAAGTACATCCCTTGCTAAGAATAGGACTTTCAGAACCAGCATTTGCACTTCACAGGTAGAATGCCTAAGTGTAATAACTGATTCTGAAAGTACACTATGGCACAGAAGGTTAGGGCACTTAAACTTCAAAAGTTTAACTAACCTAAGCACTAAGGAATTGGTCAATGGTCTACCTGTTATACCCCAATTTTGTCCGGCTATTCCAAATTTATAAAAAAAATAAAATAAAAATGTCGTTTCGCGAATGCAAAATTCTAACAGTATTTTTCTCGTATTTGAAAAAAAAAATCCAAAAATATGTGTCGTTGTATACGCGCATTATTCTTGACCGCGATACGCGCGTTAGTTCTAATGATCTTGTACCGCTTCATTATCATTGTGTCTGCGTGTCTTTTCTTTACTGTATACGATGTTGGTCCTAATTGCAGGCGCGTGGTACTCCTAATTATGTGCGCGTGTTTATTCTCGTTGTGTGTATTAATTTGCTAATCAAGCGCGTGTTTGCCATACGAGAATCAAGCTAATTGCACGTGCCTTTCAAAAGTCGTTAGCGATTTAGCGTTATTATTATTAGTTGTATTTACTTATTAGTGGTTATAAACCAAAAAGGAGACACAAAAATAGTCAAATTATTTGTGTTACCAAATCTGTCTAGCTTTTTTTTATTATACAAGTTACAATTTTTTTTCTCATTACAAATAGGACAAAAAAAATATATATATACAAAAAGTAAAACAAAAGAGGAGGCTATGCGCCCCTGATACAAACAAACAGCAACAACTTATATTTTTAGGACTAAGCCAAGCCTTCTTTCATCTTGTCCATTTGCTTTCTACACTTCTCCCATATTTGGCTAAAGTTATCACCAATTTTACAAGCAAGCTGGCAGCAAAAGTCTGCTCCAAGCCACCCATTGCTTCACATCATCAACTCCTTCACGCCACACTCCTCTAAACCCAGCAACATTCAATACCCAGAAGGTTTTTGCTTTCCTCTACACCAACCAGCCTGTATACAACACAAACAAACACACCACACAATCAGCCTATAAATACTGTGAACAGCAAATACAACAGGGGAGAGAACAAACAGTAACAAAGACAACAAGGTACACACAGTCAGCAATAGGCACAGACAGTAACAAAACACACATAATAGAGATAAAGTCAGAGAGCACGAAGGGGTTTTAGGACCAAAAGAAGCAGTAGGCAAGAGAGGAGGATCGTTTTTTTTTTCAGCAAGGAAAACAGGTTGGTCCTTTACAAATACATACTTCTCTGCATATTGTTTCAAAGACATGCTGAATCTTTTTCTTTAATGGTTTCAAATACCTGTTTACCAATCAGTCTTTGTAGAATATAGAAATAATGCAATATAAATCCGTTTGTTTCAAAGCGAGAGAGAGAGAGAGAAACAGTAACTAGAGAAAGTCTCTTGGCACAATGTTGTTGCTGAAAATCAATTAGAGTTTCTTTAGAAATTATAAAATAAATGAGCAGAACCAAAAATTAGGAGTAAAAAAAAAGGGGAACAAAAAAATACACCCCTTTCCTCCGCCACTGTCCCTTCTCCCTCTCGTTTTTTTTTATCCCATGACCAAAATCATCCTCAGCTCAGACCAACAACAACACACAGATGCAAAAAGAGACACATAGATATACACTACCCATAAAATTTTTAGAAGCACAAAAAAGGAAAACAACAGTAGTATGAGAGGGAAAGGGAGAAGGTAACCATACCTCTACTCCGACCACCGTGTGTGGTGGTCACCGCTGCTCCTACCACCGTCACCACCGTAGCCTCACTGTCTCACTGTCGCCTCCCCGTACACCACCGTCAACAGCCCCCCTTCGCGGCCACCGCGTTCTAGAGTCACCCACAGTCACCACCACCACTGTCCTCCCCCTCTTCCGCCTCACTGTCAACCACCCAAAATCACCACCAACCGAACCCCCAAACCGTAGCAAACACGGCCACGACTACAACACCACCGTACGATCAGCCACCACCCCCAAACATCAAGCTATCACCACACCGCGTGACCGCCGCCACCATAACCGCACCCGGTCATCACGTCGCGAACCAACATACCTCCGCGGTGGTCATTCGCACCACCGTCTCCGTCCCCTTCGTTTTTGTTCGCCATCGGTGTAGGAGAGAAGAGAGGTTGAGACCGCGCCGTGGGGAAGAGAGAAAAATGGGCTTGGAGAGAGAGGGAGGCGGAGATCGGCGGTGCAAGGAGAGAGGGAGGCGGTGTGCTCGGCTAGGAGAGTGAGAGATCGAAGCTAGGAGGAGAGAGTGGGATGCGGATCTGTGAGAGAGGAGAAGAGGGGAGCCGTGGAGAGAGATGGGGACGGCAAGGAGAGAGAGAGGAAAATTTAGGGTTAGGGAACCTTTTTGGGTGGGGCGCCGTGGAGAAGAGGGAAGTGTGAAATTAGGGTTTCCTTTTATGTTTAGGTATTTATAGTATAAACTGCAGGGGTATTTTCGTCTTTTCACGTTTTTTAAATTTTCAGATCATTATTCGCACCTCCCTGTTTACTTCGCACGCCCCCCCCCCCCAAGCCCATCAGAAAATAAAAAAACGCAGCCCAGCTTACAAAAACAAGCTGGGCTCATTATCTGCACCCCAGTTTTAATAATACAGCCCTCCTACCACTTGCACCCCCCAATTTACTATTTCACCTCCTGTTTCTCTTTTTTTTAAATTTCGTTTCTTTTCCCTAAGCGAATTTATTTTTTTCCACAAACCTTTTTTTTTCCAAATGATGGATAAATGTTTCCCCGAACAAAAATTAGTCAAATTGCGAAAACTCTCCAAAATCAGAAAAACTTTGTTAGTAGTCTTGCGAAGCCTCTGCTTGCATGATTATTAACAATGGAGTGCTAGTGATAATCACCCATAACCTTTGTTAGTTTGATTTTCATGAATGCTTTCAATTTCAAAAGATATTTTCCCAAGCATCAAAAATCACGGCAAGTGTTAGTAATGATCACCCATAACCTTTGTTAGTTTGATCATTATGAACGCTCTTCATTTTCCAAAACATCATCAAAAAGATTTTCATTTCCAAGGCTCGTTAGAACTACGTCGCTCTGATTCCCATTTGGGATACGTAGGAGCGAGCCCCGCTCTCGTCGAGCGCAATCATAAAAGATTTTAGCATTGGCATAACAAAAAAAAAGAAAAAAGAATTATTTTCATAAAAAAAAAAGAATCATTTTCAAACCCATTGTTGCTAGTAGCTCATCAGAACCTTTGTTCGTTTAGCTATTAGTGGCAATGTCCTTTTCCCCAAAGAACAACAAGCGATGATCACTCATAACCTTTTGTTAGTTTGATCATTCGTGCCAATCAATCTCTTTCGAAAACCACTTTCAAAAAGGCAAATAAAAAACGAGTCGCTACTAATAGTCAATCAGAACCTTCGTTCGTCTGACTGGCAGTAGTGACTTTCATTTTCAAGAGTACTTAGCGGTGATTACCCATAACCTTGGTTAGTTTAATCATTCACTAGATGCTCGCCCTATTTCGAAAATTCACTAAAAAGATAAAAAACAAAAACCTTTTTTTCAGGACAAAGAAGAACTACGTAGCTTTGAGTTCTCCATCGCACCGGGAGATACGTAGGAGCGGGCCATGTCCCGTCAAGCGTTTTTTAAAAAAAACTCTTTTTTTCCCTTTTTCCCTAATAAATAAGATTTTCATTAAGTCTTTTTCAACGCATTTTTCAATAAAGAATAAAAGAGGCAAAATTAAGATATTTTTCAAATCAATACATTAAAACCACACATTTAATTAAAGGTTCCCTCTCAGTAGAGAGGACGCGCGGGGCGCTAACACCTTCCCCATGCGTAACCGACCCCCGAACCCAAATCTCAGTTTTCAAGGGCCATCCGCTTTTCCAAAAAAAAAAGGTTTTTCTAATACTTTCCTTAAATAAGTATTGGTGGCGGCTTCATTGTCTTAGGAAAAGTTGTGAACGAGGAAGGTTCTCCCTCGGGGACTTTTTCGGGCGCAACAGCTGGCGACTCTACTGGGGACTAAAAAGAAAAACATTTTTTCAAAAGTGGGTCAAGCCTAATTAATTAAGTGTGTTGGTTTGTGGGATTGATTTGAACATCTTGCTTTGCCTCTATTCCTCCTCTTTTTCATAAGCATGTTGCATCCACATGCATTCTTCTTCTATGTTTGCTCTTGTTTAATATAATAGATAGTTACTTCTATTGTTGTCGGCACCCTAGATGAGTTGTATTTTATTGGTATTGAACCCTAGGGTAGACGACATGTTATTGCTTTCTATTGTCTGGACCGTTCTGGATTTTCATTTGCAGGAGGGGTAGTTTTTAAGGAAATGCCCTTCGCACACACACACTTGTACCTTGAGATTATATGATTAGAGAAGGAGACCATAACCCAGGTCTGTTAGGGTACCTTAGGATGAGTGGATTCGAGTAGTGGGAGCCCATCAGGACCTTTGTCCGTTTGGCTACTCGCGAAAGTTTCAATCAGAGTTGTGCTCTTTCATGATGCTTCGTATCTAGCAGTTTGCTGCATTTACGGGGATTTTCATGAGAGGGACCGTGGCTCTGATAACCTTTGTGAGGGTGTGAATAGAGCTACATGAGAAGATTATCCCTAACATGCCTTAGATCATAGGTTCTCCCCCTTTTAGGTCACAAGGGCTTTCCAAATTGTGTGCTGCATCGTTGCATTCAGTTCAATCAATTTTTCCTTCAAAATTGTCGAAAGTAAAAAAAAAAGGGATGTGATTTTCCTTTTCAATAGACGCCTATATGAGGTGGCATATAGTGTGAAAATTTTCAAATCACCATCTGTAAATATCCTCTTTCTGCAAAAGCACAAAAAGAAGCATCATTGCATCATTATGTCATTTGCATCATCTGCATTAAATAAAACCCAGTTTTGAAAATCGTTCGTCATGCATCTGAGTTGTTTGCCGGGATTGTAAAGTAACTTGGAATCTTGTCTTAGGTGGGAAAGATAAAGCAACATGGGATCAAGAAGCGAGATTATACTTAATTCAAGGTTCCCAGTTGTCAAGAGAATAAACGTAGAGGGTTTGAAGGAGTTTGTTTCCTTGATGGAGTCAGAAGAGAGGGATCTATTCGGGAGGGCTTATGGTAACCTCCTCAGATTGTTACAACTAGATGTCCAAGAGAGTGCTATAATGGCCCTGAGTCGATTCTATGATCCGGACATTCGATGCTTCCTCTTCAAGGACTTTCAGTTATCACCAACTCTCGAGGAGTATGAACAGATTCTGGGGTTCTCAAAGTCAGAGTTAGCACCTTACCAATATCAGAAACATCGGTATTCAGACCAGAGACTCTCTTTGTTGTTGCAAGTCAGTGTGAAGGAATTAGAGCTTCATAAAGAAAGGAAGAACCGTATCAGGGGTTTCCCGCTATGTTATTTCGAGGGTTTATTGAAGTTTTATGCCCAGAATAAGAAGTGGGGTCCTTTCAAGCAGCTGTTAGCCCTAACTATTTTTGGGATCGTCCTCTTCCCTCAGGTCGAGAAGTTCATTGATGAGACCGCTATTGGGCTTTTTCTAGCATTCATAAGTAAAGAAAATCCGATTAACCCTGTGCCAGCAATCCTTGCAGATACCTACTATTCCTTCACTCATCACCGTGTGTTAGGAAAGAAGAAGGTTGCTTGCTCTTTCCATGTTCTCTACACCTGGTTCCTCAACCATGTTGTCACTCATAAGACGAAAGCCGCGGACTTAGTAGAATATGCCCTGTGTTGTGATGTAGAAGCCAGAAGTGCACAAGAATGGGTGCACACCTTGGAGAATCTCAGTGCTCTCAAAGTCTGTTGGTTCAATCATCCGTGTTGGAAAGATAGGCCTTCAATACTGTTCCGGTGCGGCAATTTCCAGAATGTACCCTTAATGGGGACCCAAGGCTGCATCAATTACAATCCTTCTCTCACTATCAGACAGCTTGGGTATCCTATGAAGAACGCACCCACTGAAGACATGTTGGCCCCAATATTTCTCGATAAAGAAGATCCAAAGAACCAAGGCTTGCTTCAGAAAATTTCAAAGGCTTGGGAAGGTGTAGTTTACAAGGATAACGCGGAGATCACAAAGAAAACGGGTGATGTTACTTTCTACCAATGGCTTCACCAAAGAATTCAAAGTGTTGGCCCGCCTCGTCAGAATTCATCGTCAGTTGGGAAAGAAGTCCCAGAGCTTCACGTTCCAAGTCTCAAAGAACTAAGTGAGGTCAAATCTGCTTTGTTCAAGGTAGAAGAAGAAAAGAAAGCCTTACAAGATGAGTTGGGGGAAGTAACTTCTGAGAAGAGAAAGTTAGAAAACGAAAATGAACGCCGCCGAATCCCTTAAAGAAAGCAGCAAGAAGCTTAAGAAAGAAGAGGAAAGTAATCAAAAAATGAAGGAATATCTGAAAGGTGCCAAAGATGAGTTGAAAAGATTGAATGCCAAGGTAGGTGAGGCCATGGTTAGAGCAAACGAATGGAGGAAGTTGTTCAAAAAATCTGCGCAAAGTGAGAGAGCTACAAAGGAATCACTAGAGGAATTCAAGAAAAAGTCTCAGTCTGTGACGTGCGAGCTTGAAAGTCAAATAGAGTGCATCAGACAAGATAGAGATGCAATTGTGAACATCCTTAGAGAGTATCAGCAGGCTTTAAGGATGGAGCAAGAGAATTCAGATGAGCTAAGGAGGAATCTGAGTCACATCAGTGATGCTTACCGACAGGTAAGAGAAGAGAGTCAGTACTGGGAATACCGTCTTCTCGGGCTAATGGGTAGGATTGAAAAGCAAGAAATCATAGTTGAGATGAGGGCAGAAATTCAGCAGTGGAAGAACAAGTTCTCCAAATTGGCATGGTTGGCTAACCAGGCGGTGAGGGATGTTCCCAAGAGGTTGAGAAAGGCAGAAGCTGAGATGCTGCCTTACAACACTCCGGTGCGAGTATATGAATTCGTGGAGTACTGCAGGTCTCTGACTGAGGAACTCATGGAAAGGGCAAGAGAAGCTGCTGCAACTAGCAAAAAGGAGAAGAACCAAGAGAAGATGAAAGCAATAGGTTTTTAGATTTAAATTTTCCCTCTTTTAGAATGTTCACTAGGAAATTGTAATCTTTCTTTTCTTAAAGAATGTTGTGTTATTGTATCTTTTTCTTGGAATGATATGATGCTTGAATGAAATACGTTTATCTCACTTGTTGATCCCAGCCGCGTTATGTTCTTGAAAATATTCGAACATACACCTACGACAAGAGCAAGTTGCACTGTGATTCCCGGCAATAAACAACAAATAACATAAAAAAAAAATAAATAAAAAATAATAATAATAAAAAAAAGTCATGTGCATTACATTGCATTCATTAATTTGCTCCTTTGCTTATAAAAATGTTTTCAACTCAAACAGAAGATAAGGCAAGCTGGTGCGACCACATCCGTATTGGACACGCTCAAAGGCCAGAGGAATGGCAATTTTGAGTGACCCCGATCAACCTCAGCCAGAGAATCAGAATCCTCCAGCTTCAGGTTCAGAGAATGGAAATGGAACAGGCCAAGGCCCCGAGGTACAGAATCAGAACCATTCAGCTCCTGGTAGCTCCAGTCAAGGTGATCCTGAGTTGAGAAATGAAATGAATGCCATGAAGGCACAGATGAGTGAGATGATGAGACTCCTGTTATCCTTGAAAAATGGAAATGACTTTCAAGCTGCTCAGTGGCCTCCTTATGGCCTTCCTTTGGGTTATAGTCCTCCAAATCAAGGGGCTAACCCAGGAGCTGGTCCCGGGGCAATAGACGAGAATGTATGGCCAACGTCTGTCGGGTCGGAAGGAATGGCTGGTGAACCACAGGTTCAGATCCCACATACAATTGTCATACCTCAGCCTACCCCTCAGAACCTCAGTCCACAGCCAGCTGCCTTTCCACAGACTCAAGGTTTCGTATCTGGAAACTCCGTTTACCCTCAGGTTCAGCACTCAATGCCTCCACCTCCTTATGGTGTAAGTCATTCCCCTCAAGTCTATTCCGCTGAGCACCAGCAGACCAGAGAGCAGTTCCAGATGTTAGAAGAAAGACTAAGAATGATTGAAGGCTTTGGCTCCAGGGCAAGGGAGGCCAGAGACCTATGTCTTATTCCTGACGTGGTGTTGCCGCCAAAATTCAAGGTCCCCGATTTTGACAAGTACAGAGGTGCGACCTGCCCAAAGAGTCACTTAACGATGTATTGTAGGAAGATGTCTACCTACTCCCGTGATGACAAATTGCTAATCCATTGCTTCCAAGATAGTCTTGCCGGGGCATCCCTTAATTGGTATATGAAGTTAGAGCCATCCCAAGTCCGCTGCTGGAAGGATTTAGCAGATGCATTCCTCAAGCAGTATCAATATAATACGGACATGGCGCCGGACCGAACACAGCTGCAAAATATGAGCAAGAAGGAAAATGAATCATTCAAGGAGTACGCCCAGCGATGGAGGGCTTTGGCCGCACAAGTCACACCTCCTCTTTTAGACAAAGAATTGGTTTCTATGTTCATGGAAACCTTACCACCACTATATTATGATCGTCTGATCAGCAGTGCATCATCCAAATTTTCAGATGTGGTGATTGTGGGAGAGAGATTGGAGAACGGATTGAGAAGTGGAAAGATTGCACAGGGGTCCACCAGTAACACAAGTTTCCAAAAGAAGCCATTCTCCGGCTTTCCCTAAAAGAAAGAGGGGGAAACCAATACCATCACTATCAGCCCACCATACCAGCCACCCAACATCCCAGTCCCCACTCCCACACAAACAGCCCATCCATTCCCAAACAACAACCAAAGCAACCACCAAAGGACCTATCAAAACCGAACAACCTTTGACCCAATTCCCATGTCATACACAGACCTATTCAACTACCTCATCACCAATAAGCTCATCAATACAAGACCCATGAAACCTGTTCAACCACCTTACTTCAGAGGATACAACCCCAATAGTACCTGTGCCTTCCACGAAGGGGCAGTTGGGCACGTTGTGGAAGATTGCAAAGCCTTCAAGATAGTGTTGCAGGACTTGATAGACAAAAAAGGCATAACTTTCAAGCAGGAGGATCCAAATATCACGACTAACCCGCTGCCTGGTCATGGGAAGCATGCCACTAATGCAATCATGGATATGAAAGAGCAGTCCCTAATCAGATCAGTAGAAGATATTCAGACTCCCCTACAAGTCATTCATGCAGAATTGTGCGAATGCGGGATTATTAGGATGGGTTGTGTTCAGAAAGGAGCTTGTGCTAATGTCAGCTGTGTAGGAGCATGTGAAGCATTCAAGGTGGTGTTACAGGATCTGATGGACCGCCACATCATCCAGGTGGGTATACAGGGGAGAGAGGGGGATGTTCTGACCCTCCAATCAGAAGGGGGCAGAGATGTGCAGAGACCTATCGAGGTACCATACAGTCGGAATTCGGCTGTGGCAAGACCAAAGACTATTGTGATCCCAATTCCAGCTCCTAGCCAGAAGAACACTGATGTCCCATGGAGCTACAGTGTGCCAATTCCATCTCCGAGATCTCAAGCTGCTCTTGACGTCACCAATATTGCAGGAAGTAGTGGGGTAACTAGAAGTGGGCGCGTGTATGTTCCCCAAGCTCAGGAAGAGGATCCTTCTAAGGCAACAGAAGAGAGAATCCGAAAAGGAAAGAATGTAGAGCCGGAGCCTGTGATAAGTAGGAAGGTGTCAGACCCAGAGGTTGCTGAATTCTTGAAGATAATGCGACAGAGTGACTACAAAGTGGTGGATCAGCTACACCACACCCCAGCCAAAATTTCCATCATGTCCCTATTACTAAACTCGGAAGCCCACCGTGACGCCTTGGTTAAAGTACTAAATGAGGCCCATGTCGCCCAGGATATTACTGTTAATCAGTTGGATGGTATAGTGGGGAACATCGTTGCATCTAATTACATTACTTTCACTGATGATGAACTCACCCCAGAGGGGAAGGGGCACAATAAGGCGTTGCATATCTCAGTGAAGTGCGGTGAATATACACTCTCCAGGGTTCTCATTGACAATGGATCCTCATTGAATGTTATGCCCAGATCAACGATGAACAAGTTAGAGGTGGATTGTTCCTACATGAAACCCAGCTCAACCCTAGTCAGAGCCTTTGATGGGTCTACGAAAGAAGTCATAGGGGAAATGGAGTTCCCAATGCAAATAGGGCCTGAGGTGTTCTGTGTGACTTTTCAAATTATGGATATTGAGTCCTCGTACAGCTGTCTCTTGGGGAGACCTTGGATCCATGCAGCAGGCGCTGTCCCTTCAACACTTCACCAAAAACTCAAGTTTATAGTCGACGATAAGCTTGTAGTTGTCTGTGGGGAGGAAGAGTTCACAATCAGCAAACCTGTCCCCTCTCATTATATTGAAGCTGCAGAGGAATCCCTCGAATCCGCCTTTCAATCCCTAGAAATTGCGAACGCTGTGTTCGTAAGTGAAGAATCCCCAGTACCGGTACCCAAGTGGTCCAATGCTGATATTATGGTAGCGAAAGTTATGCTGAAGAGTGGCTATCAGATTGGGAAGGGGCTAGGAAGATCTGAGCAAGGAATTCTGTCACCTGTGCATCTGCGAGAATACAAGGACAGATGTGGGTTAGGTTACTGGCTCACTCCAGCTGATAAGAAAAGAATGGCTGAGGAAAAGCGTGAGAAGAGATTGGCTAGGCTTCAGGGGAGAGAGCCCCGATTGATGATGGTCCCCATAGATGACCTCAAACGGAATTTCAGGAGTGCTGGCTTGCTGAACCCTAATCAGATAGCTGTCATCGAGGAAGAGTTAGTTGAAGAAGGCGAGGATCGAGGCCTGGTTCGTCGCAGTGTGGCAGGAGAAGAAATTGGCAACTGGAAGATCGTTGATTTCCCTGTTGTTTTCATTTCAAAGTAATGATCTTTGTAATGCAAATCCTTTGGCTCTGCCCAAGGCCTTAGGATATTTTCATAGGGGCGTGCATGTTTTCTTTTAGATATCATCTATCAATAAAATGTAGTTTTGAATTCTCAAATGAATAAAAACAGCTTTTTGCGTCTTCATTTTGTGTCTCTATTTTTGCTTGTTCATTGCTTTTCTATTCCCGCAAATGCAGATCTAAAATGAATACCTCTAAAAATAATGATGCCAGCGGTTCATATGTTAATTTTGATTACCCCGTTAATCAAGCTGAGGAGGATGCTGAGGATGACTGGGAAACTCCACCGGAATTGATGAGAATGGTTGAGCAAGAAGAAAAGGTTATTCAGCCACATGGGGAAACTATTGAGATCATCAATTTAGGCACAGAGGGCGAAAAGAAAGAAGTCAAGGTTGGCACTTCAATGAAAAAGAGTGAGCATGAGAAGTTGGTTCAACTCCTGCGTGACTACATTGATGTCTTTGCATGGTCGTATGAAGATATGCCCGGGTTAGATACTGATATAGTGGTGCACAAGCTGCTAGTCAAGCCTGAATGCCCTCCGGTTAAACAGAAGTTAAGGAGGATGAAGCCCGAGATGTCTTTAAAGATCAGAGACGAAGTGAAGAAACAGTTTGACGCTGGTTTCCTAGCCGTAGCCAAGTATCCACAGTGGGTTGCTAACATTGTGCCGGTGCCCAAAAAAGATGGAAAAGTTAGAATGTGTGTTGATTACAGAGATCTGAATCGTGCCAGTCCCAAAGACGATTTTCCCTTGCCTCATATTGATGTCCTAGTAGACAGCACAGCACAGCACTCCCTTTTCTCCTTCATGGATGGGTATTCGGGGTATAATCAGATTAAAATGGCTCCTGAGGATATGGAGAAGACTACTTTCACAACTCTCTGGGGCACGTTCTGCTACCAGGTCATGCCGTTTGGGTTGAAGAATGCCGGCGCTACTTACCAAAGAGCTATGGTCACGTTGTTCCACGATATGATGCACAAAGAGATTGAGGTGTACGTGGATGATATGATCGCAAAGTCCAGAACAGATGAAGAGCACGTTGTTAATTTGCGGAAGCTCTTTGAACGGTTGAGAAAGTTCAAGCTCAGGTTAAATCCGGCTAAATGCACCTTTGGGGTGAGATCAGGAAAACTATTGGGGTTCATTGTCAGTCAAAAGGGGATAGAGGTTGACCCAGATAAAGTGCGTGCAATTCTCGAGATGCCTACTTCTAAGACCGAAAAAGAAATTCGGGGTTTTCTCGAAAGACTGAACTACATTTCCAGGTTTATCTTCCAGTTAACTGCCACATGTGAGCCGATTTTCAAATTGCTGTGCAAGAATCGAGAGACTAGGTGGAATGATGATTGCCAAGAAGCTTTCGAGAAGATTAAGAAATACCTGCAAGATCCGCCTATTTTTATGCCTCCGGTGCATGGCAGACCTTTGATCCTGTATTTGACCGTGCTAGAAAATTCAATGGGTTGTGTGTTAGGACAACATGACGAAACTGGCAAGAAAGAGCATGCAATTTACTATTTGAGCAAGAAGTTCACCGACTGTGAGACGAGGTATTCGTTACTAGAAAAGACTTGTTGCGCCTTGGCTTGGGCTGCTCACCGCTTGAGGCAATACATGTTAAGTCACACCACTTGGTTGGTGTCAAAGATGGATCCTATCAAGTATATCTTCGAGAAGCCCGCGCTTACGGGAAGAATTGCGAGGTGGCAGATGCAGTTGTCAGAATATGATCTTCTTTATGTCACTCAAAAGGCCATCAAAGGTAGTGCGCTAGCTGAGTACCTGGCACATCAGCCTATTGAAGATTACCAGTCGATGCAGTGTGATTTCCCAGATGAGGACATTCTGGCTTTATTTGAAGAAGGAAGATCCCCAGAGAATGAAAGGTGGAGAGTAGTGTTCGACGGTGCTTCCAACAGTTATGGGCACGAGGCTGGGGCAGTGCTGGTGTCCCCGGACAATCGCTTCATACCATTCACTACTAGATTGAGCTTCTATGTCACAAATAATATTGCGGAGTACGAGGCATGTATTCTGGGTATTCAGGCAGGTATTCTGGGTATTCAGGCAGCTCTGGACTGGAAAGTTAAAAGATTAGATGTGTACGGAGACTCAGCCTTAGTTATCCATCAGGTGAACGGAGATTGGGAAGCCAGAGATCCTGAGTTGATACTGTACAGAGACTACATCCGAGAACTGGTTGAGTCCTTCGAAGAAATCACGTTTCAACATCTCCCTCGCAGAGAGAATCAGTTGGCTGATGCACTGGCCACTTTAGCTTCAATGTTTAATATCAATTGTGATAAGAACTTGACCCAGATCAGAATCCAGCATCGAGGTTTGCCGGCACACTCCTACTCCTGCGCAGCAATTGAAGATAGCGGAGATGATAAACCTTGGTATCATGACATCAAGCAGTATATCCTGAACAGAGAGTACCCTCCAGGGGCATCGGAAAATGATAAAAGAGCGCTTAGAAGACTGTCAATGAATTTCTTCCTGAGTGGCGAGGTGCTTTACAAGAGGAATCATGATAAGGTACTCCTTAGGTGTGTGGCAAGGGAGGAAGCAGAAAGGATCATGAGAGAGGTGCATGAGGGCTCGTTCGGAACCCATTCCAACGGGCATACTAGGGCAAGGAAGATATTAAGGGCTGGCTACTATTGGCTGCAGATGGAGGCAGACTGCTACATTTTTGTAAGAAAGTGCCACAAATGCCAGATTTATGCCGATCACATACACGTGCCACCGACTTCGTTAAATGTCATGACTGCACCCTGGCCATTTTCAATGTGGGGCATGGATGTCATTGGTCCCATAGAGCCCAAAGCGTCAAACGGGCACCGCTTCATCCTAGTTGCAATTGATTACTTCACCAAATGGGTTGAAGCTGCTTCATATTCCAGCATAACCAGTTCTGTGGTTGCCAAGTTTGTAAAGAAGGGCTTGGTGTGTCGCTATGGTCTCCCGGATAAAATCATCACGGACAATGGTAGCAATCTGAATAGTAAAATGATGAAAGAATTGTGCACAGAGTTTAAAATCAAGCATCATAACTCTTCTCCATACCGTCCTAAGATGAACGGGGCAGTTGAAGCAGCCAATAAGAATATTAAGAGGATTGTGCAAAAGATGGTAGTAACCTATAAAGATTGGCACGAGATGCTTCCTTTTGCTTTGCACGGGTATCGTACCTCAGTGCGTACCTCAACCGGGGCAACTCCCTTCTCTTTGGTGTATGGGTCGGAAGCAGTCCTCCCTATTGAAGTCGAGATACCCTCCCTACGGGTGCTAATGGAAACCAAATTAGAAGAAGCAGAATGGGTTCAAGCTCGTCTAGATCAGTTGAATCTCATTGAAGAAAAGAGAGTAGTCGCTCTGTGCCATGGGCAGTTGTACCAGCAAAGAATGAGGAAGGCTTTTGAGAAGAACGTTCGTCCTCGACAGTTTCAGGAAGGAGACCTAGTGCTCAAGAAAATCCTGCCTATCCAAAAAGATTCACGGGGAAAATGGACCCCTAATAATGAAGGACCTTATGTGGTGAAGAAAGCATTCTCTGGAGGGGCATTAATCCTCACAAAAATGGATGGTGAAGACCTCCCACTCCCAGTGAACTCAGATACAGTCAAGAAGTACTATGCCTAAAAGAAATATATAGAAAAAAGGGAAAGATGATCCAAGCAAGAATCAGCTCGCTAGGTTGAAAACCCGAAAGGGCGGCCTAGGCAAAATTGAGCGACCCGGTGGATTGAAAACCCAAAAGGGCGATCCAGGCAAAAATTAGGGTCAGAAAAGTTGGACATAAAAAGAAAAGGGGTAAGCAGTGCTTCCAAAAGCTTGGATAAAAGGGTGATCAAGGCTATAAGTATGAGCGGTTGGCATCAAACGCTCCAGAGACAAAGAATATTCATAAGATCTGCTGCGTCCATTCTCCTTTTTCTTTTTCTTAGTTTCAGGAAAATTTCCAATGTACCCTTTTCAGTCAGCGTGACATTCTGCGCGTCTGACTCCTGTATGAATAAAAGTCCAAATTTTTCACTCTATCAGTTTGCTGTCTTATCATTGCTTTCTTGTCATTTCTGATTTTAAACTACGTTTTATGGTAGATGATAAATAAATCATGGAAATGTGCATAAGTCATGGCGTTAAGGTCATTGCGAAATTTTTGAAAATGACAACAAAAAGAGATGATCTTTCAGCCAAGTAAGCTCACAAAAATCAACTAAGAAGCGCTGATTGCATTAAAACAAGAGGACGAAGCTCGGCTCCCGAATACTTATCATAAACAATCATGGTGTCTCATAACGCAAGTCCCGCGAGTGGGTCGGACCAGCAAAGGAAAAGCCAAAAGAGCGAAAGAGCATAAAGAGAAAAATATATATGAAAAATAAAAAAAAAAGAGAAAAGAAAAGGTTGAAAAAGCAAAAGAGCAATAAATAAATAAGGTCATGCATTACATTCACCAAACATAAAACCATGCACTCATCAGACATAGAAAATAACAATAATAAAGTAAAGAAAAGAGAAATTCAGGCATTTGCATTACATTCATCATAAGAAAAAGAAAAAGAAAATGGCAATCATGGCATTTGCATTGCATGTATGGGCTCATTTTTCAGCTGCAGACAAGTGAGAGAGGATAAACACCGCAGTGTTAATGCTCGCCTTCAGATCCCAGAAAATGCTCCCCCAAGTTGGGAGTTCCAAAAAAGAGAGAAGAAGAAAAGAGAGA
The DNA here is from genome assembly GCA_039519185.1 of Astragalus membranaceus. Taxonomy (NCBI): domain Eukaryota; kingdom Viridiplantae; phylum Streptophyta; class Magnoliopsida; order Fabales; family Fabaceae; genus Astragalus; species Astragalus membranaceus. The sequence goes on along the minus strand of CM076848.1, from coordinate 62,238,960 downwards.
AACAAAAGAAAAGAAAAAAAAAGAGAAAAGAAAAGAGAGCGCTCAGGCGCGCATTGCGGATTGGAGCCCAGAGAGATCATCGCTCCCTTTTGCCCAGGTCTCACATCGTGTACGAGCAACGCGATGGACCGCAACCCCATGTGAGGTTCAACGGAATAGTTGTATCAAGCCTAAGATACAGTGGACGCCGTGCATTGATCTGTATATCAGTTCCGGAGCTGATAACGGTCCCCCCGGTCGCTCGAAAAGGCCAACAGGAAGCGTGCTCCTCAAAGTCACGTGCAAACTCGGATTCGTCAAGAGTTCGTTTAAGGATTACAGGTTTTAGGCAGCCTGGGCAATTTACCGCTTTCTGCACGCCAAGTGCCCATTTTACCTTTTCTGTCTGCACGCAAGTGCCCATTTTACTTTTCTGTCTGCACGCAAGTGCCCATTTTACTTTTCTGTCCGCACGCAAGTGCCCATTTTACCTTTTCTGTCAGCACGTCAGTGTTCATTTACTGTTTTCGCATCGACACGAAAGTGTCTATCTTTCCAAAAAAAGGAGAGGGAGAAAATCCAGGTTTCCCTAAGTAGACAAAATTGGTATAATCTCTGAATTCTTTATTTCTATTTTGCCTCGGAATATGTTTCGGCCAAACCATATTCCTCGTCAAAATCTAAATAAAGAGGGGCAGCTGTTATACCCCAATTTTGTCCGGCTATTCCAAATTTATAAAAAAAATAAAATAAAAATGTCGTTTCGCGAATGCAAAATTCTAACAGTATTTTTCTCGTATTTGAAAAAAAAATCCAAAAATATGTGTCGTTGTATACGCGCATTATTCTTGACCGCGATACGCGCGTTAGTTCTAATGATCTTGTACCGCTTCATTATCATTGTGTCTGCGTGTCTTTTCTTTACTGTATACGATGTTGGTCCTAATTGCAGGCGCGTGGTACTCCTAATTATGTGCGCGTGTTTATTCTCGTTGTGTGTATTAATTTGCTAATCAAGCGCGTGTTTGCCATACGAGAATCAAGCTAATTGCACGTGCCTTTCAAAAGTCGTTAGCGATTTAGTGTTATTATTATTAGTTGTATTTACTTATTAGTGGTTATAAACCAAAAAGGAGACACAAAAATAGTCAAATTATTTGTCTTACCAAATCTGTCTAGCTTTTTTTTATTATACAAGTTACAATTTTTTTTCTCATTACAAATAGGACAAAAAAAAAATATACAAAAGTAAAACAAAAGAGGAGGCTATGCGCCCCTGATACAAACAAACAGCAACAACTTATATTTTTAGGACTAAGCCAAGCCTTCTTTCATCTTGTCCATTTGCTTTCTACACTTCTCCCATATTTGGCTAAAGTTATCACCAATTTTACAAGCAAGCTGGCAGCAAAAGTCTGCTCCAAGCCACCCATTGCTTCACATCATCAACTCCTTCACGCCACACTCCTCTAAACCCAGCAACATTCAATACCCAGAAGGTTTTTGCTTTCCTCTACACCAACCAGCCTGTATACAACACAAACAAACACACCACACAATCAGCCTATAAATACTGTGAACAGCAAATACAACAGGGGAGAGAACAAACAGTAACAAAGACAACAAGGTACACACAGTCAGCAATAGGCACAGACAGTAACAAAACACACATAATAGAGATAAAGTCAGAGAGCACGAAGGGGTTTTAGGACCAAAAGAAGCAGTAGGCAAGAGAGGAGGATCGTTTTTTTTTTCAGCAAGGAAAACAGGTTGGTCCTTTACAAATACATACTTATCTGCATATTGTTTCAAAGACATGTTGAATCTTTTTCTTTAATGGTTTCAAATACCTGTTTGCCAATCAGTCTTTGTAGAATATAGAAATAATGCAATATAAATCCGTTTATTTCAAAGCGAGAGAGAGAGAGAGAGAGAGAGAGAAACAGTAACTGGAGAAAGTCTCTAGGCACAATGTTGTTGCTGAAAATCAATTAGAGTTTCTTTAGAAATTATAAAATAAATGAGCAGAACCAAAAATTAGGAGTAAAAAAAAAGGGGAACAAAAAAATACACCCCTTTCCTCCGCCACTGTCCCCTCTCCCTCTCGTTTTTTTTTATCCCATGACCAAAATCATCCTCAGCTCAGACCAACAACAACACACAGATGCAAAAAGAGACACACAGATATACACTACCCATAAAATTTTTAGAAGCACAAAAAAGGAAAACAACAGTAGTATGAGAGGGAAAGGGAGAAGGTAACCATACCTCTACTCCGACCACCGTGTGTGGTGGTCACCGCTGCTCCTACCACCGTCACCACCGTAGCCTCACTGTCTCACTGTCACCTCCCCGTACACCACCGTCAACAGCCCCCCTTCGCGGCCACCGCGTTCTAGAGTCACCCACAGTCACCACCACCACTGTCCTCCCCCTCTTCCGCCTCACTGTCAACCACCCAAAATCACCACCAACCGAACCCCCAAACCGTAGCAAACACGGCCACGACTACAACACCACCGTACGATCAGCCACCACCCCCAAACACCAAGCTATCACCACACCGCGTGACCGCCGCCACCATAACCGCACCCGGTCATCACGTCGCGAACCAACATACCTCCGCGGTGGTCATTCGCACCACCGTCTCCGTCCCCTTCGTTTTTGTTCGCCATCGGTGTAGGAGAGAAGAGAGGTTGAGACCGCGCCGTGGGGAAGAGAGAAAAATGGGCTTGGAGAGAGAGGGAGGCGGAGATCGGCGGTGCAAGGAGAGAGGGAGGCGGTGTGCTCGGCTAGGAGAGTGAGAGATCGAAGCTAGGAGGAGAGAGTGGGATGCGGATCTATGAGAGAGGAGAAGAGGGGAGCCGTGGAGAGAGATGGGGATGGCAAGGAGAGAGAGAGAGAGAGAGGAAAATTTAGGGTTAGGGAACCTTTTTGGGTGGGGCGCCGTGGAGAAGAGGGAAGTGTGAAATTAGGGTTTCCTTTTATGTTTAGGTATTTATAGTATAAACTGCAGGGGTATTTTCGTCTTTTCACGTTTTTTTTAATTTTCAGATCATTATTCGCACCTCCCTGTTTACTTCGCACGCCCCCCCTAAGCCCATCAGAAAATAAAAAAACGCAGCCCAGCTTACAAAAACAAGCTGGGCTCACTATCTGCACCCCAATTTTAATAATACAGCCCTCCTACCACTTGCACCCCCCATTTTACTATTTCACCTCCTGTTTCTCTTTTTTTTAAATTTCGTTTCTTTTCCCTAAGCGAACTTATTTTTTTCCACAAACCTTTTTTTTTCCAAATGATGGATAAATGTTTCCCCGAACAAAAATTAGTCAAATTGCGAAAACTCTCCAAAATCAGAAAAACTTTGTTAGTAGTCTTGCGAAGCCTCTGCTTGCATGATTATTAACAATGGAGTGCTAGTGATAATCACCCATAACCTTTGTTAGTTTGATTATCATGAATGCTTTCAATTTCAAAAGATATTTTCCCAAGCATCAAAAATCACGGCAAGTGTTAGTAATGATCACCCATAACCTTTGTTAGTTTGATCATTATGAACGCTCTTCATTTTCCAAAACATCATCAAAAAGATTTTCATTTCCAAGGCTCGTTAGAACTACGTCGCTTTGATTCCCATTTGGGATACGTAGGAGCGAGCCCCGCTCTCGTCGAGCGCAATCATAAAAGATTTTAGCATTGGCATAACAAAAAAAAAAAGAAAAAAGAATTATTTTCATAAAAAAAAAGAATCATTTTCAAACCCATTGTTGCTAGTAGCTCATCAGAACCTTTGTTCGTTTAGCTATTAGTGGCAATGTCCTTTTCCCCAAAGAACAACAAGCGATGATCACTCATAACCTTTTGTTAGTTTGATCATTCGTGCCAATCAATCTCTTTCGAAAACCACTTTCAAAAAGGCAAATAAAAAATGAGTCGCTACTAATAGTCAATCAGAACCTTCGTTCTTCTGACTGGCAGTAGTGACTTTCATTTTCAAGAGTACTTAGCGGTGATTACCCATAACCTTGGTTAGTTTAATCATTCACTAGATGCTCGCCCTATTTCAAAAATTCACTAAAAAGATAAAAAACAAAAACCTTTTTTTCAGGACAAAGAAGAACTACGTAGCTTTGAGTTCTCCATCGCACCGGGAGATACGTAGGAGCGGGCCATGTCCCGTCAAGCGTTTTTTAAAAAAAACTCTTTTTTTCCCTTTTTCCCTAATAAATAAGATTTTCATTAAGTCTTTTTCAACGCATTTTTCAATAAAGAATAAAAGAGGCAAAATTAAGATATTTTTCAAATCAATACATTAAAACCACACATTTAATTAAAGGTTCCCTCTCAGTAGAGAGGACGCGCGGGGCGCTAACACCTTCCCCATGCGTAACCGACCCCCGAACCCAAATCTCAGTTTTCAAGGGCCATCCGCTTTTCCAAAAAAAAAAGGTTTTTCTAATACTTTCCTTAAATAAGTATTGGTGGCGGCTTCATTGTTTTAGGAAAAGTTGTGAACGAGGAAGGTTCTCCCTCGGGGACTTTTTCGGGCGCAACACTACCTAAGATTGAAACACCTACTGGAACTTGTACTGCATGTTTTCTAGGAAAACAGCCTAGGAAAATGTTTAAATCTGATATAAAGAACAGATCTAAGGATCTACTGCATATTGTGTATTCAGATAATTGTGGACCATTTGATGTGTTGTCATTAGGAAGTAACAAGTATTTTCTAACTTCTGTAGATGAATACTCAAGAAAGCTTTGGATCTATCTAATCAAAACCAAAGGAGAAGCTTTGGTGTGTTTCAAACAGTTTCAGGAAATGGCTGAAATACAGAGTGGGAAGCAGCTAAAAATCCTAAGGACTGATGGAGGTGGTGAGTACACTTCAAAAGAATTTGAAGAGCACTGCACCAGCAAAGGCATTCTACATGAAGTTACCTTACCTTATACTCCACAGCACAATGGAGTAGCAGAGAGGAGAAACAGAAGCATCTTAGACATGGCAAGGAGTATGATTAAGTGCAAAGGCCTACCTAAGAAACTTTGGGGTGAGACAGTCACTAAAGCTGCTTACATTCTAAACAGATGTCCAACTAAGAGGCTGGAAAACAAGGTTCCAGAAGAAGTGTGGACTGGGGATAAGCCCATTATAAGTCATTTAAGGATATTTGGGTCATTATGTTACAGTCACATACCTGATTGCAAAAGGAAGAAATTATAGGATAAGAGTAAGCCTCTAATACTTGTAGGCTACCATCCAACAGGTGCCTATAGGTTATTCAATCCTACAAACAACAAAGTGGAAATTTCTAGGGATGTCACTATCGTAGAAGATGAGCAATGGAAGTGGGATAGATCTGAGCAAACAAACTCAGAAGGGTCTGATATTCTAGAAGAACCCACTACAGCAACACCAGAAGTGCCTCATCAAGAAGATGAAGACACCTCAGATAGTGATGCAGAACCTGCACAACAGCAAGCAGAAGAAGTTCCTCAAAATGAAGAACCTGCTACACCAAGTCCAGAACCAGTAGGTCAAGTATTGACCAGGGGACAAAGGTTGAGACAACCTCCAAGAATGCTGGCAGATTTTGAAATTGTCACAGATGGTTAAGTGAATGAGGAAGGAGACCTCATACACTATGCCATGGTGGCATATTCAGAACCATTAGACTACAATGAAGCTCTTAAAGTGAAAGAGTGGAAACAGGCTATGATTGAGGAGTTAAACTCCATTGAGAAAAACAATACATGGACCCTAACACAACTGCCTAAGGATAAAAGGGCAATAAGTGTTAAATGGGTTTTTAAATTGAAACTTGATCCTAATGGTAAGATAGTCAAGCACAAAGCTAGACTAGTGGCCAGAGGATTCCAACAGAAAGAAGGAATTGACTATACAGAAGTGTTTTCCTCAGTTGCAAGGCATGAAACTATTAGATTAGTCACTGCCTTGGCATGTAATAAGGGATGGGAACTACTTCACTTGGATGTGAAATCAGCTTTCCTAAATGGACCCTTAGAGGAAACTGTCTACATTGCACAACCCCCTGGCTTTGCAGTAAAAGGAAAAGAAACTATGGTATTCCTACTTCACAAGGCTCTATATGGGTTGAAACAGGCTCCAAGAGCCTGGAACAAACGAATAGACTCTTTCTTCACAGAAATAGGGTTTACTAAAAGCTCTACTGAACATGGTGCTTATGTCAAAGGCAATTTACAAACAAACCTACTGCTGGTTTGTCTCTATGTAGATGATCTATTTGTAACAGAGAGCTGTCCTAAAGAGATAAGTAGTTTTAAAGACTCTATGAAGAAGGATTTGAGATGACAGACTTAGGGACTCTATCCTATTTCCTAGAGCTAGAGTTCTTAAGGATACCGGAAGGTATTGTTCTACATTAGCTCAAATATGCTAAGGAGGTCCTAGCAAGGTTTGACATGGCAGATTGCAATTCTGCCAGCAACCCAGCAGAAGGTATTCTGGGCAAGAATGAAGACAATAAAGGGTCTAATGTGGATCCTACTTACTATAGACAATTGATTGGGTCTCTAAGATATCTATGTCATAGTATACCTGATATCTTATTTGCAACTGGAATGGTGCGTAGGTTCATGAATGGTGTAATTATCAAAACTGAGTGGTGTAATTAGAAACAGGGGTTGTATCATTAAAAAAAGGTGTAAACAGTAAAAGCCCAGTTTCTGTTTCAGATTTATTAACCCACTCAGGGGGAAGTGTATTAATAAAACAGAGGGGTACAATTATAAGCAGGGATTGTACTTAACAGTCTAGGGGTGCGAACAGCAGGAGACCCATTTTAGCTTCAGGATCACTAGCCCACAAATCACGGGCTTTTAGGGGGGTTGTATGAATAAAGAATGAGGGTGTTGCTATTAATCTGAAGTTAAAATTAACATACAATAAAATCAGAATGAACAGATTATAAAAAAGAAAACCCTAATTCATAACCCTAATCACTCTTCTTTCTTCCTCACGGCGCCGCACCCCATCCTCTTGCCCTAATTTTCATCTTCTTCTCCTCACCGCCGTTCTCTCATCTTCCCCTCACCCTAGCTTCGTCTCCCTCACCACCATTCTCTCATCTTCTCCTCACCAAACCCAGATTTCGTTCTCTTCTCACTAACTAATCTCAATCACTCCTCGCCTCCGCCGTTAACAAACCTAATCCCTTTACACTTCACGGTGCCGTACCCGTCTTCTCCAAGAGAGAACACGATTTTTTTTAAAAGGACGAAGATGAGAGAGATCTGGAGAGAGAAAACGAGAGAGAGGGCAAAAAGGGAGGGGTTAAGACGCGGTGATGGTTGGTGTTGCGAGGAGAGGGATGACGGTGGAGGGAGGTTTGCGTTTTCGGTGGTGGTCGCAATATGGGGTTTTGATGGTGGTGGTTTGTTGTGAGGATGATGATGATGGTGATGGGTTGTGGTGGCAGGAGGAGGTTTTGGACGGAGCACCGTCACAGAGGGTCAGCACTCATGGTTGTTGTTCAGGTTTTGGTTCTTTCTCTATTTTTGTTTTTTTGCTGCTAGTTCTTATTCCCTTATTTTCAAACACATTCTTTTCACACATTTACATTCGGTTTCTAACCTCCCCTTTTCTAATCTATTTTATTCTTTTAATACATTTACATTCGGTATCTGGTGGTATGATGAATGAAATGTGGAATGATTTTTTCTTTTGTTTTTGTTTTCTTTTTTGGTTCTTTTTGCTCTTTTGCTCTTTCTTGACTCTTTTTGCTCTTTTGCTCCTTCTTGACTTTTTTTTGCTCTTTTGCTCTTTCTTGACTTTTCTGCTGATCACATCGACTCGCAGGACTCTCGACGGGAGATATGGGGGTCTCCCAAAGTAGTGGTACCGAAGTTCGGGTTATTGTGATTTGTTGCTTGAAGTGATTATGCATTTGTCTTCTTTGCAATTTTATGAGAGATCATCTCCTTTTTGTGATTTTTAGAAATTTCGCAATGATTGTAATGCTTTGGATTATGCACATGTTTAGCAATTCAGTATCATTTACCACAAAACATCTTTTTAAAGCAAATAGGGAAATGAGAGAATAAAGAAAGAGTTTAATATCCAAATGGAAACCGAGTGCGCAGAAGGTCACACTGGCTGAAAATTACATTGAGAGTTTAAAATACAAAAAGAAGGAAGAAAAGGAAAGAGCGGATCTTTTGGTTGTTTGTATCTTTGAGGTAACAATGCCAATCACCCATGCACATGACCTTGAGCATTCATCATCCAATTTTCGGAGGTATTGACTGCCTTTGTATCTGTTCAAAGTCCAACTTTTGACCCTAATTTTTGCCTGGACTGCATCTGAGTTCACTGGGAGTGGGAGGTCTCCACCGTCCATTTTTGTGAGAATTAAGGCTCATCCAGAGAATGCTTTCTTTACCACATAAGGTCCTTCATAGTTAGGGGTCCATTTTCCACGGGAATCCTTTTGGATAGGAAAAATCTTCTTGAGCACGAGATCTCCTTCTTGAAACTGCCGAGGGCGAACTTTCTTATCATAAGTTTTCTTCATTCTTTGCTGATACAACTGCCCATGACACTAAGCAACCACTCTCTTTTCCTCTATGAGGTTCAACTGATCCAAACGAGCTTGAACCCATTCTGCCTCTTCTAATTTCGTTTCCATTAGCACTCGCAGAGAGGGTATTTCAACTTCTATGGGAAGAACTGCTTCCATCCCATATACTAGTGAGAATGGTGTTGCCCCTGTTGACGTGCGAACTGAGGTCCGATACCCATGCAAAGCGAAAGGCAGTATTTCATACCATTCCTTGAAGGTCACCACCATCTTTTGCACAATCTTATTTATGTTCGTATTTGCCGCTTCAACTGCCCCATTCATCTTTGGACGGTATGGGGAGGAATTATGATGTTGGATTTTGGAGTCGTCACACAACTCTTTCATCATATTGTTGTTCAGGTTGGTCCCATTATCCGGGATGATCTTATTTGGAAGACCGTAACGGCAGATCAAATCTCTTTTTATGAACTTGACAACCACAGATTTTGTTACACTAGCATAAGAAGCGGCCTCGACCCATTTCGTGAAATAATCAATAGCGACAAGAAGGAAGCTATGCCCATTTGATGCCTTAGGTTCGATGGGACCAATGACATCCATTCCCCACATTGAGAATGGCCATTGTGCTGTTAGGACATTCAAAGAAGCAGGTGGCACATGGATATTATCAGCGTAGATTTGACACTTGTGGCATTTTCTCACGTAATTAAAGCAGTCGGTCACCATTGACAACCAGTAGTAGCCGGCCCTTAGGATTTTTCTTGCCATGGTGTGCCCGTTAGAGTGGGTTCTGAATGAGCCTTCATGAACATCTTTCATAATTCTTTCTACTTCCTCTTTTGCTACACATCTGAGCAGGACCATATCGCGATTCCTCTTGTAAAGCACCTCCCCGTTTAGGAAGAAACCCATTGACAACCTCCTAAGTGTCCTCTTATCATTCTCAGTGGCACCGGGAGGGTATTCTCTGCTTGTGATATAGTGCTTGATATCGTAATACCAAGGTTTATTATCAGGCTCTTCTTCGATTGCCACACAATGATGTGCCGGTAGGTCTCGATGCTGAATTCGGATGAACGTCAGACTTTTGTTGTCATTGATATTGAACATCGATGACAAAGTCGCTAAAGCGTCAGCCAACTGGTTTTCTTCACGAGGGAGATGGTGGAAAGTGATCTCCTCGAACCGTTCAATCATCTTTTGGATGTGATCGCGATAAGGAATCAATTTGGAATCCCTGGTTTCCCAGTCACCTTTTATCTGATGGATGACTAGGGTTGAGTCCCCATATACATCGAGTCTTTTGACTTTCCATTCAAGGGCCGCTCTGATGCCTAGGACACACGCTTCATATTCTGCGATGTTATTGGTGCAATAGAAGCTCAGTCAAGCAGTAAATGGTATGAAGTGGTTATCAGAAGAAATCAATACAGCTCCGACCCCATGCCCATACAAATTGGAAGCGCCATCGAATGACATTCTCCACCTTTCGTTGTCTGGAGATTTCCCTTCTCCGAATAAAGCTATTATATCTTCATCTGGGAAATCACACTGCATTGATTGGCAATCCTCAATGGGCTGGTGCGCCAAGTATTCAGCTAAGGCACTACCTTTGATTGCTTTCTGAGTGACATACAAGAGGTCGTATTCGGATAGTAGAATTTGCCAGCCGGCGATTCTTCCTGTGAGTACTTAGCAATGTTAAGTACAGAATGAGAGGTCTGCCCTGTACAGGTGGCATCAGAATCGGTGGATTTTGGAGCTACCTTTTGATCTTTTCAAAGGCTTCTTGACAATCATCATTCCACTTTGTTTCTTGGTTCTTTCACAGCAATTTGAAGATAGGCTAGCAGGTCGATGTTAATTGGGATATGAATCTGGAAATGTAGTTCAACCTTCCCAGAAACCCACGAACTTCTCTTTCGGTTATAGGTGCTGGCATTTCTAATATTGCTCGTACTTTGGCTGGATCCACTTCTATTCCCCTCTGACTGACTATGAACCCCAATAGCTTTCCTGATCTTACACCGAAAGTACATTTGGCAGGGTTTAATCTGAGTTTGAACTTCTTTAGACGTTCAAAGAGTTTTCGCAGATTGACAACATGTTCTTCTTCGATCTCGGATTTTGCGATCATGTCTTCCACGTAGACTTCTATTTCCTTATGCATCATATCATGGAATAAAGTTACCATCGCCCTTTGGTACGTTGCACCAGCATTCTTTAGGCCGAATGGCATTACTTTGTAGCAGAAGGTGCCCCAAAGAGTGCTGAAGGTGACTTTCTCCATGTCCTCAGGGGCCATCTTGATTTGATTATATCCGGAATATCTGTCCATGAAGGAGAAAAGAGAGTGTTGCGCTGTGCTATCTCCCAGGACATCAATGTGAGGCAAGAGAAAGTCATCTTTAGGGCTGGCTCTATTTAGATCCCGATAGTCAACACACATCCGAACTTTCCCATCTTTCTTTGGAACCGGGACAATATTGGCTACCCATTGAGGATATTTTGCTACTGCTAAGAATCCAGCATCAAATTGCTTCTTGACCTCATCTCTGATTTTCAGCGACATATCTGGCTTCATCCTTCTTAGCTTCTGTTTTACCGGCAGGCATTCGGGATTTACTGGTAACTTATGCTCGACTATGTTGGGGTCCAGTCCAGGCATGTCTTGGTATGTCCATGCGAAGATGTCAACATAGTCAAACAAAAGCCTAACCAGTTTCTCTCGCTCACTGTCTTTCATTGTGATGCCAATTTTAACCTCTTTCTTATCTACCTCTGTGCCCAAGTTTATTGTCTCAGTAGATTCCTCGTGGGGTTGAATCACTTTTTCCTCTTGTTCCATCATTCTCATTAACTCTGGAGGAGTTTCCCAGTTATCTTCAACATCTTCCTCAATTTGATTAATGGGGTGATCAAAGTTACAGTATGAATTATTGGCATTGTTATTTTCAAAGATGTTTTTTTCAAATCTGCATTAGTATAAATTGACGGAATGAAAAACGAGTAAAGGAAAATAAAAAGCAAATGCAAAAGGAAACTGAAGGAAACTGAAATTTATTGGAGAATCTGAAATAACATTTTATTGATACTGATACTGAAAGGAAACATGCGTGCCCGAATGAAATGTCCTCAGGCCTTGGGCAGGGCCATAGGATTGCATTACAGAAACATTACTTTGAACTAAAAACTACAGGAAAATCGACGATCTCCCAATTCTTGAGCCTTTCATTTGCAGGACAATGGCGTACAAGACTGACGATGCCTTCTTCAGCATTTAGATCATCTTCCACTACAACAATCTGATTGGGGTTCAGAATTCCCGCACTCTGAAAACTTTGTTTGATGTCGCAGATGATGATCTTCTTCATATTTGGTACTCTGCCCTCAAGTTTGGCTAACCTTCGCTCTTTCTTTTCTTCCACAATTCTTCTCTTGTCATTGCGATCAGGCCAATACCCTATCCCGCGTCTATCCTTGTTCTCTTGCAGCTGTATCGGTGTCAGGATCCCCTGTTCGGTCTTTCCTAAACCCTTTCCGGCCTGGTAACCTTTGTCTACCATGACCATAGCAACCATCATGGCAGTCTTGGACAGCTTAGGCTTCAGCATACTGGACGCATTGGCAATCTCTAACGCTTGGAAGGCAGTATCAAAAGACTCCTCAGCAGCCTCGATGTAACGAGTGGGAGATGACCTATTAACCAACGTTTCTTCTTCACCGAAGACAACCACCAACTTGTTGTTCACTATGAATTTGAGCTTCTGATGTAAAGAAGAGGGAACTGCCCCTGCAGAATGGATCCATGGCCTTCCCAAGAGACAACTGTAGGATGGGGCAATATCCATTATCTGGAAGGTCACTATGAAGAGTTCCGGACCTACCTGCACAGGTAATTCTATTTCTCCGATGACTTCCCTTTTCGATCCGTCAAAGGCCCTGACCAATATCGAGCTAGGTCTCATGTATGAGCAGTCCACATCTAATTTTTCCATGGTTGATCTAGGTAACACATTCAAGGACGATCCGTTGTCAATAAGCACCCGAGTAAGTGAGTAATCTCCACATTTCACAGATATGTGTAAGACTTTGTTGTGCCCCCTTCCTTCAGTTGGAATCTCATCATCAGTAAAGGTAAGGTAATTACTTGCACCAAGGTTTCCAACGATCCCATCAAACTGGCCGACTGAGATGTCATGAGTGACATGGGCCTCATTCAATACTTTCATCAATGCTGCATGATGGGCTTCGGAACTGAGCAATAACGACAGCAGCGATATCTTGGCAGGGGTCTGGTTAAGCTGGTCAACTATCTTATACTCACTCTGTGTCATGAGTTTCAAAAGTTCGTCGGCTTCTTGTTCTGATAGCGTCCTTTTACCCACATTCTTATCAACGAGTTCTTGTTCTATGCTTTTGCCTTTACGGGCTCTTTCTTCCCCATATTTTGTTTGCTCTCCACTGAGTCCTTCGGGGGTGTACATACGCCTGCTTCGAGTCATTCCACCAGTCCCTGAAATGTTAATGACATCAGGAGTGGTCTGAACTTTCACGTTGTAATTCCATGGGACTGCATTGGTGTCCTTAAAGGGGAAGGGAGTTGGCACTTGAATAGTGATCGGTTTAGGCATAGCTGGATTCAGCTTCGTGTCCTTTTTGTAACGTATTTCTAGTGGTTTCCGGATATCCTTGCTCTGGTCAATATTTGACTGGAGAGTCCACACGTCTTCCTCCTTCTTTCAGAGACCCACCTGTATTATGTGTAGTAAGTCTTGAAGGACTATCTTGAATGCTTCACATGCCCCGACACAGTGAGGGTCAACACACAAATCTTTTCCAGCGCATCCCTTCATAATAATTCCGAAGTGACACAAGTCAGCATGAATGAGGTCTAGAGGTGTGATGATGTCTTCCACCTTTCTGATCAAGAATTGTCCCTCAAAATTTCCAATGGCATTAACAGAGGGTTTCTCGTGCCCCGGTAAAGGGTTAGTGGCAACATTCGGACCATCTTCTTCGAAACTTAACCATTTAGATTCAATCAAGTCTTGCACCACATATTTTAATGCCTTGCAATTTTCCGTTGAATGACCAACTGCCCCAGCGTGGAATCCACAAGTAGCATTTGGGTTGTAACCCCTAGGGAAAGGAGGTTGAAGGGGTCTCATTGGTCGGGGAGTGATCAGGTTGTGACTGATGAGGTGATTGAACAGGTTTGTGTATGACATGGGTATTGGGTCAAAATTGACAGGCTTTCTTTCCGGGTAATTTTGTGGTCTATAGTTTGGGTTGACTTGGTGAGGTGAGACTAATGGTGTTTGAGTAGGGATTTGAAAGGTTTGTCGGGGATTGTTATAGGGAGGCTTTCCGGGTCCAAAGATGGCATTGGCTTCTCCTTCCTTCTTTTTAGGGAATCCTGAGAAGGGCCTTTTCTGATTACTGGTTCCAGCAAAGTTATGGGCAATCTTCCCATTTCTCCATCCATTTTCTAGTCTTTCTCCTATGACAATCATATCTGAGAAGCTCGAAGACACGCTCCTGATCAACCTGTCGTAGAAAGGCGATTGAAGAGTATCCATGAACATGGATACCATCTCCTTTTCTAACAAAGGTGGTACTACCTGCGCAGCCAACCCTCTCTAGCGTTGGGCATATTCCTTGAAGGACTCATTATCTCTTTTTGTCATGCTCTGCATTTGTGTCCTATCGCGAGCCATATCAATGTTGTATTTGTATTGCCTCAAAAATGCATCAGCTAGGTCCTTCCAGCACTTAATATGGGCACACTCTAGTTGCATATACCAGCTTGAAGCTGCTCCAGCTAGACTGTCTTGGAAGAAGTGAATGAGCAGTTTGTCGTCATGAGCAAACGCAGCCATCCTCCTGCAATACATGGTTAAGTGGCTCACGGGGCAGGTTGACCCTCTGTATTTGTCGAAGTCTGGCAACTTAAATTTAGGAGGGATGACCACGTTAGGGACGAGACACAAGTCATAAGCATCTCTCGCACCGACATTGGATTCTTCAACTGCTCTCAACCGTTCCTCAAGCATTTGTAGTTTGTCCTTGGCTTGGGGGTTCTCCATAGAGTAATTGTGAGGGAGCCCACTCATACCATAGTAAGGATGAATCATCGGAACTATGGCTGGGATCACATTTGAGATATGTGAATGAGTGGGGTTCCTGATATTGGACCACTGAGCTTGAGCATCAACTATCAGCGGTGGAGTGTAGCCAAGTGAGGATCTTTGTGGCGCGACGATGGGGCTCGGGTTTTGAATCTGTGGCGCCCCCGGATTACCATCGTGACCTGTCGGTGCAGGCTGTTTTTGGCCCACGACTCCTGAGGGACGCTAATTTTTTATTTTTTAAATACTATAGTTAGTGTTGGACATGGCCGACGCTAAGTTTGATTTACTTTACCAAAAACCCTAAATCTCTCACTTTCCTTTCATAGTTCTCATTCACTCTCTCACTCTCGGCTCTCACACTTTCTCCCTCTCCGCTCTCACGCCCACTCTCTGCTCCCACTCTCACTCTCCACCCTCACTGTCACTCTCTGCCCTCACCACCACCCTCGCCTCCGCGTCGTCCCAGCCTTCTCCCTCTCCTATCACTGTCGTTCACTGCTGTTCACTACCGCTCCTGCGACAACCACCGCCGCCAACCACTGTTGTTCTCCTTCTCTCGGCCGCCTCTCCTCTCTTCTTCTTATTGGGTAAGTGGTTTTCTTCTACTCTACTTCTATTGACAGGAAGACATCAATTTTTGGTTGAATGATCAAATCCCTAACTCCTCTTCATGTTTTTTCATGGCCCCAATACTGTGTCATTCTTCTTCCTATCAGCTCCTTTAGTAAATACATGTTTGATGTTTGTTGTGCGTGTTCCATAGCTGTGTTTGCAAGCTTCAATCACAGCAAAATCAGTGTTAATCGCAAAACCTAGCAGAGAACCAGTGAAGCTGAGTGAGAAGAAGAAAGAACGAAGGAACAGTGAGAAAGAAAGCAGATCAGCTGCGTGAAATTAAGGTTTCGTGGTTTTTTGTTTGCAACCGGGTCATACTTGTATCCAAGTGGTGACTCCGCGTGTTTGAACAGTAGCGGGTTGAGGGTGCCACAGTGGATCTGTTTGAACCAGTAGTTTGAAGCTTCCAGGTAATTTGTGTTTTATTGTTCCAAGCATTTTTTTTTGGGTTTTATTGTTCATTGGACTTGGAATCAGTAGATGTTAGGGTTTGATTTAGGTTTCATTAGTTGTTGTTGTGGAATCTGTGACAATACATCGAATTTAAGGGTTTTAATTTAGGTTTGATTTGAGGATTCTGGTGGGGGTATCAGTAGCTGCTGGATTTCTAATTTTGAGGGTTAATTTGTTTATTTGGTTTTCAGTAAATTGATTAAGGTGGTTGATTATTTGATTTAGGTTTCATTAGTTGTTATTTGTTAATTTGTTTATTTGGTTTTCAGTAAATTGATTAAGGCATGCAGCCAAATTGACCAAAAAAGACTCAATGCACAGAGAAGATTTGAGGGAGAACAGTGCTGAAGCTCAAGTTTCATGTTGGGATATTGAAGAGTCAAACATGGACACTTGCAATAGTATGTCCTTACTGTGCAGGAAGATTGAGCAAACTGCATATGACCAACTTATTGAAATGGCTTACAGAAAGAGATTAGTAAGAAGCTTTTGCTTTCCAAGGATCAGTACAGTCTCTTATTGTATTTGATTAAGCATATTTTGAGGTTTTTTAGCATTTGATTTAACATTTTTTTATGGTTTTTGAAACTAGGTGGACTTTTGCTTCGCTCACCAGTAGAGTCTCTTATTGTATTTGATCAGTAGAGGGCCATTGAGGTCTCTTTCTGTCAAATGTGCATATAAGCCCAGTTGACAGACATATCAAAGTAAGCATTGCCATTCTCTTATAAACCAGAATGGTGGTTCCTCTTTCATTTTCAGTCTTTTTTGTAGTTTACCTTTGTTGTTTGGCTGATCCAATCCAAAAGATGGTTTTGTTCATCACTTATGCTGTAAACTCACAGAATGTCACAAAGCAAACTTGGGATTTTGTTTTTGTTGCAAGTTTTCAAATTTTCAACAGTTCCGGATAATAGGACATGATATAGAGTCAGCTTGTTTAAGATTAACAAAAAGTTATTTTCAGAAATGACAAGTATATAAATCAGGTGGCCAGTAGTCATGTTTAAGGATATTAGTTTAGTGGACTTATGATGATAATCATTCATCTTCATTGTATATTACAAATCATTATTATTAAATACTTAATAATCTATATACTTTGATTTGCATAATAACCCTTCTATCCATTTAATCATTACAGTGACCTTTTGTAAAATAAGAAAGATTGTATTTGAACAGTTTTCAGGTTATTGCAAATAGAGCAGTAGAGATTCTTGGCCATAAACGTGGTGACAAGTTTGTTCACCCAAATGACCATGTCAATAGATCACAATCTTCTAATGATACCTTTCCAACCGTAAGCCTTTTGCATATCTTTACCAATTTCATATTCATATATTTCTTATAAATCGCTATCTTTGGAGTGCAGTTCCTTGTAATTGTAAACTGTTTCTTGTACTTTATTTACCTACTATACTGTTTTTATCTTGTTGCACCTTTTCCCCCTTTAATATGTGTTTGTTTCGGTCTATTCAGGTGATGCACATTGCAGCTGCGATGGAAATAAACTCAAGATTGATCCCCAGCTTGAAAACCTTACATTCTACTCTAAAATCAGGTGATGCACTTTTTTTTTGCCTATTGCTGCTATTAATTCCCGTTCCATCTTGGTTAGATGGGAGTTTGAGTGGCTTACCTTAGACCCAGCACATTTTTTTCATGCTTAATAGAAATCTCTGATGTATATGTAAAGAAGGTTAATATGTGGTTCATCCTTACCTGTTTATCTTTATGCTCTGTCCATTTTACAAAAGCCAGTACCGATATTGTCAATATAGGGCTCCATTGGTTGAATTCTTGCATGATAAACTTTTTCTAGTCTGTTATGTGCTTGGGGTTGTCTGACTCTTTCTCTCAAATTTCCTTTTGGTTTTATCATGTATGCAATTTTCATCTGCAAATAATATAGTTATTATGACAAGAAACATGTTAGAGACCTTTTAACTTAACTTCCATGAAATCTTTTTTTTCTCTTATCCTCTAAGATGGAATTTTATAAACTGGGGCACTTCATTTGTAATTGTTTTTCTTTTTATTCCATTTATCATTATTTTTTATACTAATTTACTTTTTCCTTGTGAAAATATAGAGTCTGCATCTTTTATTGCTCTCATTCCAAAGCGTAATGGAGCTATTTCCATGAGCAAGGAGCCATGATTGCTGGATGACAAAACGCTTTGACATTTTGTAGTTTCAAGATCATGTTATATTTTGTAGTTTTAAGACTATCTTATATTTTGTAGTTTCAAGATTGTTCGGTTTTATGGTATTTGGTATTTTGGGTTTAAGCATTTTATGTAGTTTCAAGATCATGTTATATTTTGTAGTTTCTGTTACATTAAGAGAAGTGGTAGAAGAATAAGTAGGATAATTAGTTCTAAGATTAGTCCTCTGTGGAATGACAAGAAACGCTCAATTATTTTTTTTTTAAAAATTACATTAGCGTGGGCCTAGCCGACGCTACGCATTAAGTTGACTATTCTGTTGTTGACTTTAGCATCGGCCTGGCCGACGCTACCCTTTAAGTTGACTATTCTGTTGTTGACTTTAGCGTCGGCCAGGCCGACGCTACCTTAATTTGTTGACTTTTTCTAAATAACTAAGTAGCGTCGGCCATGCAAGTAGCGTCGGTTTTAGCGTCGGCCAGGCCCACGCTATAGTTAGCGTCGGTTAAATTTACGGGACGCTACATTTACCTTCGAACATTTTAGCCTCGACTCGTCCTAGGTTATTTTCAGACCCGGGTATAAGGCCCCACTCAGAAGTGTGTGAATAAACATGTGTAAGTGACGTGTGTGATATGGGCATAATACCTAGACTACCCAAGCTGCAAAAGAAATACATATAATAGTACAAAGGTCTTCTACCCTAAGGTTCAATAAAGCAAAGAAATAAATAAAATAGACATGCAAATATAAGCGTTAAGGATAAACAAAGTACTAAATTAACAATAATCTACATATTGAATTAAATTAGGCTTGACCCTCTTAAATTGTCCCCAGTGAAGTCGCCAGCTGTAGCGACCGAAAAATCCGGAGGAGGGATTCTTCGTCATTTTGAAAATGAAGCCGCCATCAATATTTATTAAATAGGAAAACATTGAAAAAACCTTTATTTTTGGGTTCGGGGGTCGATTATGTGTGGGTATTAGCACCCCACAACATCCTTTCAAAAAAAGGTTACCTTTTAATTTAATGTGTAGAAAAAGTTAATTCGAAGAAGACACTCTAATTCACCCTTTTTATTATTTGCAAAAAAAATGAAAAGGAAGACTTAATAAAAATTTTAATTTTTTTTGCGCTTGACAGGAGTGGGCCCCTACTCCTACGTATCCCCAGGTGCGATGGAGAAATCAAAGCTACGTAGTTCTTGGGTAGAAAATGTTTGTGTGTTGAGTGTTTTTTAAGCATTTTGAAATTGGAATAGATATTCGTAATGACCAAACAAGTAAAACTCAAAGTGGTCATCACTCATAGCCCATTTGAAAAATATAGTTGTTATTGATGATCAAACAAGTTAAACTCAGAGTGACCATTAATAACAACCTACTTTATGTTTGGGAAAATGTTTATTTGTTATTTGGGAAAAGATAGGTTTGTGAAAGAAAATGTTTATTTGTAGAAAAGAAATTTAAAGAAAGGAAAGAAAAAGGGGGTGCATATTTAAAAAGAGGTGTGAAAGGGAGCAGGAGGTTGTATTTTTAAAAAAGGAGGTGCAAACAGCGAGCCCAGATCGCTTAAAGGTCAGCTGGCCTGTGTTTTCCAAAAGGGTTGCATGGGGTATATTATCAAAACTGAGTGGTGTAATTAGACACAGGGGTTGTATCATTAAAAAAAAGGTGTAAACAATAAAAGCCCAGTTTCTGTTTTAGATTTATTAACCCACTCAGGGCGGAGTGTATTAATAAAACAGAGGGGTACAATTATAAGCAGGGGTTGTACTTAACAGTCTAGGGGTGCGAACAGCAGGAGACCCATTTTAGCTTCAGGATCACTAGCCCACAAATCACGGGCTTTTAGGGGGGTTGTATGAATAAAGAATGAGGGTGTTGCTATTAATCTAAAGTTAAAATTAAAATAAAATAAAATCAGAATGAACAGACTATAAAAACGGAAACCCTAATTCATAACCCTAATCACTCTCCTTTCTTCCTCACGGCGCCGCACCCCATCCTCTTACCCTAATTTTCATCTTCTTCTCCTCACCGCCGTTCTCTCATCTTCCCCTCACCCTAGCTTCATCTCCCTCACCACCATTCTCTCATCTTCTCCTCACCAAACCCAGATTTCGTTCTCTTCTCACTAACTAATCTCAATCACTCCTCGCCTCCGCCGTTAACAAACCTAATCCCTTTACACTTCACGGCGCCGTACCCGTCTTCTCCAAGAGAGAACACAATTTTTTTAAAAGGACGAAGATGAGAGAGATCTGGAGAGAGAAAACGAGAGAGAGGGCAAAAAGGGAGGGGTTAAAACACGGTGATGGTTGGTGTTGCGGGGCTGAGGGATGAAGGTGGAAGGAGGTTTGCGTTTTCGGTGGTGGTCGCGATATGGGGTTTTGATGGTGGTGGTTTGTTGTGAGGATGATGATGATGGTGACGGGTTGTGGTGGCATGAAGAGGTTTTGGACGGAGCACCGTCATAGAGGGTCAGCACTCATGGTTGTTGTTCAGGTTTTGGTTATTTCTCTATTTTTGTTTTTTTTTTTGCTGCTAGTTCTTGCTCCCTTATTTTCAAACACATTCTTTTCACTCATTTACATTCGGTTTCTAACCTCTCCTTTTCTAATCTATTTTATGCTTTCAAAACACCTCCAGGAATCCCCTTTGTTTTCTTCTCAGAGTTTCAAAAGCAATACATTCCAGAAATAATGCAACGAACGTATTCGTTATATATGTGACACGAAATGCTTCTATTTTCTGTTAAATGAACTTCACACCCTAGAAAATATGGCACCTTACCTATGTCTGATCAGTTGATTTTATCTTATAGAACCAGAATATAGAACAGGAAATAATGGAATTGCAAAATAAATATACCTTCAGCTACTGAGCTTAGACCAGTGTGTTCTTCTTTTTCTCCTAAAACTCAGAATTGTCTGCCACTGTTTGATATTTATAGGCAGATTGGTGTGGTGCTGAGGAATCAAAAAGAACAACAGTTAGGGTAATTTAGGGCGCTGTGGTGAGGAGAGAAAGGACAGCATCAAGGGCGCAAAGGACAGCACCATTTGAGTCAGCAAAAGGACAGTAGCTGGTAATGGAGGAAGGACAGTACTGGGGCGCCAAGGACAGCATCATGGGAGGAATCCAAAGGACACCCTAGCTAGGGCAGCTGCTGCTGCGCCCCTTCCCTCTTTTTTCTTTTTTTGAATTTTGTATTTTAATTTTGGTACTATTTCCTTTTGCTGTTTTGTTTATATGTGTAAAAAAATTAGATTATATAACAATAAACCTTTGGCTATTCAGCTCAATTGTTCATTATATTTTCGATTATTTTTGTGTATTTTTGCACCAACCATAATAAATAATCTAATAACTACGATATCAACAATAAAAAAACGAGCATCAAAATTAACGTTGTATGACGAGTGCTAAAGACACACACGCGTTTAAAACAATACGTCACGACAAGGATAAAAACTTTTTTTTTGGGGGATTTTTTTGATAAATTAGACGGACAAAATTAGGGTATGACAGAAACAGTTAGGGTTCTTGGTTGTTTTGTGTTAACGGGCTTGGGTGTTTTTTGGTAATCAATCTGGGTCAAGTGGGCCTGAAAATTACTAATAACACCTACAGGGATTGCTGATACGGTCCCAACAAAGATATTATCACTAAACGCATTAAAAAATTATATATTAGTGTTATAAAATAATAATTCTTGTAAAGTATATAGCTTAGGTTAGTGCAAACAAAGGAATAATGTGAACACCAGGACTTTTGAAGCCACAATTCATGTTTCTCCTCTAAAAAAATCACGATTCTTTGTGTTAAAAATAAATTAGTTAGTAATCAATAGTTCATATACACACACAGCATTTTAAGACAATAAATTAATTTAACGAATGATGATAACCAATGCGTGCTAATGAACAGTAATAAACAGCACCAGAGGATCCAGCCCAAGCTTGAAATCGTGTATAGATACATTAGTGAACATGACACAACATCAACCCTAAACAATTTAAGAATGTATAACGTGCCATCATGTAATAGTCCCATATTTTAATTAAATATGTAAAAATCGAGAAATGGGGTATAAACTTGTAGCATATTCCTATGATAACAGGAAACTTTTCCACAAAATTGTCGAAACATGGACATATTGGGCTTCGGTTGAAAGATTATACTTTGCTTGTTAGAACAAAACAAATTATAACACTAAATATCCAGTCAAAACGGATCTACTGAATAAATCTTTTAAATGTTTTTTGAGAAATATAAATATGGATACATGTCCTTCAACTTTATTGATAATTTAAAGGTGAATTTGTTTGTTGCTTGACTATTTAACAGCTAGCACTGTATTCTAGTTAATTTATTTTTAACGTATCTCATAAGTTCATAACACATTGTTATTAATTTTATCTAACTATTTAAGTCGGCAGCCCCCCAAAAATTGTTTAGACTGTCTGTCTTGTTTGAAGAACATTCATTCTACAAACTTGGATATTATAATTGACCTATTAAAAAAAAGTCATCACATAAATCAAACATAAGCATGTCGATAACTCTTGTGGTTGGGCCAAATCAAGCTCGTGATAAAGAGCTGTTGAAATATAATTGACCCAAATTGACTTAAAATAATCTTTAGTAGTACTACAATTTAGCAATGCATATTAATTCTGTCACTGACAACTAAGACCATATAGGTTAAGGCGATGAAGATCATTTGACCTGGCAAACTTTGGAACTGTCTGACAAGAATAAAAATCATAAAAAAGTTACATCTAAACATCCTTAAATGATTAAGACTTTTGTGTGCTTATTATCCACAATCAATGGCTTCATTTGTTTTTTTAATGCCTTTTTTGTTCTTGCTTTTTTTGTTCTGATGCTTTCCAAGCAAGTTAGTTCAATGAAAATGTACTTGTCAAACAGGACAATCTCACTGTAACTGGAATTGTTCATGGAACTTGATATTGTTTTTCATTAATTGATTAATAATTAAGGTCATTTCCATCACACCAAAAGTTCAAAATCCATCAAGGAGAGTTGTTTTATCCACCTTAATTAAGGTCATTCCCTTAGGCTCTGTGTGGGAGTTAGGAGGGGACAGGAGGGCTTTGGGAAGGAGAGGAAAAGAGAGATATTTTCACTTTGAGAAAGTGTATCGATAAAGAAGTTAATTAAAATGAATATTTATGACTAATATATTTTTAATTTTAAGAGTATTATAATAAGATTGAAGAGATTTGAATATTTTTTCTAAGGTTACAAACATAGCTTTAAGAAGGAAGTCTAGGGTTCAAACCCTAGAAACAGATATTTCTTCTCCCACTCCTCTAATAATTAATAACTAATGTTGTCTATAAAAAAACAACAAACATAGCCTTAAATTAACACTATGGTCAACTTTACAATAAAGATTATGGAGGGTGAGAATTAGTAGATTGGGCCTCACAAAGGTAAATAGGGAAAGAAATAATAAAATAAAGGTAAATTCTACCATACCGATTCAGAGTTTGGTGGGTATGATATTTTCTAAGTAAAATGAGTTTAATATTTATTTTTTTAACAAAATAATTAAATACAAAAAATGATGTGTCATTGAATGATTGGATGTTGGGAGGTTGGGTATCATACCTAAAGGGTATGGGAGTCTTCACCTAAAATAAAACCAAAAAACTTTTGAACTTTCTTCTTCCCAATTTCGCTGATTTTGAGAAGTTCCAACAAAAAAATCTTCGGTCTGAACTGCGAGTGGAGTCTCAAATAACAAACATAGTGATTTTGGCAAAATCCTTATAGTTCATAAGGATTTAAGTTGATTTCTTGGCAAATTACGACTTAACACATTAATATTATTCTAGATGTGATTACTACAACTTGTTTGAATTCGCGTGGTTAGTTTGATTGTCTAACTTTATTTGTTTGTTTAATGAATTTGACAGAGGCAAAATTAAAGAGAACCAAATTTGTATGCCAATAATTATAGAGATTTAAAGTGAAAGCATCAAAGTATATATATATATATATATATATATATATATATATATATATATATATATATAACTCAAAAGTGTTGAATTAAAGGAATAACATCTTTAAATTTGGTTAAAATTATTGAGGAAGTTGGACTATTTGAAACTTTAAAATAGACATATATATGCTTTCTTACGAGAAGGGGGCCTCCACCTTTTCTGAAGCACCACCACTTGAGGTTGCACATGGTCGGTTAGAGAAACTTTTTCCTTCTCTCTTAAGAGATAGTCCAAGTATAGTCACTGTAATGGAAACGAACAATGAATCAATCAATATTATTTTCTCTTGAGATTTATGTGTGATCCTCTTTTTGGTTTCATTCATGTCTGTTTTGGTTGTTGGGTGTTGGGTATATCATTAGTCCTTTTCCCATTTTCAAGATTCATATACGTGGGTGCTTTATTCCAAAATGTATGCATAAATATAAGATTCGATTTTTAGTCAAATTCCCTCATCATATAACTGCAAATTTTATCTTTTTTAAGCATAAGAAACTACTTTGACATTGATTAATAAAACTAGATAAGTGTAATTGATTGTTTAATTTTCATGCAAAAAGTTAACAAAATTTACAAAATTAGTCCCTTTTAATATGTAATTAAAGTGTATCTTATTTCACTTTATTGTCAACTACTCAATTAAATATGGAATTGAGTGGTGTTGGAAATTCAAGTGTGAGTGGTTAGTCCCACATCGGCTATGAATGAGCTATATGAATGACATATAAGAGAGGGGACCCACATACCTAACACCTTAAGGTATTGGGTGGAGATGTGGCGTCCAAGTCTCTTGGTGGTCCGGTTCATTGACTAGCTCGTTGTTACTCCCCGGTGCTCCCCCGGACTCCCCAACAAGTGGTATCAAAGCCATGGTTCAGCTTGATGGGGAAGCGGGTAGTGGATCCTGGTTTGGATCAAGTATAGTGATGTAGGTGACTCACACTTGGGGGGAGATGTTGGAAATTCAAGTGTGAGTGGTTAGTCCCACATCGGCTATGAATGAGCTATATGAATGACATATAAGAGAGGGGACCCACATACCTAACACCTTAAGGTTTTGGGTGGAGATGTGGCGTCTAAGTCTCTTGGTGGTCCGGTTCATTGACTAGCTCGTTGTTGCTCCTCGGTGCTCCCCCGGACTCCCCAACAAGTGGTATCAAAGCCATGGTTCGGCTTGATGGGGAAGCGGGTAGTGGATCCTGGTTTGGATCAAGTATAGTGATGTAGGTGACTCACACTTGGGGGGAGATGTTGGAAATTCAAGTGTGAGTGGTTAGTCCCACATCGGCTATGAATGAGCTATATGAATGACATATAAGAGAGGGGACTCACATACCTAACATCTTAAGGTTTTGGGTGGATATGTGGCGTCCAAGTCTCTTGGTGGTCTGGTTCATTGACTAGCTCGTTGTTGCTCCCCTGGACTCCCCAACAAGTGGCTTGCCCAATAAGAGATGCCATGGATAGTTGGTTCACACCCCTTTTTAGTCAAATCTTGTTATATTAATTTGCTTCAGCTGGCTGGTTCACCATCCCCTTTTGGATATTGCGATCGTTTCTGTGTTTAACGATTTGTGGCAACTCTAAATTCCCTTTAATGTTGGGGTTTTCGGGTAGAAGTTGTTGTTGGCGAAATTACCGACTTGTAACGCCCTATTAACTAGGGGGTTATTACGGATTAGAGCCGTCAATTTGGCCCATGTGGGCCAGCCCCAGCCCCACAGGGCCCATGGGCCTTTAGGCCCTAGGGCCTAGAAGCCCACTAACACAAGCCCCATATTGGCCCCAAGCCTCATAAAGCCCTGTGGGCCCAGCCCATCCCACAGGCCCTAAATTCATTTTTTTTTTGAAAAAAACTCACTCAACTTTCGGGATAGCTAATTTACTAGGATATAAATAGAAGGAATGAGGTAACAGTGCCGGGAAAAATACAAAAATTCCCATGACCACACTATGGATGTTTACTAGTACAATGTCAAAAAATAAACGATATAGGCTTGATTTGTCCATATATCATTATTCCCCAGTTGCTCAATCGGAATAATGAGTGTGGTGGTGAGAGGGAAAAAGGAAGTGATGGTGGTTGAGTGTGGTGGTGAGAGGGAAAAGGAGGTGGTGGTGGTGGTGAGTGGAAGATGGTGGTGGTGGTGAGTGCAAGATGGTGATGGTGGTGGGAGTGAGGGAAAAGAGGAAGGGGGTGAAAGAATAAAAGTAGAGGTATAAATAGTGGGAAAAGAGGTGGGGTGGTGGTGGTGAGAGGGATAAGGAGGTGGTGGTGGTGAGAGGGAAAAGAAGGTGGTGGTGGTGGTTGTGGTGAGTGGGAGATGGTGGTGGTGGTGGTGGTGATAAGAGGGAGAAAAAGGTGGTGGTGAGAGGGAGAGAGAACAGAACGGGGGTGAAAGAATGAAAGTGAAGGTGTAAATAATGGAAAAAGAATGAGAATAAAATTTGGTGGTCAGCCCACAAAGCCCTGACCCTAACCCACTAAAAAATTTAAAAGTGTGGGTTGGGGCTAAAAAAACCCCATTAATAAGGGGCTTCAATTTTGTGGAGCTTAATTGGGGGCCAATGAGGCTGGGCTTAGGGCTTGGGGCCAAATTGACACCTCTATTACGGATCCTCGTGGATCTTGCTGACCTCTGTGTTTTGGATGGAAACCACTTAGTGTATTTGGAGGCGTAGGAATTACATTTTGTTTAAAGGAAAGGTGTTTGATCCGAAGATTGTTGTTAATCATGTCAATCAAGAGTATCTCGTGGGAATAGTTTATTTGTAGGGAGGGGTGTAATTCTTCGTCTTCTTTACCAGATTGAGGAGCTAGGGAAGTGCAATGCGTTATTGTGTGTTAGAATGAATCAATAGTTAATCAAAACGTCAAACACAATATAAATTATTAGTTGAATGCACGTGACACTGGAGTACAAATGAACACTACCAACACATTTTCAAATACTACTACTGCTTGTTGTGTAGTACTGTAGTTGCATTAATTCTTTATCAAGGTTTCTGGACTTCGTACAGTTGTAGCATTAGAATCAGTAACTCATTAGCAAATCAAACAAGGATCATTGCTTCGTTCTAAGGGTATCACATGCATAACCACGTGACCTAGGAGTTTGACGTCACGTGCACAACGCAATTGAGTTATTTGTTGGGGGGTGGTGGTACACGACGAATTTCATGCCATGGCATTCGCAGCCATTTGACTCGCTTCACAATAACCTAACACGTGTACTCTTGGACCATTGCTAGCCAGCTGATCAGCTTCTGACAATTTCAACTCGCAAATGTCAATGCCAAATTTCCAATTAGTGCTACCCAAAGGTAAGTGGTTCCAATTCTCTATAAATCTCTTATTATACTCACTAGTACTGAGTAGTCACTTTAAGTGGACCTATGTATTAGTATGATATTTGGACTCAATTATAAGGAATAAAACTACGTATACTTAGTCATCACACTTGAATTTGCACATGCTATTATTTCTGGAGAACATCATTCTCTTGAAAAATATATGTTGAATAACTTAATCGTATTTTTAGGAACAAACTTCATCTATTTATAGATCTAATTTTTTTTTCTTAAATTTAAATGTATTCTTAAAAAATGAAAATATAAAAAATGAGAAGAAAAAAAAAGAGAGGGAGAGGGGGGGTATGGGTGAGGAGAAGGGGGAGGGGTTAGAAGTTTGGCGCCAAAGGGGGGAGGGGGGAAGTTGGAGCCAAAATGGGGGAGAGCCCACCTCATTGATGATGTCACACACCCTTAAGATGTATATTTTAAGATATTTTAAGATACAACAAATAGTTTGTGCCAATTATATATTGATTTTTTTGATCAAAAAGGTTTTTATGGCGTGGTGCCAACATGCGGGTAGGCACAAGTGGTCAAGGATTTAAAGTTGAACTCCCATTTTCCTCGGGGTTCGAATTTCTGTTACACAGTGGTGGATTTAGGACCTAGGTCAGGGGGTACCAAATAATTTAAATACATATATCGTTAGAAATATAATAAAAATAAAACTTTAATACATTTAAATAAATATATTACGCAACTCATAATTGTACTATTTACTAAAAATTTATCAATTAATTATCAATAGGGGTGTGAGTATGACTGTGGTGCACTGGAGTAATGGAAAACTAGGAGTTTGGGTGCAAAAACTATTTTTTGGGGTGTGCAAATTTTTTCGTAACAAGAGTATGAGGGATAATTTCTTTTTTTTCAATGTGTGCAGTTGACCATCCTGAACAATAACTAGGTCTGCCACCGCTCGTACACCATTAACATCTTTCTTGTTATTTTAAAAACAATGTAAATTAGTAAGAAGTAATTAATACCCTAAAGTGGTATTTTTTTAATAGGCAATATTAGTTGTTAACTGTTAGAGGAGTAGGGAAAATGTTAGTTTCCAAAGTTTGAAACATGTACCTCCTTGTTTTTGTATAAACCGAGTATCCTCTACGCACAACTGTAGAAACTAATCCCTCGAACCGAAGAAGATCACAATAGATGCCAAATCTCTCCCTCAAGATATTTAACACTTACATAGTTCGTATACTCTCCTTCGCTCTCCCTTATATTTCTTAAAAGTAAAAAAAGGTTCTAATGATATGACATGTGAATTAAGTATTTAAGGTATTCAAAATTCTAAATAATTCTATCATGTCATGATATCAATGAAAAGATTTAAGTTTTGGTTTTTGTTGACAATCTTGTTTTTTTTTGACCAAGTTGACAATCTTTTAACTATAACAATAATCTATATTTTTTTTTGAAAGGTATCTATACTTATTATTGTAATTAATATGCATTGACTTCAAAAGGAAATTATTTTTCTTCTTCGTCTAAACTATTTTTGTGAAAAAATCTTTTTTGGGTAAATTATTACATATGCTATTGAAAAAGTATGGTGTTCCAACTTTTGCAAGTCGCCAATAATTGAAAGTTACAAAAAGTTAGTTTAAGAGACATCAAATCATAGAGACAAGAGAATCTAGTGGAGTCCATCTTTCCACGTCCGACAGGGGTTGTCAATAGATGGAACAATATAAGTGTAGTGCTCAAAATATCTATGTTATTCTTCCCATCAAACATCTATCTAGTACTTTTGATTTGAGTGGATTCCAACTCTTCTTTCAATCATACGGAGTCCCCTACCCTAACCCTAAGTTGAGTTCAGTTTTTCACTACCTAACCAATGATTAAGTTTACTTGTTTTCCCTCGTGTTACTTCAAAATTAAGTACCCTAGTCCCTATATGAGCGGGCAGTCCATGTCCTCTCTTCTTTGTCTTTTTGCTAACTTTTTATTTAATCGAAGTATTCCATACAATTAACGGCGAAGACTAATTATTCAAGGTATTCAGATTCAATTAAAGGGTTAGTCTCTTTACCAGATATTTTTTTTTCATATGTACCAATTAATAATCAATCCTTAACCAAATGATTAAGAAGCTACCGTACCTTTTGCTAACTTTGTTATCGGTATATAAAGCAAAATCTAAGCTATAAAATCAGTTTTGTTAATTACAATATGTTTTATGAGCTAGATTTTGGCTCTGCTTTATGTTTAAAGAAACATGGCTACAGCTTTTTAGCCTCTCTATATATTACTCCATCGATTCTAAAATATAAGAAATAAAATGTATTTTTAATGATTCAAAATATAAGAAACAAACACTGTTTTATGATGTATATTAGATGATCAATTTCAATTCTACCCCATTTTTTGCGATATAATTAAATGTGAAATCATTAATTAGGAGTATAAATCATCGTTTAATAATAAAAAGTATTTTTAAAAAAGGTTGAATTTTTACTTTATTTAATGAGAATAATTAATTTCACTATTATTCCTTAATCTCTTTTACTCCCACCGTCTCATTTTAAGTGTCCTATTTACCATTTTCCTCCATCTCAAATTATCCGTCACTTTAGAATACCAATGCAATATTTATTAATTTTTTCCAACAACACCCTCATTTACTACGAAGTTTGCTCCATCCAATATTTAGTGTCATTAACTTTTTTGGTATTTCCAAGTAATCCATGGTTCCTTCACCACTTATTTTACTTCTCAATGTATTAACAACCGTGCATTTGCTCCAATCCATAAAAGTGTGTGTACTAATGAGTGGATGGTATAAAAATTAGCATATCATTTTCTTAGTACCTGCACATAGCCTTAAACGACAGATAAAATGAGACGGAGCGCTTGTAAAAGAGTTTTTTTATTGTATAAGAGTTTATTTCTATTTTATTGACAATTATACTAATGAGTTCACTATTATTGTCAATTCACATGACTTGTGGTTAACTGAATCTTTTATAATTGTCGCGGCCGTGTCTTATTATATATGGTGCCATGCCAACTCACATTTCTACTTAAACAAAGCCGGTATTTATTGAGAACAAAAATGACTTTCAATTTTTGCACTTTAATGTTGTCATGCAAAATAATACGAGTTGGTTTTTGTCAATTGTTTATGCGAGCCCGGTAGATGAGCTTCGTGCTGAGTTATAGAGAAAGTTAGCTACCATGGCAACCTCTATGCAAGGGGGAGTGGTTGTTAGCCGGTGACTTCAATGATATTATTGATAGTAAGGAAAAAAAGGGGGCGGTCCACTTAATGCAAGAAAGTGCCATCTTTTTCAATCTCGTATTCAACAGTGTGGTTTAATGGATTTAGGTTCGATTGGCTCCAAATTCACATGGCGGGGCCAGATTTATGGTACGTATGATCGGATGTTTGCTCGGTTGAATAGGGGAATGTGCAATACGATGTGGCGATTATTCTTTCCTAATGCCTTTGTTAAAGTTCATACTAGAGTGGACTTCTCTGACCATCATCTGATTCTTATAAACTTGCATGGGAGTGATGGAGGTAGGGAGGCCAGGCCTTTTAGATTCGAAAGTGCATGGTTAGCTCATGCTGACTTTGCAAGATTGATGAAGGAGAAGTGGCAACCTAATGGGGGTTTGGAGGATAAGTTGGCAAGTATGAAGGATCAACTTAAAGGGTGGAGTAATAATGTTTTTGGCTCTGTTAAGAAAAAGAAAAGGCAATTGATGGCACGACTTGGTGGTATTCAACGACAGAATAGTCTTGGGAACATGAATGGATTTCTTTATAACCTTGAAAAAAGGAGCTCCAAGCTGAGTTGCATGAAGTTCTTTATCAAGAAGAGCTTATGTGGTTCCAAAGGAGTAGAACGCAATAGCTACTGGATGGTGAACTCGGTATTATCAGCTGAAAGCAGTCAACTATACAAGGAAGAATAAGATCATCATGCTTCGAAATAATGAAAGGCGTTGGATGGAGGATGGAGTTGAAATTAAGACTCATGTTACTAATTTTTTATGGAGTTGTTTACTGAAAATGGTGTTATGGATCCTTTCCCAGTGATGAGGTACCGGTTCAAGGAGTTGGATGATGTGGTTATTCGTAATTTGGATGCTATGGTTACTGATGAGGAGATTACCAAAGTCGTGGTTAGTATGTAGCCTTGGAAGTCCCCTGGCCCGGATGGCTTTTAGGCCGATTTCTATCAAACTAATTGGGAGTTTGTCCGAAATGATTGTTGTGAGTTTGTGAAGAAGGTGTGGACCCGCCCGGAGCTTGTGACTAGTGTTAATGATACAGATATTTGTCTCATCCCGAAGATTTTTAAACCGGAATTTATTACCCAGTTTAGGCCAATATCTCTTTGTAATGTGACTTACAAGATCATTACAAACATTATTGTCAATAGACTGAAGCCTGTTATGCCGAGTATTATTTCCCCGTACCAGACAGGGTTTATTCCTACTAGAAGCATTCATGAGAATATTGTTGTTGCGCAGGAGCTTCTTCATTCTATGGGGAAAATGAGAGGGAGGAATGGGTTCTTTGCAATAAAGGTGGATCTTGCTAAAGCTTATGATAGGATTCGTTGGTCTTTTATTGATATGGTTCTGGATGAATTGGGAATGCCAGCAAGTTTAAAAAATCTTATTTTGAAATGTGTATCTACGGTGAGCACAAACGTTTTGTGGAATGGAAGAAGATCTGAAAATTTTGCTCCCCAGAGAGGTATCCGTCAAGGTGATCATATGTCTCCTTATCTCTTTGTTTTGTGTATGGACAAGCTCACTCATTTGATTGAGGAGGAGGTTGAAGCTAATAGGTGGGTTCCTATAAGTGTTGGGCGAAGTGGACCTAATGTTTCTCATTTAATGTTTGAGGATGATTTGCCTTTACTTGGTGTTAGCCTACATTTTCGACAGGCTCAATTAAAAGCAGTCAATGAGGTTTGACTTGTCATTTTAAAGAGGAAATGCTGGCCTTCGACACTGAGAAGGTATTCCAAGGGAGATCTTCGACCACTCCTAGAACTTAACGAAATTGAGA
The DNA here is from genome assembly GCA_039519185.1 of Astragalus membranaceus. Lineage (NCBI taxonomy): Eukaryota > Viridiplantae > Streptophyta > Magnoliopsida > Fabales > Fabaceae > Astragalus > Astragalus membranaceus. Next base: position 62,206,611 of record CM076848.1, on the reverse strand, counting down.
GCTTGAAGGCGACATTTCGACAAGAAAGAAAGTAAGAGATTGGTAACAGATCAAAGCCAAGGAAGTGCTGTCGAGGAGCGTAGCAGTAGCATTGTCGAAGAACATAGCAGTTACGCCGTCGAAGGATACGGCAATTGTTGTCGAAGGATGCAGCAGTTACGTCGTCAAAAGATATGGCAGTTGTTGTTTTAATTTCCTTTGCACGGTTATATATAACCGTTGTAAGCAGTTACAGTTTCTGCACAATATATATATAGTAGTTTCTCATAGAGAAAAGGGGTCGCAAAACTCTCATACATATTTCTCACGCTCAGAATTCCAAGTTACAGAGAAACATGAGTTACAGAAACCAGATGTATGACATTGTGTACCAATTTCTTTTATTTCAAAGCAATCCAGTTATATTTTCTTAAATATTTCTGCAATTTACTTGTTTTCTGCATTTGATCGAATTCGAACATACATAAACAAATTCGACAGTTTCAACAATTGTGAAATTGTCAGTTATTACAAATAGCATCAAGAACATTCATAACTTTTCTGGAAAAACCTATAGCACAAATGTCCTAAGATTTACTGGTTGATCTTGCAAGTAACAAATTTTAAACCAGCGGTTGTTTACCAAAATCCACGGTAAACAAATTGGCCCGCCCGGTGGGACCCTTTGTGCTAAGTTTCAGAACAATTTGAAACAATTTCCAAATTGGTTCTTAAAACATAAACTTGTGATCTGTTGTGTGTATGCATTTAAGGAGTGGAAAACATCTTTCAGAGATGACACGTTCTGGTTCAAACAACGCTTCGACGTCTAATGCATAGAACCCACAAAATTCACAAGAACAAGCGTCAATGGGTAACTAATCAAAATACGGTGTTTAACCCTTTAATGCAAAATACGGTGTTTAACCCTTTAATGCAAAATACGAACCATAGTTACCAGATGTTGGCTAATCAAATGGGGAGAAGAGCAGATTTCTTTGGCACGCCACCATTGCAAAACCAGCAAGTACCTCAAATTCAGAATATAAGGCCTGTCGAAAACCTTGTGGGTCAAGGACAGCATATTGCTGTCGAACCACCTCCAAGAAGGGAAGTTGAAGTAAACCCTGAGGTTGTGTTGGTCAACAGAGGCCAGAATGCTGATGAAGTGGTTAGACAAGTTCAGCAAAACAATTTTGGGCTCCAAAATAACTTGGCTAATCTCATCGAAACCATTTTAGCCCAGAATGGCCTCAATTTGGGCCTGCATAGGCCAAATTTTGTTTCCCCCTTGTCAGATTATGTGTTACAAACTGAGTTGCCTAGGGGTTGGAAAATTCCCAAGTTCACAAAATTCGCAGGGGAAACCAGCGAATCCACTGTCGAACACGTTGCCCTTTATTTAACTGAGGCTGGTGACATAGCACATAATGAAATTTGAGGTTAAAATACTTCCCAAATTCCCTTACAAAAAATGCTTTCACTTGGTTTACAACTTTACCCCCACATTCCATATTTAACTGGGGGCAATTAGAGAAAGCATTTCATGAACAGATCTACATGGGCCAGCCGAAGATTAGTCTTAAAGAACTGGCTAGTGTTCGACGCCAAGTGGCAGAGTCTATTGATGACTATCTCAATAGATTCAGACTTCTCAAGGCAATGTGCTTTACACAAGTGCCTGAACATGAGTTAGTCGAAATGGCTGCTGGTGGCCTCGACTATTCTATCAAAAAGAAGTTAGACACATTGCACTTAAGAGATATGGCCCAATTGGCTGATAGGGTTCGACAAGTCCAAAGGTTAAAAGCTGAAAAGGCTAGAACCAGTAGGTTTAATAAAAAAGAAAAGGTTGCATACATCGAAAATAATGACAGCGACCAAGAATTTGACGTCTCTTATGAGGATGTCGAAGAAGAGGTCAATATGGCTGAACTAAAACCTAGACCTCCTTATACTTGTAAATTATTGAAGCCTTCAGATGGGAAAAATCCTGTCGAACCTAAAAATGATAGATTTGTTGCAAAAACATATACATTTGATGTTACTAAATGTGATCAAATATTTGATCTTTTAGTTAATGATGGTCAAATTATAGTGCCTAAGGGCCTAAAGATACCACCATTAGAGCAACAAAAGAAAAGAGGTTATTGCAAGTATCATAATTTTTTAGGCCATAATACATCTTGTTGTGTTCTTTTCAGGGATTTGGTCCAAAAGGCACTGAATGAAGGAAATCTGAAATTTGGAGACAGGTCTAAGCCTCCAATGAAGATTGACACTGATCCTCTGCCAGTAGCAGATGCTATGTCTGCTAAACCAGTCGAAATCAATGTGGTGGAAGCCACTGAGTTTGCTGCTGCAAATGTCGACAAGAAAGGAACAATTGAATGTTCGAAGGACAACGTCGAAGTGGTCACTGAGGACCAGTACAACGAGATATGCAAGTGGTTTACCCCAAAGCTGAAGAAGAATTGATCGACTTCCTTAACCGTTGCAAAATTAACAACACTGTGGTCATGTTGTGTCCAAGGTGTAGTTCTGTTTTCGACAAGAAGGCTGTAGAGAACCTAAAAGGATTCAAGCCTCAATGGAAGAGGAAAGCCAAGTGGTACGACAAGAGGCCAAAATTCAGCTTCAACAGCAGAGGAATACCATATAAGGTAACTTCGACCAAGAACCCTCAGAAGGCGCAAATCAAGACCTTTGTGCAACCAGCTAAGTCACATGTCGAGAAGTGGGTGTATTCAGGTGGCAAAGACACAGGTCATCATTCAACTACGGTCAAAGGAAGTACAAGCATTGCAAAATAGAGCAAGGCAACTGGTTCGAATAATTATGCCTACAACATTAATAACTACAAGGGAAAGAACCTGATGACAAGAACACAATGGCGTAGGTATCAACGCCAAAAGAAAGTTGTTGCTGCTGTAGGAAAGGGTGAGAATTCCAACAAAAGCAAGGGCAAACAAGTAGCCTCTTTTGTCGAAATTCCCAGGAAGCCTGCAACGGAGAGAATATTCCCTCCACTGTCTGTTATTATAGAAGGTCTTGATCCAAAAGAGGACCTCAATGTTGATGAGGAAATGGGTTCTGGTTTCACTGATTCAGAACCTGACTTCGACGTGATATGCAACGTAGGACCTTGATTAATGAATTGTTGCCTGTACCAGTCTTCTTCTTCATGTAATGTAGGAGTGGGTGGTCCTCTACCTCGACCACATGGGTCTGATCTGCCTCCTCTACCATAATTGGTTCTACGACCCCGAGTGGTACCTCTGCCTGAGTTTGTTCTACCACTGTGTTCAGACATTATGGGTCTAAGCTGTCTCAGTTTCTGAAGTTGTCTCAGTCTCCTAAATCTCCTTTCTAGTTCTGGATCCAACTCGAATTCTGGTGATTGGGACCTGGGCATGCGCTATAGCATCTAATGCTGTAACACCAAGAAACAACACACCAGCGTAAAATTTTCACTAATATTGCTAAAAACTTAAACAATAAAAATTAAATGCATCACCAGCAACGGCGCCAAAAAATTGTTATGCAAAAAGTAGTTTGTGCAAGTGTACACAATCGCAACAAGTAATATAATGATAAAGTAAGGATCATACCCACAAGGATTGATGTTAATTTAAGAGTTTAAGTAGTTAACAACTTAGTGAAATGGACAAAGTAAAAATAACAAGTTTTTGGATATGAAAATAAGAAAGATATTGCTAAATAGTAAGAAAGCTCAAGAGTTTATAAAATGAGTTGGACTGCTCTTTGTTGTATAAATCCCCAAAAGTAAGGCGCTATAACATTGGACGCTATAGCACTAAGTGCTGTAGCATATGATATTGTGCCTTTCAGTCACTGACGCCAGAATTTTGTTACAAGACTCCTATGTCTATGTTCTAAATAAGTCCACCCCTGTATAATGAAGAACCCACGGTATTCACCTTATAACTATTGCTCCCCTATGTCTAGAGTTAAGCACAAGTTGTTTAAATGTCTTTAAACAACCTTTCATTCATATCAACCATTGAGTTCAAGTCATGGACCATTTCTGTACCCACAACTCTACTCATTTCAGTTGGCCAATCCCAAAACAAGTTTGAAAGCATTAAAATACGAGGATTGAAACGCAAAACATCACAATATTATATTAACAAGACTAAAGGTTCATTACAAACTAAAAGCAATCCAACTACTAAGTGTTCAACTCATTACAAGAATCATCAACACAATACAAGACAAAATGCTCATATTACCGTAAATGAATAAGGAATAAATGGTTACAAAAGATGCACTCCCTCTATTCCAAGTCATGCACAGCAAGATGGTGCTGTAGCGTAGCTTCACAGCGCAGAAAGATAAGAAAATAAACTAAAAATGAAAGCTTGAAGATGGAGGTTTAATGGAGGAAATGTGTGTCAAGTTTTTTCTCCCAAAAACTCTCCTTGAAGTCGAATGATGTGCATGGGTAGTGAAGATGGATAGATATTATCCTAATCTCATAAAGTAGCTTTTCAAAAAGGTGACTATGACACTTCTCACCAACTAAAAGCAATCCTTCAATAAAAATGCGCCAAGTGTCCTAGCTAGCCACTTGGAAGCTTCCACACAGTCCTACGCACATGAAAGTCAGGCTTTGACTTGACAAAAAGTATGAGGCTCCAACATGTAACTTTCCTTTGTGATGTCCATCTGGCCCACCGTCATATAGCGCTATAGCGCCTAACGCTGCAGCACTAACAAAACATTAAAACATTCACAAGGGCACCCATTGTGCCAAATGTTAGCAAATTAGCTCATAACCATTCTTTTCTCTAAATAACTAATATTTACTAAATAAAGAGGACATATTACTTGAGAAGTCACTTGAATTTAAGTCATAAAGGCATAAATAACTCATGTAAAACTGAGTTATCAAAGCTTGATGTTCTAGAACGGGTTAGAAGCTTTGCGTGGCAGATTATGGGCCACAACTTGTTTCTTTCTTTGGGGGTGGCGAAACAAGAAAATGCATGATTCATCTTTTACTAGACGGCTTTTCCTGCTACTGTAATTCGGTAGTATGTTCATGAATATCATCAGGGAAAGCATTGTTTAAATCCTTCTATCTCAGTTGTTAAAGAGACAGTGCTTGTTTGTTGGAGGCCGGCGGTGGCTGGCTGGATTACAGTTAATACAGATGGTGCTTCAAAGGAGGGTGGTGGCATAAGTGGTTGTGGTGGCGTCATGAGGGATAACCAGGGCAGGTGGTTAGGGGGCTTTTCTTGCTTCCTAGGGGACGCTAATTCCTATATTGATGAGCTTTCGGGGGCTTTGGAAGGGCTTAAATTGGCTTGGGATAAAGGACACAGGAATGTTGATCTTCAGTTGGATTCCAAGGTAGTGGTTTCTCAGTTGTCAGGTGAGGGGCACGGTACCATGATTGGTCGTGGGTTGTTCATGCAGATTCGTCAATTGTTGTAGCGTGAGTGGTGTGTTAAAATTCTCCATATCTATCGAGAAGCCAATAAAGTAGCAGATGGTCTTGCTTCTATTGGGTGTGAAGCTACATATGGTACTTGCTATTGGGATCAGCCTCTGGAGCGTATCTTGAATTTATTGCATCATGATTGTATTGGAGTTTCTACTCCTTGAATAGTTGCAGTGTAATCCGTGTTTCTTTTCTTGGGCTCTTGAGCCCCTATTAATTTAAAAAAAAAAAAAGCTGGTATTTTTTTTTTTGAGATTAAAAAAAAAAGTTGGGCATCGGTCTCTCTTGTCAATTTTGTAAAATGAAGCACCTTTTTCATATATACATGGGTAGAGCTGTCAATTTGGGCCCGGCCCATTGGGCCGGCCCAACGGCCCGATTTTTTGGTTGGGCCTGGGCTCTAAAATTAGTAGCCCAAAATCAACGGTATCTTTTTTGGCCCGGTCCGATGGGCCCGATGATAGTATTGGGCCGGGCCGGGTCGGCCCGATGGGCTTCGGGCCGGCCCGTTACTTTTTGTTTTAGTTTTAAAATTTTAAAATATGGTCCAATAAAAAATGGAGCAATTTTTTAAAGTAAAAAAAAATAAAAAAGTAAATAAATTTTGTGTAAATCTCTAATATTCATCTGTTTGTGTAAATCTCTAATAAAAAAGTAAAGAAAATAGAGCAATTTTTTTAAGAAAATGAAGCAATTTTGTGTAAATCTCTAATATTTCTCTGTTTGTATTGTACCCGTCATGTCCAATGAAATAAATGAAAAAGGTTAATTAAAGTTAGCAAGCACTAAAGTACTGCGAAATTGTAAACTACACCGTGGAAGTCATAAATTGTATCAGCTCCATATTTTAACGAGACATTAAAACTATTTTTGTCAAAATTCTAAAAAGTCAATGATTTGTGGCCCGTTGGGTTGGCCCATTGGGCTGGCCCATTGGCCCATGGGCTGGTGGTGAGCGGGCTCGGGCCGTAAATTTTGCAGCCCATCAAAATATCGGGCCGACCCGGCCCGGCCCATATACACTATTTGGCCCGATGGGCCGGGACGGGCGGGCCCAAACCCGGCCCATTGACAGCTCTATACATGGGACACGAAGCTTTATGTCCGAATTTACCACCAAGTTGCATGTGATTATTACTATTATTTATAAAGTGGCCTAGTAATAGGACTTAGACTAGGGTTGGAAAGGGTTGGAAATGAGTTGAGTTAAGTCGAACTTGGTTCAGCTCGACTCGATAGGAATTGGCTCGACTCATAGCTCGATTTGAGTTCAATATGAGCCTTTTTTAGCTCAAACTCAAGTCGATTGAAACTCGTGAGCAACTCGGTTCATCTTATATCCAATGTGAGATTTGAGATTTTCTCAATACACCCCTGTACTATTTAGCATGTTGCGTGGATAATAATAGTGGGTGGCCATAACCGGCTTGTAAAGTGAGGGATGGTCTCACTTACAAACTCTTTTTGAGACCATAATATATCCAGTGGCGGATGTAGGGCCCTGACTCACCGAGTCAAATTTTTCTAAAAATACCTGATAAAAAAATAATGTATAATGTTTAATTAAATAAATTACACAACTTATAACTAATCTCTATGCAAACGTGAGTGAGAGGAATTGATGTGAGCGATTGTGTGAGTATGATATAGTGTGGACTAGGTACAAAATTAAGAGATTGGGTGCAAATCATTTTTTCAGAGTGTGCAAAATATATTTTTTATAGGGGGTAAGTGCACATTATTATTTTCCAGGGTGTGCGGATGAGGTAGGTCCGCCACTAATTATATCCAATGTGAGACTTGAGTTTTACCCAATACATCCCCTGCACTATTGGGCTTGTTGCGTGAATAATAATAGTTTGTTACCGAATAGATCTAGAGTAGACTCCTAATATCATCTTAGAATTTAGAATGAACCTAACACAACAAAATCGGTTTGTAAGGTGAAGAATGTCTCCCAATTATAAACTCATTTTCATACTATATATTACACCTAATGCGAGACTTAGATTTTTCCCAACCTGAGTTATACTTACTAAGCATCTCCCTATTTTTTCTATAAACAAAGTATTCTCCCGCAACAGCATAAACAATACCCCTCGAGCTGGATAGTCATAAAAATGCCTATTTGCTACATTGATGGCATTGAAAGACTATTGGTTTAAAATAAAAAAAGACCTAAATTTATTGGTGCAAGTACCAAATCCATCCAAACTCCCTAAGCCATGCTTTGAATATTCTCTTGCATTACCATATAATATTGGTCTTGAATCGAACAAAAATTCATATAGATCACACAATCTCATATATATATATATATATATATATATATATATATATATATATAGTTGTATTCAATTTTTGCAGTGGCGGACCTGGCTTATAACCAGGGGGTTCAGTTGAACCCCCTGGAATTTTTTTTTTGTACTAAACACCCTATATAAATAGCCTAAATCTCCTGAAATTTTAATTTTGACACCCTTGAAAATTTGAAGTTGTACTAGTAGACCAAGTTTTGCACCTATTTGATACCGGCCTTAAAAAATTTGACACCCCTGACCCCGGGTCCTGGGTCCGCCACTGATTTTTGGAACATACAATACAACTATTAGTTCCTTATCTTTTGCTGCTCAATTTGTTTAGTCTAGCTATTGCATTTTATGAATCAATGATGCTATTTTCAGATTGAAAGATATGAGATTGCATATAATGATGACACGGGTTGTATGAACACCTAGACATCCCCATAACTGCAACTTTTGAGTCAGCAAATTTAGATAGAGGATAAAATCTTGTAATAAACTAATCAGACAAGGTAATAAATGGTGATGGGAATCTTATCCTTATGTTTAAGGTTATCTTACTGATTGGGGAAACCTATTTATCCTGTTAGTGTTAGTACATACTAGTATTTAGGTTATGGTTTATTGTACGCGTGTCGGACTTAGACAACATACTAGTAAAGGATGATGATGTTGATTTTAATCTGGAATTAATTTAATTTACATCTTAGCACATTTTTACTCAATTTTACCTTTTCAGATCAGTGACAAATTGGAACTAGTGACACACACCGTGGAAAGAAAGAAGGGATAAGAGAGAAGCATAATTTCAAGAAATGTTTCCATCTTTTGGTAAATCAGAAAAGTCAAAGAGGGATGAAAATTGACGGTGGGTCCTACACAAAACCAATCCCTCCGGTCCTTTTTCTTACAATATTCTAATGTTTTTAAAATGTATACATATTTCATAATTATATAAAATATTATATTACATATAAGTATAACATAAATATATTTATACATAATTGTGGTAAGAGCTTAGCCTTGTATACTCAAAGTAGTTAGTTCAAATTCCCTCGGAGACCGTTGTAAAATGGCCATTAATGCCACTTAGATCATTAACATTTAAAACTATGTTCATATATAATAATATGTATAGAGATATTTTGGTCATTTGTTATTATGTCTCTTTCTTTTCTCTCACTTTCTACTGACTTTCAACCAAACAGAAATTTAGTTTTTTTGGTTTAACCCTCTTTTAAGAAATTACTGCTAGTCAATTTAGGACTTGAAATTTTCCCAATAAACTCTCTCACGCAAACATCATTGAGTTTGGTGTGTGAATATTACGGTGGATTTAGGATATTAGACAATGTTGTTATTACGGTGTATCGGTTCTCTAGCTTCTCATTGCTAAGGCAATGACAATGGGAAGGTTGAAAAAAGGCTCTACCAGAGTGACCTCCCATTATGGCACCCGACAGTGGCGTCAAACGAGGTGTTGGTCAATTAAAGGGTGGTGGTTTTAGCGGAACTAAATAAATCGAGGAGGGGGGTTTTGAAATATAGGTGCTAGTCCTCAGTGGTTGAAGAGGGCAGAGGGTTTTGAAGAAGGCAATCCAAGAATTTGTGTATTGGTGCACAAAAAATTGGCAGTGCACCTTAAGTGCATCCCTAATACCATTAGATTAGAGTAAGATAAAGTATTTCGTCTCTCATTTACTCAAACCCTTGAAAAGGAGACTTTGCTTAAGCAACTTGAGTCAAATTACACTCGGATCCACTTAATGTTGATCAAAGGTTGAAAGTTTTAGTCCCTCACACTATTGGTTGTCTTGGCAATTTCAGCGACATGGAGACGTTGGCTCCCGAGTTCGAACTCGGGTGTGAGCAGCGATAGTTTGTGCGTGATGTTTATTTGTCATTTCATCTAAGTAGACCAAAAAAGTTGAAAGTTTGAGGTTATCACGGAAATGTATTAAATTTCCTAATTGTTATATTATCATGCTTCGTTGGCCCATCTATTTATTGATATTATATTTAATTATTATGTCCCGTTGTTACCTAAACAATCTACTCCCTCTGTTTTCATATATAAACAAATTGCGGCTAGGCACGTGTTTTAAGAAAAGGTAGAAAAAGAAATATTGTCCTTAGTTGTCCTTATTTATTCTTGCATTGATAAAATCAAAAGTAGTGTAATAAAAAGTTTTTGTAATGGTAAAAGTAAAAGTAGTGTAATAAATAGGTGTAAAGTTGAGATATTAAGTAAAAAAAACTTTGACTTGTTTATATTTAGTAACAAGAAAAAGTGGGCATTTTTGCTTATAAATAAAAACGGATGGAGTATATTATTGTTGGAAAGTACACTTGGTAAGAAAAAAACAACTACAAGGTTATTGATAAACTATACTTAAAACATAGAGAGCTTAAACTTAATCCATTTCAGATTAGCATCTGAGGGCTAAATTTTTTTCCCTCCTTGTACTACATACTACTTGACTAATTACATGAATGTAGACTTCCTTCAAACTAAGAAAGACATTTTTGTCTTTCTTTTTTGGTACATTTTTGTTTGTTTTTCTGACTTGAACAATAACTACAAAATGTCCTAAATTTCCAAACTTGAGCTTGAGCTTTATGGCACGATAGAGATGTGCATGTCATCTCATCTATTCATAGATCCTCTCTGAGGCACATGTTTCCACTTCACCAAGCGTTGGAGAAACTCCATCACCTGCATAAAATTCATAAATGAATAAATAATTAATTATGAATATAATGGTGCAAAAATAGATAAAAAAAATTCTACTTGCCTCACTGGGTTCTTGTAAAGAGTAAGATGCACTTGTGTCTTTTGGAAATTTAGAGACAAGAATGCCAAAACCTTGTCCTCTGTCTCTTAATTTCTGTGTATGGAAAAAAAATTAAGAAATCATATCCCAAATATGATTATTTACATTGGAAAATGGTTAGAATTCAAAAATTAACAGAATCTGTTTAGAGGAGTATAAATAAATAGTAAAAAAGATACCTTGAAGGCATCTTCATCAGAGCGATCATCGCCAATATAAACAGGGAAGACATCACAGCAGTTACCCAATCCTGTTAAAAAATATTTGTTATTTATAGATGTTGGTGGACAATTTAATACCAACAATAATATAAACTAATAAACTCGCGGGTATTAAACAATCTTCATAGGAGTTTTTGTTTAATTATTTGTGATAGTCAACAACTCTGAAGAGTTATAATTATAATACAACTGAAAATCAGACCAGAGAGCATAGGGTTATACACGTGTATTTGTGCCATTAATAAATGTTACATAACATATGTTTAGCACATGCTCAATTGTGATCATAGTCCATAAAAAAAAAAGAGAACTCACCAAGTGAGTTTAATAAAAATTCCAGGGCTCTCCCTTTGTCCCATTTAATAGTGGGACGAATCTCTAGCACCTGTTTAAAACAAATGACATTAAAAGGGAGATACCTTAATCAAATACCTTATAATAAATCAGATTAATAAAAAAAATAAAATGAAAACCATGACCCACCTTTCTTCCTTGGGTAAGGCATAGCTTGGGGTGGTCCTTTAACACTGATTTCACTTGTTGTGCCAGTTCACTCCATTTCTATGTATAGTGCATTTGGGTTAATTAGATTTTTTTGATGAGCAAAACAACTCTCTACTATACTTTTAAGATAACAAGACTCTATTTAACATTCTCCCTCCAACAGTTTCTTAATAATTAGAAAAAATTCATGTAGATCCCACAACTTTGAAAATAGGACCCACTAAATTAGCGAGACACACGCGAATTTTATGCAATTATTATTGAGAGTATTAGAAAGAAAGTGTTAAAGAGAATCTCACGAGTACTTCTCTTTTTAGGTAGAAACAAAATCACCCTCAAATAGTTACAAGCACTTGTATGAAACTTGATGGCTTTATAGTTTGTACCTTTTCATCAACACAGCGAAAATGAACAGAAACACAGAACTTGTTGTGCTCAACCTTAGCCCCAAGAGTTGATTTTGTCTTATCAACTAATTGTTGGTACACCTACAAAATTGTAACCCAAAAAAATTATACAAGTTTGTTTTTGGGAGTTCTTAAAACAAAAATATCATGTGTTTCAAGGATGATGGGGAATATAAATATAATTATAGACATACGTACCTCATGCATCATAGGAAGAAATTCACTAGCTGGTTGATAAAGAACTGCTTCAGCTTTCTTACCCTATACGCCACAATACATCCAATGCAAAATAATGAGTTTTCATATAAAATGCAAAAATTAAGAATATATAATACAATAAGTTGCAAGTACAGTACAGTCAAGTAGGTAGCTAGCTCACTTTGTTGTATTTGGAGCTTCTTGTTGGGCCTTTAATGTCCATACCATGACTGCCGGCATAGTATAGCTCTGCCAAACGAACAAAATTGTATACCTATTGTTTCCCAAACAACATCAAATTAGTACAAGAAAATAATAAAAAGAGTAAAAGAAGTACATATATAATATATAATATAATATAATAAATAAGATCAAACTCTAGAGAATTAAATAACCAACTTCAGTGTACGTACCTTTTCTTTGCATCTGCCTGTCACTATAGCAGTTGGATAACGCCTTGCCAGTTTCCTCACTGTTTTTCTCATCTGATAAATTAACAGTGAATTTAGCAATCAATTTGCAAGTCCAAGAAAATAGTCAAAAGACAAAAATATTAATATTACTCAGTTGACGTATTAATACTTCAATTTTTGAGGAAAGAAACTAACCGAATCTGACATAAAAGCGCGATCAGGGTCGTCAACTATAGGAGACAGTGTACCATCATAATCTAAAAACATGACAATTTGTTTTCCTTTCGAGGCATCAATAATTTGGTCAAACATGTCTAATGCCGAAGGATGTCGAAGCTGGTTCATAATAAAACATGTTATAACTACGTTGACCAAAATCAGATCCAATATTTACAATTCAAACATTAAAAAAAGACATGTGATGATTCTCACAATCCAAGGGTTTTGGTCTTCAGCCAAAGAGGGTGTGGATTTAAGATGAGTTGGAGAGGAAGCTCTCATAGACTCAACCCAAGCAGTGATTCTTTGTGCTCCATTGATTTCAAGGTCCTTCAGAATCCTTCTCCTTGGAATGGAAATGTAACCTCCTGGTGTCGCAGGTGGCTTTTGTGGTGTTGTTGGGAAAATTGTTGGTGATATGGTAACTCCAGATTTGGTGTCAGACACTACCACATTCTGCTGTGTCATCTTACTGCAACAAAAAAACTCAAGTCATACATTCGAGTTTGTTTGGAAATGAAACCAACCAAACATGTGTCAACTAAAATGGATGTATAACTTACTATGGTTTAAAATTGTGTGCTCTTTATAGGAGAACAGAGGAGAAAGATGACAGGTTTGTTAGCAAATGAATGAGAGAGAAGGGAAGTTTGAAGAATGAAGAGTTAGAGTGAGTGAGTGTGAGGGAGAAGGACAGAGACTCTGTCTTTGATTTATAGTTAGAAAAACAGAACAGAACAAAAGGTCCATAACATAAGTCTGTTGTGGGACCCACTAAACGAATGGAAAGGAAGGAGGCCCCACGACTTTGCCAACCGCCAATATCTCCTTTCAGGTCCCCCCACCATTGGCATTAGTCCACACACCAATGCACTCTCCCATCTTTATTATAAATGTGCATGGAATCAGTATCAATTTTCTGAACAACAATTAAAATTTCAGCACATAACTGCTTTGAGCTGTGAAGAGATGAACAGGAAATAAGCTTCAAAATCAAACAAAAGAACAAAAGTAAATAAAAATCAAAAGGGTGGAGAGATGGAAAAAAATCAAACATAGTGGAGGAGAAGATAAAAATAGAGCAAAATGGGGCTTTGGCTCAGTGTGGTGATCACTCAAACATCACTCATGCATTTCACCAAATATGCAGTCTTTTCACGTGGTTCTCATCTTCTGGCCTTGTTTATATGCTTCACCATTGCTGCCGCCGGCATCACCACCTTTATTCCTTTCTAGTTTTCCTATTTTTACTTCCTGTCACTGTGTTCCTCTGTCCGGTGTGTTTTTCGACAAAGACCACCTCCTACCATCGTGTTCCTATTTCTGACGTGTTTTTTGACCATAACCACCACCTATCGCCGTGTTCCTCTTTCTGGCATGTTTTTCGACCAGAATCACCACCTGTCGTCGTGTTCCTCTTTTTGGCGTGTTTTCCGACCAGAACCACCACTTGTCACCGCGTTCCTCTTTCTGGTGTGTTTTTTTGACCAGAACCACCACGTGCCACTTTGTTCCTCTTTCCAGCGTGTTTCCGACCAGAACCTGACCTACTGCCGTGTTCCTCTTTCCAGCGTGTTTTCCGACCAAGAACCACCTCATGCTGCTGTGTTCCTCTTTCCGGCGTGTTTTCCGACCAACAACCACCACCTGGCGCCGTGTTTCTCTTTCTGGTGTGTTTTCTAGCGAAAAATCCCCCATCGGTGACAGAATCCTCCAATTTTTCCAACTCTGGAATCGCTGCCACCACGCCCCTCCCACGCTTCCGGTGATTTTATCCACCAGGTCTCTCGGTCGCGCGTGGCGGCATGTGGCGGCTTCCCTCCGGCGACGCTTTTGCTCACTAAATCAATTTTTGCTCCTGGTTCTAGATCTGGTCTTGAGGTTTCCAAGATATGAATTTATCTGCTCCAACCTTAGAGCATTTAATTGCTCCAGCTTTAGGGGGAGTGTTGGAATTAGTGTTATTGGGAACATAATTAGGAGTGTTGGAAATATGATTTAATTAATGTTGCACATTCCAATTATAATTAGAATTCATTGTATCCTAGAGTTTATGCATTTTCTAGATTCATTGTATTTTAGAAATTAGTGCTAGTCTTAATTACTCTTCTTAAAAATTGTATTAATCCTATATATAAATAGAAGGTTTGGCTGACTGTGGTGATCACTCAAGCATCACTCATGTATTTCACCAAATGTTCAGTCTTTTCACAGTGATCCTTTGTGGAGGAGTCGGTAGCTTAAATTTATGAGACTTTTACTGCATAAGAGATGGCTCTTATTTACTTTTGTATAACCTTTTGAATCCAGCAGAATGACAGATTTGTCAAAAAAAAGGACAAAAAACATAAAGGAAAATAGGGTGAAAGGGAGAACGGAAGCAGACAAAGTATGCAAAGTTTTTTCGTTTAGGGGTCTTTGACCCCCTCATCCAGGGGAAAGGGGCCCCGAAAAATTCGGAGTTTGACTGGGAGGTAAGTAAAGTCAGACTCCAAATTGTTCCATCGTCGGGGATCGAACCCGGGTACTAGCCGAGTCCGCCCCTTATAGAATCCTAATAAAATGCAAGTTCATAATTGTTTTTCCTTTAAACTAATATAGCAACTAAAAACTGCATATACATACATAGAAGACATGTAATTAAACAAGGGATATGGCATATAAGCAACAAAATTAATGAAGAAAATCCATACATCAAGAGCGGGGCCTATAAGCGATTTTAACCTTCGAAATTGAACCCACATAACAAGTAATGTGATCTACCAGA
This sequence comes from Astragalus membranaceus, assembly GCA_039519185.1. Lineage (NCBI taxonomy): Eukaryota > Viridiplantae > Streptophyta > Magnoliopsida > Fabales > Fabaceae > Astragalus > Astragalus membranaceus. The sequence goes on along the minus strand of CM076848.1, from coordinate 62,191,299 downwards.
AAAATAAAGCAACGAATATATTAGCATATTTCTGATTTGCAGTGATATAAATAAAAGAGCAGACACCTTTGAGAAATTACTCAGAATCACGATTTGCGGCTCATGAACAAGGTTAAAGAACACAAATGATAAGTAGCCAATCGATTGCGAACAATGGAACAAGAAAAGAAGAAGCGAAATTGTGAATGCCAAACAATATTAGGGTTTGATCGAAGGGGGTTAGGGTTTTGTGAGTGATTGAATTGAGTTTATGTGAGATAAAATAGTTGGAGAGAGAGAGAGGGGAGAGAGAGAGAGAGAGAGAGAGAGACTCCGACAATTACATTATGGCCACTATAAAATTGTCGGCGGTTTCTCAAGATTCAGTTTTAATTTCTAGTGCCAAAATGCATAATAGTGTTTTAGACAAGTTTTTTTGTGTATAGTCAAATGATGTCTATAACAATAGAACTCATGATTTTTTTTTGTCTACTTAGATGAAAGGACAAATAAACATCATACACACACACACACACACACACACACTACAAATGGTCATATTCGTGTTCGAACTCGAGAGCCAACGTCCCCAGGTCATTCAAATTGTCAAGACAACCAACAGTAGGACCATAGAACTCGTGATTGAATGTTGAGAAGAACAATTTGGTCAATACGTAGCATCTTAAATTATTTTAAGTAAATTTTTGATCCATGACTATTATAAAGCTAAGTTTTGGTAGGTTTAAAATCACTTTTCTGGTAAAATACCCGAGTCCACTAAGTTGTTTGGTCAAAAGAAATCTGGAACACAAATAAAACTAGTTTATTTAGGTAGATTACAATACTGAACTAAACTTATCTATGAAGCCCCGATACTTCAAAAATAGAGACGTATCCGTGTCGGATACGTATCTGATACCGATACGCACCCGATACTTCCTGATACGTACCCAAAGAGTATCTAATAATATTTTAATTCTTTTTAAAAAATATTTGACTCGATACTTTTCAGATACATCTTTGATACTTCTTACCAACTAAGGATACTTTTCAGATACTTTTTTGATACCTCTTACCAATTAAGCACATGATTGTCGCTCATATATGATACACTTTAATACCTCAATAACTAAAAGACAAAATTATATGTTTTTTCGTAATACAATAATAGAAGAAATAATACATTGTGATATGAGTAGGATAAATATACGTAACTATCTCTACTTGATAAGATCACAAGTATTTATTTCTACAATGTGATGAATATATATTGACTAATGATATGCTTATGTTTTATTGACCAATTACGTACTAATATGAATATCTTAGTCTATAAAAAGTCATCTATTTCTGCCACTGACTATTCGTATTATACGATTTCGGGTGGTCTCAGTTACTTGTCCACCATTACTTTTTATGACTAGTCACTCATATATAGGTGTGTCGGTTGTCCTCTTCCTTTCATCCATATATTTTGTGTGATTTTTTTTATCTATTTGGGCAGTTTTTTTTTCAAATCTATAAAATGCAATATTTCAGTTTTTCATCTTTGTTTTTTTCTATTTGTGTTTCTATTTTATTTTATTTTTCCTGTTATGTTTTTATATATTTAAATTTTAATTTAATTTTTTATTAAAGTATCCAAGCCGTGTCGTATCTTGATTTTCAAAATTTTCCCGTATCCCCGTATCCGTATCGTGTCGTATCCCGTATCGTATCCGGTATCCAGGCTTCATTGAAACTTATGAATGCTGTTATATCATAATAAAGGAATTATGAATGTTGCATAAACTTAAATATGAATTGTTTACAGAAGCACCACACCAAACTAACACAAAAAAGTGCAGAAAAATGCAGTAACAGCTGCCCAATAGAAGGAATGCAGTAACAACAGTTCAAACAGAGACTGAGCAATCCAAAAAAGATGCATATCCAAAAATAAACCTGCAGAACAGCCCTACACAAGCGAGCATTGTATTCCAAAAATACATTCAGATGAAACGTGCTTCCAAACCCCCCACACGCTACATTTTGGCTTGGTACCGTACTTCCATGCTTCCTTCATTCATCTTTAATCCCTAGGAATACCAAATCCTCCGTCTTTTTCCTTCATTCATCCAATCCTCCTTATTATCAGTTATGTACTCATCTCACTGAGATTAAGCTTTTTCCAATCCTCTCACTGAGATGCGGTGCACAAACACATCCTTCTTTTTCTTTTCTCTCTTCTCTAATTTTTCATCTATGATAACTTAAGAAAAGCATCCATTATCGCAAACGAAAAACATCCATTAACTTAAGAAAAACTCAAAGTCACTTGGTCAAATTTGAAAGCATCCGGCTCGTAAACGAAAAGCAATGAAGCCCGGATACGGGATACGATACGGGATACGATACGACACGATACATGGATATGGAAAAATTTTGAAAATCAAGATACGATACGGCAGGGATACTTCAATAAAAAATTAAATAAAAATTTAAAAATATAAAACATAACTAAAGATAGTTCACTTTACTAATTGACAATTTCTCATAATATTCAATAGATATAATCAGATTTACAAAAAAGATACTTGTAATCAAAATAAGTAAGCATAGTTAAATGTCTTTTCCCCACCCATTTTAAAATATATTCTTCCTAAAATAAGCCACACACTACTATAATACCTAAAATAAATTAAAATAAAAAACATTGCATTAGAATTTAAAGTAGGACTATTCTAATTCAAAGACAAATAGTAATACAAAAATATCAAATAAATATAAATATAAATTTCAGGATATATACTCCCAGGATACGTATCCGATAAGTATTTGGTCTTTTTTTGATTTAAAAATAAATATAAATTTCAGGATACTCCCAAGATATGTATCCGGACGTATCCGACAAGTATCGGTATCGGATACGTATCCGATACGGGTACGTGGCCTATTTTGGAGTATCGGGGCTTCACAGACGAAAAGGCACCATTACTATCCATTATCGTAAACGAAAAGAATCCATTAAAAGATTAAAAAGATCTGGCTCTACGATATCTTTGACAAGTTCGTACTTTGTTTCTATACGGGTTCAGTAATAAAGTGCTTAAAATTGTACAAGGGGGGTGTTTGCAAAAACATAAGACACGGTATTTTACTTCCGGGTTTGGTAGTATAGTACCGTACCTACGTAATCCCAGAAAAAAAAAAGAGACACGCTGGAAACTATTTTAATGGCATTTTGGTCTTTTCACAGAGTTAGGAGATGTCCGGTGAATAGTTGGGGGGTTGTGGGAAGTATGGGCCTATTTTTTGTGTTCGGCTTAAAGTTTAATATTTTTGGGCCTTACCTACCTTCCAAGAATTTTAAAGTCCACCCAGTGGACAATAGGTGCTTGAACATCCAATGGTGTTATTAAAGACACTCCCTCAATTTCGAGTGACACCACCCCCATTTATGTTGTATTCTGACATCTTTCTAGAGCTAATTTACAGTATACGATTTTCGTAAACAGCTAATTTACGGTATTCAACTAAAATATCTAAACAACTTAAAAGACAACTATATTGAAACAGGGGAGTATACAAGAAATAAGTGGGAGGAAAAATGAGATTTACTAATAGTACCTCCCTTCTTAATTTCTTCATCTCCCTCCCCTTCTAAAATAGATTAAACTATCCTCATCCCCTTAAATTCAGGTTCTCTCCTTCAAGCAACTCTCTTTCCACCTCATCCCACTCCCTCACCACTCTTCCTACTATCCCCTTAGATCCATGCCACCTCCCCTTCTTCGTATGGTCCTTCCCACAAATGTATCTTCCTTTTCGTGTTGGCAACTGTAACATCCCTAATTTAGCTAATTTTATTTATTGAAATTAGCAAGAGGTTATAAGATAATTAATTAGCAAGAGTCATAATTAATTAATTAACAAAATTGATTAATTATGAGATGATTGTCATGGGCTACATAAATAAATTGTGTGTTGTTGTTTAGCTATATTGATCATAAAGATTAATGATCGATTATGGAATGGTTTGCTAAATTAAAATAGTTAGGAGAGTTATGGGATAATTGAGTGATTAAAAATGAATTAAATGAGAGAGTGGGGTGTTTAGCAACTAGAAGGGTAAAACTGTCTTTTCACCACCTCACTTAAACCTTCCAGCTGAAACCATTTAGCTCACTCCAGGCACATGACACCACACAAAAACATCACTCACTCCCACATTGCATGCTGCTGGAAAAACAGAAAAAGAGAGAAATAGAATCAGGGAGGGAGCCGTGAGAGTGAGAAGAATAAGGAGAGAGGAGAAATCTTTGGTTCCTTGATGCATGTCACACATTTTCAGCTCATTAGATTCAGCTTCTCTTCCTCTTCCCACCGATACCACAATCATCACTTGTTTCTTTCCCTTCCTCATTTCACCATTTTTGGATGTCCAAGCTCACTTGACCAAAAATGGAGTAAACAACCTTGCATGTCACCATTGAAGCCTTAAACTCAGTTGTTGAAGTTCAAGAACCAACATTTAAGCACACTCACAAGCAGCATTCTGAATTCCACCACATTCAGTAGCCAAACTCGAAATTGGGGTGTTTCGGGAGCTTAGGAGATCGCTATGGGGATTGTTCGAGTGTTAACTTAACGGTAGCATTGCGTGGAACTCGGTGTTTTGTGATTTTCATTACAATCGGTGAGTTCTATACTCGCTTAGGGTTTTCATTTTAATTGTGTCAACCTTACATGTGACTGAAAATATGTTTTGGTTCTTCGTTTCATTGAATTTCGTTGAAAACCGTTATTTTGCGAAAATTACGTTTTGGTGTGTTTGTTTGAGTGAATGTGAATGAATCATTTGATGTTTATGATGATGTTTGTACTGGTTGTTACTCTGTAATAATGTGTTGTTATGTTTGGGAATCGATCGGAACGAATATTGGAATCGAACGGATAGCAATTTACACGAAAACAGAAATTTTTGGTGATGCTGATAAAAGAGCACGTCCCGTGCGCATTTTGGCACGACCCGTGCGTCCCTTTCTGCCACCCATTTTAAAACACGTCCTAGGCTATTCCGATTGGTTCCAAAGTTCATTCTAATCCCTTCCCCAACCCTATGTATTGATGAATAAACCGTAATTCGTGGAAAACACGTAGGAATGATTGATGTGATGCGAATGTTCTATGTTAATGAATGTTAATGGATATGAACATGAGGTTAATGTTATGAATAAGTAAATGGACTTTATGTCCCAATGAGGTCGAGGAAAGTTAAGATAACGATGCTATGATATTGATTGTAATTGAAATGATTATGTTGATTGTGATTGAGGTAATTATGATTGGATTGAATTGCGAATATTCTAAGTGATGTTAAACGAATGTTAGTAACCACGAGTGAGGTAATGTCACGAAAGGATAAAACGGACTAAAATGTCCCTTGAGGTTGAGGTTATGTTATGTGTATGTCAAGTATAAGAGACGGCCCAATGCGGGTGTATTCACTAATGGAAAAAAGGCATTTCATATCGGTTAAAATTGACATTTCATATCGGTTCCTGAACCGATGCCGAAAAAGGAGATATAAAAAATAGGTACATTTCATATCGGTTCCTGAACCGTTATGAAAAGTTGTTTTTATATCGGTTGCACCTAGAACCGTTATGAAAAGTCTGTTTTTTTATCAAATATAAGCGTATTTTTGACATTGGTTTTTTGTTGGAACCGATATAAAAAGTACTTTTAACATCGGTTATCCAGAGGAACCGATATTAAAAGTGGAGATTTTTTTAAAAAAAAAACGTGTTTCTGATCGGCATACATGAGACAGGACTATATACTGTATAATCTCAAATATTCATATAATTAAAAAATGAAACATCACAATCTCAAGTACATATTACAAAATCTTCGGCACAACATCAATTGTTTTCCATAAAAAATGTTTTACATGATGGTGTCTGACGTACATAGTCATAACATATTACCAAAACTATCCAAAAAGTTACTTCTAACATAAACTAAGCAAAACTATCATAATGAACAAAAAATACATTTCATTAAAAACTACATTTCAAAATGAACAAAAATTAAAGCAGAGTACTACACTGAACAAAAGTTTCAGATTTACTGGTATGTTCCAAAATCCTTTCTCTCAGCGCCATCATAAGTTGCATGTCCAAAGTTTTCTCAAATGTTATCTGCAAAAATATTCACATTCAAACAAAAGATAGTTCAAGACACGTGACCAGGTCAGTGGCACATTTTAAAGCAATATCCATTCATGAATTCTTCAAAAAATTTACAAGCTATTCACAGATATTGAAATGGTAATTGGTAACTCAATCCTTCTCGGCCAAAATGGCTGCAAAAGTGCCAAGTGCTTATGCAGAAGCACTAAACATGATAGCTGCCACAGTAAACAAAATAAAAAAAGTTGCTATAGGATTAGAAAATCTATTTTGTTTACAATAATATTAGGTTGATAATGTAAAGCAGTAGGACAATAAACAAAAAAAAGGGAACCTTAGTCAAAGCTACGATGTCAGCATGGTGAACTGCATTTAACAAACCTGCAAGTGGCAAATTCACATTGTCATTTGTAATTATAGTTATGAACCACATACCTCTCCTTTCTCCTTCATTCAAGAAAAAATAAGCATACCTCTCCTTCCCATATGAAGTAAAGACCATCTCCAGGTTCTCCCTCATGAACACATACTCTCCCGGCTCTACAAAAGGACAACCCATCATTATAGAATTGAAATTCATTATTGCATTCAATAGATTACTAGTGCATCAACCATCTTTCCCCTAAATCAAACATATTTTCTAAAAATAAACTAAAGGCGATAACAACAAAAACAAAAAGCTACTGCTATATAACAAAATTTTCAATTCCAAACATATTTCAACACTATGTAGCACCGACCCACACAAGTCATCTACAGCAGTAAAATACTGCTGCTTTGGGCCTAGCAGCCTCAGGAAGCCAACTTTTATAGAAAATCTTTATGCCCTTTGAGTTCACCTCATATGACTGTTGGAAAGCACATCAAATAATGCAACATCAAAGAAGGCAGAAAAAGTATTAGTATAGAAAAACAGGACAATTAATGACAAGCTGACATTGATGCCAAATCAAAGTAATACTAAGCCAAGCTTTTCTAACTTTTTTATCATGGGGTAAATCCTCATTTTAAACACAACTAAAATCTTATGAAGATCATTTTGGAGTTTTGGAATAGAGTTCATACCTCCTTCATTTTTAGTCCATCGCACGGAGTCTGCAAAGCATTAAGGAATTGGACTTAGAGAAGACAAAATCTTACAACTTTAAAGTGTTGTGACCAAAAGCCAGAATTATGTAAATGTCAAGAAATAGATGGTTTCGAAAGGGTATGGAGAAGATAAACTGAACAAATTTCATTCTCCATGACTATGTCAGGGAAAGAAACATTAAGTTCAAGAAGTAAAAACTACCTAACCAATTCAACCATATAGTTACTTTAAGTAGAAAGATCAGATACAATTTACACTTCAAATTAGGGAAACAAATCATGATAAATAACTAAGTGACAAGAAACTAATCCAATGAGATAAGTCAGGATATTGTAAGATAAAAATTAGATATTTTCATATATTCCGACAGTTATCAAAAGTGGAAATAGAAAAACTTCAACCTATTAATCTTGGAAAAATCACTTACTTCAGGAATAACCCACAAAGATAATTTAGCATAAAGGAGATCTATAGAGACACCATTGAACTTGAGCCTCATCACTGGAACATGAGCATCAGGCACATGGTGCAACTCTGTCACTTCTGGCATCTCAGATAGCATCTTATGCAGCTCACCAAAGAAATCTTCCTAAAGCCAATTGTCCATTCATGAATTCTTCAACAAATTTACAAGCAATTCAATAGCAAAATGAGGTTAAATTTTCAAAACTCAAATTTCATTACCGTAGTCTTTAACAATCACAAGTTGAGATGTCTTCTGCACAGACGAACTAGGAAGCCTCTGTAGCAGAGGAACGCAGTCGAGGAACTCCAATACTACAACAAGAATAAACAGTGTGAACAAAACCTAACGATCCAAACAGAAATTCAAATGAATGAGAGTAAAGAAAACAAAAAACGAAGTTACGAATCATCACTTCTGCTGTTTGGTTGCTGAGAAATTGTGAAATGAAGAAATGAAAAACGAAAACCGAAATTCGGTTCCCAATTCCCAAATCACACAAACCCTAAAAAAACGAAATCAAGAAGATGGGTGATGGAAGGAAATGGGTTACCAAACTATCTCGCTCCTGGGAATGAGGGAATGCGAAGATGAGTGAGAGGGAGCGAATGGTGGAAGAGGGAGAGTAGAGTATGCGCGCGAATGGTGAAAGGGAGAGACAGTGGAAGAGATGCGAATGGTTATGGGAGAGATGAGGGAGAGTACTGTGAATGGTGGAAGAGATGCGAATGGTGAGAGGGAGAGACGGTGGAAGAAACGGTGGTGGAAGAGATGAGGGAGGTGCGAACGGTGGTGGAAGAGATGAGGGAGAGTACTGTGAATGAGAGTGAGAGGGAGCGAATGGTGGAAGAGATGCGAACGAATTGCAAAAGCCTAATTTTTTTCGTTTCTATAACGGGTGATTTTGTGACCCGTTATGAAAGCCTAAATTTTTGCACTTTCTATAACGGTTATGCAATGGAACCGATATGAAAGATGGTTTTTGCACTTTCTATATCGGTTCCTATGGCAACCGATATAAAAATTGTAATTTTAATTACAAAACTGCCACCGCGTCCGGGTGACAGTTATAAAATGCATTTTTTCCACTAGTGATTTATATAAATTGAGGTTAGGGTGATGACCCTATTAAAGAGGTTAGCATACTAGGGGAGGGGAAGTCATGAGCCCTATGAACCTAGGCCCCATGAGGGATCCCTGATAGAAAATGGTCAGTGGAATGGGTTCACTGGGATTTTTATACAATAATGAACGGTGATATGCTATGTAAAGAGGTTTCACGTGGCTATTATTTTAGCTACGATTTATGTGATGCATAATGAACCGAGAGAGTTTTAGTAAGGGGTCTCGATAGGACTCACTGAGATAATGTTATCTCACCCTTCATGTTTTGTGGTTTTTACAGAGAAACAGGCAAAGGCGATGAGGCATGACTACGGCGCGACCTAAAGGAGATGTTGAAGTTTTAGTTCTATAGGTTTATGTAATTTTCTCTTATCAGATTTGTATTTTCGATTGTACGACTTATTATTGTTACAAGTTGTAAATCGCTTCCGCAGCTTTCGTTCTTGATATTGAACACTAGGAAATGAGAAGTTTGTATGGCACGTAATTCAAGTATTGAAGTAAATTATGTTAAGTTATGCAAATCAAAGTGGCCGTTTGATGATTATTCATCGAAGACTTTAGTTTGTGTTCAATATCTGAGACAGGAAGTATCTCTGATGTATGCTATGCTGTATATCTTGGTATTTTCAATGTAAGAAATATCGGGGTGTTACAGCAACAATCCATATCGACGACCATTTTTTGGGTTTTTTTTTAAATTCCAAAATTTGTTTCTTGACCAATACAAAATATTGTTTTTGGATGTTTAAATTGTTATTAGCTTCTTGGGTAACAATTTATTTCCCTTCATCTGGAATCTTGTTTCTAGCTAGACATGTCCAAAATCTTTTTTTTAATATACAAAATTGTTATTAGTTACTTCGAAAACTAGTTTTTTTTCCATCTAGAATCCTATTTCTAGATAGCCTAGAAAACTGAGCACATGACTTTGTCCGAAAGGCTAGGTTAGAGAGAGACGGAGGGATAGAGATAGGAGATGGTAGGGGTGGATTCATTGGACACATGAAGTGTTGTAGTGGGGAATGGTTAAGGTGGTAGTAGTGATGGGAAGTGGGTTAGTTTGGATTATTTTTTGGGAGTTTTGGGGGGGGGGGGGGGGGGGGAACTTAAATGAGGAGGTTCTTTTAATAAAGCCCAAAAATCAATAATGTATCATCATGGCTGAAATTGACATTTGAAAGAAGGGCTTAAGATTGTTTTCTAATTAAGAAGGGCTTAAGTTTAATAAACTACAATAAATAAACTCTATAGGGACGAAAGCTCCTATGAGGTATCATAAACTTTCCCCGCAGTACTGTGGTATAATAGGAAGTCAAGACTATATATTTTTGGTCCTTTATCTTTGACTTTGGTTTCACTTTGGTCTTTTATCTTTTTTTTCTTTCTCGTTTTGGTCCCTGATCTTCCATTTTTGTGTCATTTTGGTTCTTTTTTGGTATTTTCCATCCATTAACTTAACAGACGCCACGCTGGTAGTTAACTGCTGATGTGGCGTCTTAAGTGTTAGGGCTGACTTGGAATTCATTAAGTGATGTGGCAAATGAGGGACCAAATTGAAACTAAAAAAACATAATGGACCAAATTGACATAAACACAATAACTTCCATCTTCATCTTCTTCCTCCAAACACCAACTCCATCTTCATCTTCTCCGGCGAGCCACCGCCACCACAAATCAATCACTCTTCAACTCTTAATCCCTAAGAGGTTAAGGATTAAGTTTTAGAAATTGGGGATTTTGGGTTTGAGGTACAGAGATTAGCAATTAAGATTTGAAAAGTTACTGATTTGTCGTGGTGGTGGTGGTGTTGGTGGTGGTGGTGGCTCGCTAGAGAAGATGAAGATAGGGATTGTGTTTGGGGGAAGAAGATGAAGATGGAAGTTATTGTGTTTGTGTCAATTTGGTCCTTCTTAATTTCTTCATCTCCCTCCACTTCTAAAATAGATTAAACTATCCTCATCCCGTTAAATTCAGGTTCTCTCCTTCAAGCAACTCTCTTTCCACCTCATCCCACTCCCTCACCACTCTTCCTACTATCCCCTTAGATCCATGTCGCTGCCCCTTCTTCGTATGGTCCTTCCCACAAATGTATCTTCCTTTTCGTGTTGGCAACATTCCATATTGACGATCATTTTTTGGGGTTTTTTTAAAAATTCCAAATTTTGTTTCTTGACCAATACAGAATATTGTTTTTTGATGTTTAAATTGTTATTAGCTTCTTGGGTAACAATTTATTTCCCTTCATCTGGAATCTTGTTTCTAGCTAGACATGTCCAAAATCTTTTTTTTAATATACAAAATTGTTATTAGTTACTTCGGAAACTAGTTATTTTTTCATCTAGAATCCTATTTCTAGATAGCCTAGAAAACTGAGCACGTGACTTTGCCCGAAAGGCTTGGTTAGAGAGAGACAGAGGGATAGAGATAGGAGATGGTAGGGGTGGATTCATGGTAGGGGTGGACACCGGTCGGGTGTTGTCGGTTTCGGGTTGAAAAACTCTCATCCATGGCAAACCGGAGATCTCAGAAGTGCGTCCACCACCGACCGTTTGAGGACACAGTTTCATCGGGTGGCGGTTTGGTGATTTGGCGGTTTCATCGGGTGGTTTGGATCGGATTGGAGAAGAAGCGAAATAACACAAAAAACTTAAACTGATCTCCTACAAAGATGATTTCCAGCGAGCTGCAACACTTTTTCATGTTTGGCTCTTCAACGAACATAAATGGAGTTCTGAGAGGAAATAGATGATAGGAGGGGTGGACTGAGAGAAAAAACAATAGGAAAAGAGAGGAGTAGATTAGTTTGAAAAGTCAAATAGGAAAGGATGTTTGGAAAGAGAAAACAATATACTATTATTATCTTGGGCAGTGAGCAAATATGTGGCCAGTAAATGTAGCAGTTGCTGCAGGCCTGAACAGTTCCAAAAAAACTAACCTGGACATTTCTCGGGCGGGTTCGGTTACCATTGGATGTAATATTGAGATCCGAGCCCGACCAATTGAAACCATAAAAAACCGTTTTTCCTCTTTTGGACGGGTTCGTTTTTCAATGATGCACCCGTAACAACACTTTCTAGCTCGGTTTTTTCGGGTTGCGGTCGGTTTCGGTGGATCTGTCCACCCCTAATTCATGGGACACATGAAGTGTTGTAGTGGGGAATGGTTAAGGTGGTAGTAGTAATGGGAAGTAGGTTGGTTTGGATGATTTTTTTGGGAGTTTTGGGGGGAGGGGGGAACTTAAATGAGAAGGTTTTTTTAATAAACCCCAGAAATCAATAATGATCATCTTGGCGGAAATTGACATTTGATAGAAGGGCTTAAGATTGTTTTCTAATTAAGAAGGGCTTAAGTTTAATAAACTACAATAAATAAACTCTATAGGGACGAAAGCTCCTATGAGGTATCATAAACTTTCCCCGCAGTACTGTGGTATAATAGGAAGTCAAGACTATATATTTTTGGCTAAACTCTATTTTTGGTCTTTTATCTTTGATTTTAGTTTCACTTTGGTCTTTTATCTTTTTTTTCTTTCTCGTTTTGGTCCCTGATCTACCATTTTTGTGTCATTTTGGTTCTTTTTTGGTATTTTCCATCCATTAACTTAACAGACGCCACGCTGGTAGTTAACTGCTGATGTGGCGTCTTAAGTGTTAGGGCTTGTCATATCCTAATTTTGTCCGACTAATCAAAAACCAAAAATCAATAAAAGTTTTTACCCCCGTCGGGTCACGTATTATTTTGAACGCGCATGTCTTTGGCACTCTTGTACAACGGCTTGTTTCGATGCTTATTTTTATTTTTATTTTGAAGTTATTATAATTAATTAGGCTAGCCTATTGTTGATAGTGCAAAAATATACAAAAACAATTGGAAGCATAATGAACTCTTGGAGCTGAATAGTAAAAAAAGTCTAATTACATAAATCAAGTTTTTACACATATGTAGACAAAAACAGCAAAAAATAGTACCAAAAATCAAAATACAAAATTCAAAAAAAAAAAGAAAAGAAGGAAGGGGGCGCATCAGCTGCTGCCCTAGCTAAGATGCCTTTAGATTCCTCCCTTGATGCTGACCTTTGCGCCCCGATACTGTCCTTTGCGTCCTTTCTCTCCTCACTCAGCACCCTAAATTTGCCCTAGAGCTGTCCTTTTGATCCCCTTTTCTTGCCCTTGTCCTTCCTTTGAGTGTCCTTGGCACCCTAAAATTGCTCCAGCTATTGTCCTTTTTATTCCCTCAAAGATGTTGTCCTTTTGATGCCATCTTTTTTGCCCTAATTGCTGACTGCCCTCAGCACCCCATCCACCTATAAAAACAGCAACAGTAGCACAATCAAGAGGGCAGAGACACAATGGATGAAAATTGACACCAAAAATACACAGAAAATACACACACAGCAACTGATTTTGAGAAGATACACAGAAATATTCAGAGAGACAGCCACATACACACAAAAACTGAGAGAAAAGGGCAATAAAATTCTTGAAACAAGGTGATAGTAGCAGCAAGCAATAAACAACAGGAGTCTATTTCAGAAGCTGGAAAAAGGTTATCTAACATGTTTTTTTTATCAAAATGTAGTCTTATTTTAAGGTTCAGTTCATCTTCTTCCCCTTTCTTTTGAAAGTTTAGCATTAGAAATTAAAACGGGATTTTCAGAATCAGTAGCATTACCTTTCTGTTTATAAAAACGAAATTGATTAGCTATCTAAAGTAAAGGTTAATTAGCAATAGGTTTAATCAAAAGAACTTAGGGTTTTCCAGTAAGAATCAGTTAAAAAAAACAGCAACAGAATGTAGAAAGGAGATTGAGAGACAGTGAAACGAAAGGGAAAGAGGAAAGGAGAAAAATTTTACCTCCGGGCACCGTTAACGGTAGCCGCCGCTGCAGCTTCGCCTTCAACCACCATACCCCACCACTTGTCGCCGTCGTAGACCCAGCCGTACCACCACCGTAACCCATCGTACCTAACCTACACCTTCACGAACCATAAACCCCAACCACCGTGCTCCACCATCAACCACCCCTCTTCGCCACCCTCCCCGTAGTCAACCAAAACCATCGCATCCCCACCATGGTTGCTGTCGTGTAGCCATTAACACCGTACAATACCCTACCTCCGTCGTACCGCCGTCCTTCTCTCTCTCCGTCATTTTGTCTTCTCTCTCTCTCCACCGTCTCACGCCCTTCTCTCCCGCTCTTCGTGCGTCGTGCCACCACCACGATAAAACTACCATCAACCGTCAACGTCACCATCGTAAACCGAAACACCACCAAACTGCATCCACCACCCTCCATTCTCTCTCCACCCAAGTTTCCTCGTTTTCTCTCCCTCTCATCGTTTCTCCGTGCGGCGCTGGTTTATGAGAATGAAACTAGGTTAAGTGAGATCAGGGGAAATAGCGAGGAAGGATTCACTGAGAGTTGAGTGAAGAAACGATATCTGGGTTAGGGTTGAGAGGGAGAGGGCGAAACGGCGTTGAAGAGAAAGAAGGTGAAGATTAGGATTAGAGGAAAATGGTGGAGCGGCGCTGAGAGAGGGAGAGTCGAAGATTAGGGTTCGGATTTTATTTTTGTTTTGCTTTATATTGGTCTGAGTTTTTTATTTATTTTTTAGTTTAGATTATTCTTCACGCCACTCTTTTTCATTCATACAACCCCCCTGAGAAGCCCATGTTTCGTGGCTGATAAGCCCAGAATATGAACTGGGCTACTACTGCTACGCCCACTCCCTTCCTCGCTAACTGCATCCCCAGTTTCCATAATACGACCCCCTGATTCTAATTGCACCCTTTTCTTTTATTTTTACAACCCACCTTGTTATTTCTTTTTTTTAGGGGACTAAGTCGGCCGTACGGCCGGGTTAGTCGTCGTTTTAGAATGAATAAGTCGTGTGGCTCAAGAGTCCTAAAATACCTATTGAAAAGAAATAATACAAATATACAAATCATTCTTTCTCTTAAAAAATCAAATCTTCAACAAATAGGGGATTAAGTCGACTGTACAGTCGGGTTAGTCATCGTTATAGGACGAATGAGCTATACAGCTCTAAAGTCCTAAAACCCCTATATTAAAAAACACAAACAAACCAAAATTTTTCTAACAAGAACTACGTGTGATTTGATTCTCTACCAAGAGATACGTCGGAGCAGAGGGCGGCCGACCTCTGTCAATTGCACTAATAAATTTTTTTTTTAGTCTTTTCCTAAATAATCCCTTTCTTAAATTCAAATAAAATATCAATTTTCTTCTTTCTTTTCAATTCACAATAAAAGGGTAAAAATAAATGTTTTCAAAATTAACTTTCGCTTCTACAATTAATTAGCAGGTAATCTTACTTAAGAAGGATGTCGTGGGGTGCTAATACCTTCCCCACGCATAATAGACTCCCGAACCCTAATCTGGTCTAAAGGACCCTTATCCATTCTAAAAGGGATTTTCCAATGTTTTCCCTTAAACTAAACTTTGGTGGCGACTTCATTTTTGAACCTTCGAGGAATCCTCACTCGGATTTTTCGGTCGCTACAGCTGGCGACTGCACTGGGGACATTATAGATAGTCAAATCTAGTCTAATTAGTTGTAGGATTAGTTGTTAATTTATTGTTTATTTTTACCTTTCCCTTTCTGTCTTCTATTTTTATTGCATATTATTCTTTTGTGATATGAAAACCCTAGGATAGAAGACCACTTTTCTGTATGTATGTTTGTTTGTTTTGCAGCTTGGGGGGTATTCTTGATATTTTGCTCCTTCACACACTCCACTATCACTCTTTTACACACACGTGAGAATAGTCCTATACCCGGACTAGAGAATAACCTAAGTTAGAACGAGACTGCGTAGGGATGGCCTACTGGATGTGCGTCCTGTTGGGTGGTCACGAAAGTCTCACCTAGAGTTTGGTCCCTCTTGAGAATGCTGGCACTCCTAATAGCTTACCTATTGTTGTTGATCAGTGTTCTTAACTGGGGTCGTTGGCTCTAGGAACCTTATGTAGGACTCTTTAGAGCTACCCTGTGAATGGTTCACTTAGCAGACATGCCCTAGACCTATTCTCTAAGGAACCCTCGTAGAACACAAAGGAGCCTTATACCCCTGCATTCAAACAAACACTGATACATTTTTCCGGTTTTCTAAAAAATTCAAAAATCATATGTTATTTTGGCAAATAATTTTTTTAGCATACCTCATGCATTTTTACCTTTCCTTTTTGCATGGCATAAAAAAAATTAATTATTGCACATTAACATTTCATTTCTCATACATTTCTATAACCGCCATGGAATTGTAAGACTTTCTTTCTGACAAGATGGATCAAACATTTGCATTAATAAAATAAGTTTCTTTCAGTTCTGCGTCAAACAGAAACTTACAATTTCCCCGACGTAACACGAAATCATACATTTGCATTTCATGCACATCCATTCGTTCATTCATGTACTTACGTAAAAAAAATAATAAAAGGGGCAAGCTGGTTCATCAACATCGCTACCGGACTCGTTCACAAGCAAGAAAAATGGCCAAAGAGGATAATCAGGCTCTGAGAGAAGACATTGCAAAGCTGAAGGATCAAATGAGCGAGATGATGGTATTGAAAGATCAAATGACCGAGATGATGGCGCTGAAAGATCAAATGTATGAATTCGTGAAACTCCTCGAGAGAAGAAATGCAAATGAAAGTGCTTCGGCAGGGAATACTGAGAACAATGCTTCGAACCTTCTTCCTCCTCCCAGCTCCGAGACTCCACACACCGCTGGGGTGAACATCCAGAGCTACCAATGGCCCCCTTACGGTCTCCCAGCTGGTTACGCTCCTCCTACCATGGAAGCCAATCCAGAGGAAGGACCTTCGGGAGTCGCTGGACCTTCAGCTCAAAATACAAATGCAGAAATACCGCGAGTTCACTTCTCAAGTCCTGCAGTTGCACCACAGGTCATTCCACAGGGTTATACTCCGTCACCAGTAGTAATTCATCATGCTCCTACACCGAACTCCGCTGCAGTTCCAATGGTTCCTCCCCACTACAACATGAGAGGACCCTCTCATAACTACTCAATGGAGGACTCTCAGCCCGAGGACAAATATCAGATGTTAGAAGAGCGCCTGAGAGCAATGGAAGGATTCAACGTTGGGGCAAGGGATGCATACGATCTGTGTCTCTTCCCTGATGTGATTATCCCACCCAAGTTCAAAGTACCTGACTTTGACAAATACAGAGGAGTAACTTGTCCTGCTAGCCATCTGACTATGTATTGTAGAAAAATGGCCGCATTTGCATACGACGACAAACTGCTCGTCCATTACTTTCAGGACAGCTTGACTGGGGCAGCCTCAAGCTGGTACATGCAGTTGGAACGCAACCACATTCGATGTTGGAAAGATCTGGCTGATGCTTTCTTAAAGCAGTACAAATACAACATCGATATGGCTCCCGATAGAGCACAGTTGCAGAATATGGTGAAAAGAAACAAATAATCATTCAAGGAGTATGCCCAGCGTTGGAGAGGGTCGGCAGCGCAGGTAGCCCCGCCTCTACTAGAGAAAGAGATGGTATCCATGTTCATAGATATGTTGCAATCACCCCTCTATGACAGATTAATTGGGAGCGTATCCTCTAACTTCTCTGACATGATCACCATAGGGGAAAGGTTGGAAAACGAAATGAGGAACGGGAAAATTTTTTACGGTTCGGCCGAAAACAATAACCCCCCAAAGAAGCCCTTCGCAGGATTTGTTAGAAATAATGAAGGGGAAACCAATTCCATAACAGGGTCTTTGAAAGCCTCCTACACTTCCAAAAACCATCCTCAAGCCCTGCACTTCTCTACCCAAACCACTAAAAGCCATAAGCCACCAAACTACCCAGAAAGGAGACATGTACAGTTTGATCCAATTCCCGCATCCTACTCAGATTTGTTCAACCACCTCACTAGTCACAACCTAATCTCTCCCCGCCCGATGAGGCCCATTGAACCTCTTTTCCCGAGAGGTTATGACCCGAACGCCACTTGCGAATTTCACGCAGGCGCAATTGTGCATTCAGTAGAAAACTGCAAGGCACTGAAACATGTGATTCAGGATCTGATCGAATCCAAATGGTTGAGCTTCAATGAGGATGCTCCGAATGGAGGCGCTAACCCTTTGCCAGGGGCATGAGAAGTCATCCGTCAATGCTTTTGAAGGCGATCAAAGGGCTAAAAAACAACATCATCAACCTTGTGCACCTTTGTCCTGCAACTGAAGAACTTATGAATTGGGAGATTGTTGATTTTCTTGTGATTTTCAGTTCAAAGTAATGTTACGACATGCAAATCCTATGGCTCCGCCCAAAGCCTTAGGACATTTCAATAAGGGCACACACGTTTCTTTTCGGTATCAATATTAATAAAATAGCATTTTGAATTCTCCAATAAATTCCATTTTTACTCATTTGCTCGCTTTATTTTTCTTTTATCCTTCTTCAATTTCTACTAATGCAGATCTAAATAACTTGTTCTTGAAAATAACAACGTCGGTAACTCGTGTCATAACTTTGATCACCCCTTTAATCAAACCAAGGAAGATGTTGAAGATAACTGGGAAACTCTTCCAGAGGTAATGAGAATAATGGAACAAAAGGATAAAGTGACTCAGCCTCGCGTGGAATCAAACGAAATGATTAACTTGGGTACAGAAGAAGATAAAAAGGTGTTAAATTAACATCACACCCAAAGGATAGAAAATCAAGAAAGTTCGCTTACATCACCTTGTCCGACATAAGACGCCCACTGGTGTAACAAATCCGTGATTGTCGAGAAATTTGGTCTGCCGGTACGGCTTTCCTAAAAAGATCATCACGGACAATGGTGAAAGGGTCATGTCAGGACTCCAAGTCGAGCATCATGATCCCTTCCCATACCACCCAAAAAAAACAAATGGGGCAGTTGCGACAACAAACAAAGAATATCAGGGATGATAGTGACACTTCACCTTACATGGAGATCAGATCTCGTTCATACTTCAACAGGGGCAACCCCGTGCGATGGGAGTAGTACTTCCATTAAACCTCACCAAAGAAAAGAATGGTTGTCTTATGTCATACCAGAAAAGAACAAAGAAAGCTTAACAGAAGAAGGTCCGTCCTCAACAATTTTAAGGAGACGTGGTGCCCAAGAAAGTCATACCCAAAAGGATTCCCGCGGGAGATGGGCCTCGAACTATAAAGGTCCTTACGTGGTAAAGAAATCATTCTCTGGAAGAGTCCTAATTCTCACAAAAATGGATGGGGAAGACCTCCCACTCCCGGTGAACTCTGCCTAAAAAGGATTATAGAAAAATGAGAAAGATGAGCCAAGCAAAAATAAGCTCGCTAGGTTGAAAACCCGGAAGGGCGGACTAGGCAAAAGTTAGAGCGACCCGGTGGATTGAAAATCCAAAAGGGGCAATCCAGGCAAAAATTAGGGTCAGGAAGTTTGACTAAACAAACATTGTGGCGATCAACACTTCCAAAAGTAGGATGATGAGTGATCAAGGTCGTGAACATGGGTGGTCGGCACCGTTACTTCAAGGACACTAACTACCGAGAAGTCTGCTTAGTGTTTCAGCTTTCCTATTCTATCGATGAAATTCCTCACGTAATCTTAAGTCGGTGTGCCTTCTGCACATTTGGCCTCCAATGTCAATATCAAACATGTAACACCCTAAATATTTAATTAATTTATTTAATTAAGTATTTAGGTATTTAATTTATTTTAGTTGATATAATTAGATTATTGAGAAAATTATATTAATTAATTAAGTGGAGGTGTGGTATTAGGAAATTGGTGGCACCAACTAATTAAATTAGGGCTTAAGTGGAAAGCCCATGATCCATGGCCCATGACCCATTAAGTGGCCCAAGTGCAAACTAATAAACCTAGGGGTCTTATGAGAAGGTGCTCATTTGTGCAAAGAAAGAAAAATAGAAAGTGAGAAGAGGGAGAGAGAGAGAGTGGCGGCCGAAAGCTCAAGGGGAGGAGGAGAGGAGGTTTTGGCGTGAAGGAATCCAAGGGGAAAGGGAGGGAAGCTTGCTTGGTTGGTGATTCTTGTTGATTGCTTGGAGTCTTGCTTAGTTCCTTCAATTTCCTAAGGTTAGGGGGCTCTCTTTCATTCATAATAACTTATATGATGAGTGTTCTATGTGGGTTAGGCTCTAGGATAATTAATTGATTGATTGTTGTGTTGTTTTCATGGTTGATGTTATGTTTGAACTCAATTTGATGAATCTATGTTGTTTGTTGTTGAAATAAACATGATACAAGCTACGTATGCAAGGTGTTTGATGATATTACCCTATGAGTTTTGGAGGTGAGGTTACTATGCTTATGTGGTGTTTGACGAAATGCATAAGTATGTGATGTTGAAATTGTTGTTTGGGAATTGATCATGATGAGTTCTACTTG
Source organism: Astragalus membranaceus (assembly GCA_039519185.1). Taxonomy (NCBI): domain Eukaryota; kingdom Viridiplantae; phylum Streptophyta; class Magnoliopsida; order Fabales; family Fabaceae; genus Astragalus; species Astragalus membranaceus. Next base: position 62,171,045 of record CM076848.1, on the reverse strand, counting down.
TTTATGGTTTTTGTGCATTTCTGGACACTGTTTCGGTTTTTCTAAAACTGGTACTGTTTGGTTGATCCAAAATTTATGTGGCTGTTTGTTTTTGAAAATAGACTTAAAGCCGGTCGTTTTGGCACTGGGTTCGTTCAATTTGGAGTTGTGTAGCTCAAGTTATGAGTCTCCAAAGTTGGGTCAAATTTCTGGAATCAAACTGTGAGTAGGTTCGGTTTTTGTAATCTTTGTGTTATCAATTGAACTCCGTTTTGAATAATTCTTATTTCATTGGAAAGTAGACTTAATTCTCTACGAAATAGGCACTGATTTCACGAAATTTCATTAAGAAATGAGAAAGAAAATTTAGTTGCAAGTTGGGTAAAGAATTCTGTCCGACTTTAGTACCCCAGTGTAGTGTTTTGAAAAACTGTACCAACTGGATACTTATTTTGAAAAATGAAAATCATAGGCAGAAACTACACTCAGAGAGCTTCCCAATGAGTGGTCTTTTGTTGAAATCCGATGTCGTTTGCTATTTTAATTAATTCTCCGAAGTAGGTGCACTGCTGTAGGAAATTCTGCACTAGTGCTGTGCTGCGCCAGGGCGCCATGTTGCTGCCCTGTGTGCGCCAGGTTGTTTGCTGTGTTACGCCCAGAGTGGCGCAGGTTGCCCAGATGTGGCGCAGGTTGCCTCTGCGCCAGTTTTTGCTGTCTGTGTTGCGCCCAGATGTGGCGCAGGTTGCCTCTGCGCCAATTTTTGCTGTCTGTGTTGCTGCCTGTGTTGCGCCCAGATGTGGCGTAGGTTGCCTCTGCGCCAGTTTTTGCTATCTGTGTTGCGCCCAGATGTGGCGCAGGTTGCCTCTGCGCCAGTTTTTGCTGTCTGTGTTGCGCCCAAATGTGGCGCAGGTTGCCTCTGCGCCAGTTTTTGCTGATGTGTTGCCTAGTTGTGTTGCTGTCTTGGCGCAATGCTGCCAGTTTGCTGGCGCAGTGCTGCCCGATGTTGCCCGAAGTGTTTAAGTGCAGTTTTGGTTATTGTTGCCTGTCCCGTGTCAATGACTTAAAATAGTCTATTTAATTGGTGTTGGTGTAATTGGTGGATTAATTGCTAGCCTTAGAGCTATAATTGGAGGTGTGTTTATTGGTGTTGTATCTAATGGTGAAATCAATTATTGGTGATGGGTCTATGACCTCTTTTGGTGATGGTGAATTAATTAATAGCAATGGTGAGTCTATTAATTATTGGTGATTATGCTTATTGCTCATTATGGTGAATACGGTGTGTTGTGGTGCATTGTTCATGGCGTCACATAAACCATGTGCATTTATTGGTGAGTAGGCTTCGGCCTTATTATAAATTATTGGTGAGTGCCCTCAAGGCTTATTTTGGTGATGGATCCACATGCATATGCCCGTAGAGTTGGGTTGCATTTCATGCACTAATCATGCATTCGGTGATGTTTCTTGGTAATCGTAAATTTAATGGTGTATGTTGATATCGTTGTGAATTGGTGCTTCTAGTTGCTTTCCCTAGTATAATGCTTATCCTATATGCTATTATTTATGTAAAGAGACTCACCCTACTGTTTTTATGTTGCTTCTCATGTCGGCAACGTGCAGGTGATAGCGAGTGAAGGTTATCCTCATACCTTCTTCTAGTCGGTTGTGTCTGGCTCTGATACGTAGCACTCGGGGGAAAATGAATGCCTAGTAGTACTTTATGTTTATCAGGTTGTATTGTTGTTGAGTTGCTTTTAAAGAGCCTTTAAAAGATGTTAAGATTTGTTGAAGTTAAACCTTTTGAAAATCCGCTGCTTAATGAATGAGAATTTGAAGTGTTGTGTATCCGATATGTTTATAAGTGGATTAAATACATTCGTTTCGAGTTCAAGTGAAAATGTGGCACTCCTTTCTGGTGTAGCAAAGAAAAGAATTTTTGAAACTCTGATTTTAAATGAATAAATAACGGGTAGAAAAGGGGTGTTACATTAGTGGTATCAGAGCAATGGTTGGTCCGTCCGGCCAGGTCGTTGAGTCGTTGTGTCGGTTAACGACCAACTGTTGTCTTTTAGTCCTAACCATTGTTTGTGTTGTAGTGATGCTCCTGCAGATACAGGTAAACAGAAAGCTGCTGACGGTAAGAGAACTAGTGGGGGAGATGCCCCTACTGGTATTGTGTGCTGCATTATGTTCTGATGTGTGAACTCTGTGTCTTTTGTTTCGACTTTTTATTTTTAACCCTCTTGTTGTGCTTATATGCTTCTAGTAATTTACTATGTTGCTTGTTACTCGCATATGTTTGATGATTGATGTGTTCATATAAATTCATATGTCATGCTGAATTTGGGGCCCTAGGTGCCCTGTCCCTCTATTTTCCGTGTTGTTGTCTGATTGCTGATTCATGCGCCCTGCTCCTGGGCGCCGTGCCTTGTGCATGTTCCTGTGTGTGTGGTTGCTGTTGAAGGCGCCCTACTCCTGGGCGCCATGCTTGTTTTGTTGCTGATTGTTGTAGGCGCCCTACTCCTGGGCACTGTGCTTGTTTTGTTGTGGTTTGAGGTAGGCGCCCTGCCCCTGGGTGCCTGTACCTGATTCTGTCTTATTGTTGCTGTTTTATTGTTACTGTTTTAAATTGCTGTTACTGTTTAATTATTTTTGCTGAAAATTAAGTTGTTGTTTTGCTGAAAAGCAGTGTTGCTGATTGCAGAAAACTATTTCCAGAAATAAATTGTTGATTTTGTTTGAAAAGCAATTACACTCGTTTTTCACACTTCCGCTCATAAATATCTTTGGGGTAAAATGGGGTATCGCAATTTGTGGTGTGTCAATTGTGTGATCTAGAATTAAGATGTGTAAAACCTTTTAGCTCCTGTGATTAAATTTTGGCTGTTAGATCCTTAAGGTTCGTGCTGCGTGGTTCCGAGTCTAATAATAATAATGTGTATTGAGAATGCTCGTACCCTTGTAATAAATGAATTGTTTTTACTACTGTTAAACTTGTTAAGTTGTTGAACTGTTAGCCCGATGTTGTTTTATCAATGATGTTGATCTGTCGTTGCTGTTTGTTGATGATGCTGACTTGTTGTTGTTTTGTTGTTGATGTCGTGTTGTTGATTTGGGCGTTGGCCCGGGGCTTGTCTCCAACAGTCGTTGATGTTGTCAATTGTTGTGTTGTGGGTACCGCCGATATGGCCCACATTATTGTGTCGTGGGTAGCGCCGATATGGCCCACAGTGTTGTGTTGTGGGTAGCGCCGATATGGCCCACATTGTTGTGTCGTGAGTAGCGCCGATATGGCCCACAGTGTTGTGTTGTGGGTACCGCCGATATGGCCCACATTGTTGTGTCGTGGGTAGCGCCGATATGGCCCACAGTGTTGTGTTGTGGGTACCGCCGATATGGCCCACATTGTTGTGTCGTGGGTAGCGCCGATATGGCCCACGTTGTTTTGTTGAGGGTACCGCTGAATGGCCCGAAATGTTTTGATAGATTTTGTGTTGTAGGCCTATGGCCGATGTTGTGATTTTTGTCATTGTTGATGTCGCCTGAGTGGCAAATTAGTTGTTGATTTAGCCCGGGTGGCGAATTTATGTCGTGAAGCCTCCTTTGGCGATTTTAGTTGTCGATGTTATTGTTGTTATTTTGTTGATGTTGTTGTCGTCGTTGTCGTGATGTTGTGATGAAACTATGAGGCACCGTAGAGATAGATGAGTGAGGTAGGACACAAGTGATGCTTATATCTACAAGTCGGTTTATCAGAGTAGCGCAGCAGAATCATGGTATGCTAATAGGAATGAGCTTTAATAGAGCTTGGAGGTGATCATGTGGTACCGACATGATTACGCCCAAAACTCTATCGGGGATCCTTGCAGAACCGTTAGAGAGTGAGTTTGATTGTTATTTCTCGAAGTTATCTGGCTGAATAAGTAGGAGGGACGGCCGCCCAATCACTTACCGCTGGTAATCAAAGAAATAATGATCAGCATGCTAGATAGCACTAGTTGTCGAGGTGACGTTAGTTGGCTAGTGAAAGAGTGTCCGCGTCGGTGGTTAAATTTCGAGGACGAAATTCTTTTAAGTGGGGGAGAGTTGTAACACCCTAAATATTTAATTAATTTATTTAATTAAGTATTTAGGTATTTAATTTATTTTAGTTGATATAATTAGATTATTGAGAAAATTATATTAATTAATTAAGTGGAGGTGTGGTATTAGGAAATTGGTGGCACCAACTAATTAAATTAGGGCTTAAGTGGAAAGCCCATGATCCATGGCCCATGACCCAATAAGTGGCCCAAGTTCAAACTAATAAACCTAGGGGTCTTATGAGAAGGTGCTCATTTGTGCAAAGAAAGAAAAATAGAAAGTGAGAAGAGGGAGAGAGAGAGAGAGTGGCGGCCGAAAGCTCAAGGGGAGGAGGAGAGGAGGTTTTGGCGTGAAGGAATCCAAGGGGAAAGGGAGGGAAGCTTGCTTGGTTGGTGATTCTTGTTGATTGCTTGGAGTCTTGCTTAGTTCCTTCAATTTCCTAAGGTTAGGGGGCTCTCTTTCATTCATAATAACTTATATGATGAGTGTTCTATGTGGGTTAGGCTCTAGGATAATTAATTGATTGATTGTTGTGTTGTTTTCATGGTTGATGTTATGTTTGAACTCAATTTGATGAATCTATGTTGTTTGTTGTTGAAATAAACATGATACAAGCTACGTATGCAAGGTGTTTGATGATATTACCCTATGAGTTTTGGAGGTGAGGTTACTATGCTTATGTGGTGTTTGACGAAATGCATAAGTATGTGATGTTGAAATTGTTGTTTGGGAATTGATCATGATGAGTTCTACTTGTTTATGGTTTTTGTGCATTTCTGGACACTGTTTCGGTTTTTCTAAAACTGGTACTGTTTGGTTGATCCAAAATTTATGTGGCTGTTTGTTTTTGAAAATAGACTTAAAGCCGGTCGTTTTGGCACTGGGTTCGTTCAATTTGGAGTTGTGTAGCTCAAGTTATGAGTCTCCAAAGTTGGGTCAAATTTCTGGAATCAAACTGTGAGTAGGTTCGGTTTTTGTAATCTTTGTGTTATCAATTGAACTCCGTTTTGAATAATTCTTATTTCATTGGAAAGTAGACTTAATTCTCTACGAAATAGGCACTGATTTCACGAAATTTCATTAAGAAATGAGAAAGAAAATTTAGTTGCAAGTTGGGTAAAGAATTCTGTCCGACTTTAGTACCCCAGTGTAGTGTTTTGAAAAACTGTACCAACTGGATACTTATTTTGAAAAATGAAAATCATAGGCAGAAACTACACTCAGAGAGCTTCCCAATGAGTGGTCTTTTGTTGAAATCCGATGTCGTTTGCTATTTTAATTAATTCTCCGAAGTAGGTGCACTGCTGTAGGAAATTCTGCACTAGTGCTGTGCTGCGCCAGGGCGCCATGTTGCTGCCCTGTGTGCGCCAGGTTGTTTGCTATGTTACGCCCAGAGTGGCGCAGGTTGCCCAGATGTGGCGCAGGTTGCCTCTGCGCCAGTTTTTGCTGTCTGTGTTGCGCCCAGATGTGGCGCAGGTTGCCTCTGCGCCAATTTTTGCTGTCTGTGTTGCTGCCTGTGTTGCGCCCAGATGTGGCGTAGGTTGCCTCTGCGCCAGTTTTTGCTGTCTGTGTTGCGCCCAGATGTGGCGCAGGTTGCCTCTGCACCAGTTTTTGCTGTCTGTGTTGCGCCCAAATGTGGCGCAGGTTGCCTCTGCGCCAGTTTTTGCTGCTGTATTGCCTAGTTGTGTTGCTGTCTTGGTGCAATGCTGCCAGTTTGCTGGCGCAGTGCTGCCCGATGTTGCCCGAAGTGTTTAAGTGCAGTTTTGCTTATTGTTGCCTGTCCCGTGTCAATGACTTAAAATAGTCTATTTAATTGGTGTTGGTGTAATTGGTGGATTAATTGCTAGCCTTAGAGCTATAATTGGAGGTGTGTTTATTGGTGTTGTATCTAATGGTGAAATCAATTATTGGTGATGGGTCTATGACCTCTTTTGGTGATGGTGAATTAATTAATAGCAATGGTGAGTCTATTAATTATTGGTGATTATGCTTATTGCTCATTATGGTGAATACGGTGTGTTGTGGTGCATTGTTCATGGCGTCACATAAACCATGTGCATTTATTGGTGAGTAGGCTTCGGCCTTATTATAAATTATTGGTGAGTGCCCTCAAGGCTTATTTTGGTGATGGATCCACATGCATATGCCCGTAGAGTTGGGTTGCATTTCATGCACTAATCATGCATTCGGTGATGTTTCTTGGTAATCGTAAATTTAATGGTGTATGTTGATATCGTTGTGAATTGGTGCTTCTAGTTGCTTTCCCTAGTATAATGCTTATCCTATATGCTATTATTTATGTAAAGAGACTCACCCTACTGTTTTTATGTTGCTTCTCATGTCGGCAACGTGCAGGTGATAGCGAGTGAAGGTTATCCTCATACCTTCTTCTAGTCGGTTGTGTCTGGCTCTGATACGTAGCACTCGGGGGAAAATGAATGCCTAGTAGTACTTTATGTTTATCAGGTTGTATTGTTGTTGAGTTGCTTTTAAAGAGCCTTTAAAAGATGTTAAGATTTGTTGAAGTTAAACCTTTTGAAAATCCGCTGCTTAATGAATGAGAATTTGAAGTGTTGTGTATCCGATATGTTTATAAGTGGATTAAATACATTCGTTTCGAGTTCAAGTGAAAATGTGGCACTCCTTTCTGGTGTAGCAAAGAAAAGAATTTTTGAAACTCTGATTTTAAATGAATAAATAACGGGTAGAAAAGGGGTATTACAAAACACTTTCCCTTCTTTTTACTTCTGTCTTATTTTTGAAATGATGTTTTGTGATAATTGATACTGGATTGTGAAACATGTGGCATAATCAAAAGCATTACAATCATTACGAAATTTCCGAAAATCACAGAAGAGATATAGTCTTTCATTAAAATACCTATAAGGAAGAAAGGAACCGCGGGAATAGAGCAATAAATGCGCGATCATCTCAAATGATAAGTCCCAGTCATGCGCAATTGACTTAGCAGTACGAATGCACTTGACAGCCTCGTAACCCCATGTCGGAAGTCCTGCGAGTTGAAGGACCAGCAAAAAGAAAGGCCCAAAAAGAAAAACAAAAAAAAAGCCAAAAAAAAGAGACCAAAAAAAGAGCAAAAAAGAAAAGGCAAAAGAAAAATCATCCACATTGCATTCATTACCCCCACCAAGGCGTAAATCACGCAACCATGCATTTCATCGTAGCACCTGCATCTAAGCATTATAATTGCATTCATATCCTATCTGCATCCGCATACAACCGTTTGTCAACTTTCTTATCCCATCCCATCAAGTTCAGCACCCATGGTATACCCAATTCATTCATCATCCCACCAGATACCAATCATTGCACGTTAGTCACATGTGTAACATTGTTTGCTTCGATAGATGTGGCAAGTGCCGGTCTCATCACTTGCCAAAGTTTTTTACATCACTAATCATATCATTATAGCATGCATTCGCGTGTTCTCCTTTATCCACCATGGCATTCGCATCAAAGTATTACATTTGCTTCACATTCGCACATTGAATTTCATACACTCATTACATACTAAGAAAAAAGGAAAAAGCAAAAAGAAGAAAAATCGTGCACAATCACATTCATATTCACATACGTTGTTTGTCAACCTCCATGTTCCACCAACTTCAACTCACATCATCTGCCACGTTTCATTCATCCCATCGGACACCTACCATTTCACATACTGCACGCATGCATCATTCATCGCATTTTTAGATATGCCAAATATAGATAGCTTTTCCCTTCTTAGGTAAATGCATTCATTAGGTATGTCCTAGGTAAGTACGCCATGTGTCAATCCCAATAGTTTGTTCCCTCAAAGTCAGTGCTCCAAGCACTGGTCTCATATAACAATTCAGAATCTCGGACCCCCAGCAGTCCCTCGCAGCCCCAGCGCTCCTTTAGACCTCCAATGGTCATTCATTCCAGATCGCACGTCGCGTTATCGAGCAACCGACAGATCATCCGACCCCAGGTCTATCAGTTCAGTTCGACCCAGTATGTCAAAGCAACGACTTCAAACTCTACCTTCAAGATCACTATGTCGCCACTGAGCGCGACGGATCACCCGACTCCAGGTCCTTCAAACTAGCTGTGTCCGCCTAAAAAAACACAGTGCATGTCCTTCGAGGTGTGCAAATCAAGTCAACGACCTGACCTTGCCACCCTTGGCCACTCAAAAAAGGCCATCCCCAAGCAGACCGTTTTACTAGTACCGTTGCTAGTTTGCGCTCCTTCAGACCCATTGGTCCATCAGGCTTAGGCATGCCCTTCAGACCCCGTTGGTCCTTCAGTTTAGCTCTAATCAATGCGTCAAGCATCGACTGCGAATTAGACCATCAGAGCCCCAAGTGCTCATTCAGATCCCCGGTGATCCTTATTTACTTTTGTTCTATGTCAACCCATTGTTTTCCAATAATGTCTAAAAAAAATAGCCTTGACAAAATTAGTGTGTTTTTATCTTTATTTCTATTTTACTCGAGAAATTTGGATAAACCCTCCATACTTCCTAGTAAAATATAAATAAAGAGGGACAGCTGTCATACCCTAATTTTGTCCGACTAATCAAAAACCAAATATCAATAAAAGTTTTTACCCCCGTCGGGTCACGTATCGTTTTGAACGCGCATGTCTTTGGCACTCTCGTACAACGGCTTGTTTCGATGCTCATTTTTATTTTTATTTTGCAGTTATTATAATTAATTAGGCTAGCATATTGTTGATAGTGCAAAAATATACAAAAAGAATTGGAAGCATAATGAACTCTTGGAGCCGAATAGTAAAAAAAGTCTTATTACATAAATCAAGTTTTTACACATATGTAGACAAAAACAGTAAAAAATAGTACCAAAAATCAAAATACAAAATTCAAAAAAAAAAAAGGAAAAGAGGGAAGGGGGCGCATCAGCTGCTTCCCTAGCTAAGATGCCTTTAGATTCCTCCCTTGATGCTGTCCTTTGCGCCCGGTAGTGTCCTTTGCGTCCTTTCTCTCCTCACTCAGCACCCTAAATTTTCCCTAGAGTTGTCCTTTTGATCCCATTTTCTTGCCCTTGTCCTTCATTTGACTTTCCTTGGCACCATAAAATTGCTCCAGCTGTTGTCCGTTTTAATCCCTCAAAGATGCTGTCCTTTTGATGCCATCTTTTTTGCCCTAATTGCTGACTGCCCTCAGTACCCCATCCACCTATAAAAACAGCAACAGTAGCACAATCAAGAGGGCAGAGACACAATGGATGAAAATTGACACCAAAAATACACAGAAAATACACACAGCAACTGATTTTGAGAAGATACACAGAAATATTTAGAGAGACAGCCACATACACACAAAAACTGAGAGAAAAGGGCAATAAAATTCTTGAAACAAGGTGATAGTAGCAGCAAGCAATAAACAACAGGAGTCTATTTCAGAAGCTGGAAAAAGGTTATCTAACATGTTTTTTTATCAAAATGTAGTCTTATTTTAAGGTCCAGTTCATCTTCTTCCCCTTTCTTTTGAAAGTTTAGCATTAGAAATTAAAACGGGATTTTCAGAATCAGTAGCATTACCTTTCTGTTTATAAAAAAGAAATTGATTAGCTATCTAAAGTAAAGGTTAATTAGCAATAGGTTTAATCAAAAGAACTTAGGGTTTTCCAGTAAGAATCAGTTAAAAAAAACAGCAACAGAATGTAGAAAGGAGATTGAGAGACAGTGAAACGAAAGGGAAAGAGGAAAGGAGAAAAATTTTACCTCCGGCCACCGTTCACGGTGGCCGCCGCTGTAGCTTCGCCTTCAACCACCATACCCCACCACTTGTCGCCGTCGTAGACCCAGCCGTACCACCAACGTAACCCATCGTACCTAACCTACACCTTCACGAACCGTAAACCCCAACCACCGTGCTCCATCATCAACCACCCCTCTTCGCCACCCTCCCCGTAGTCAACCAAAACCATCGCATCCCCACCTTGGTTGCTGTCGTGAAACCATTAACACCGTACAATACCCTACCGTCGTCGTACCGCCGTCCTTCTCTCTCTCTCTCTCTCTCTGTCATCGCGTCTTCTCTCTCTCCACCGTCTCACGCCCTTCTTTCCCACTATTCGTGCGTCGTGCCACCACTACGACAAAACTACCGTCAACCGTCAACGTCACCATCGTAAACCGAAACACCACCAAACCGCATCCACCATCCTCCATTCTCTCTCCACCCAAGTTTCCTCGTTTTCTCTCCCTCTCATCGTTTCTCAGTGCGGCGCTGGTTTATGAGAATGTAACTAGGTTAAGTGAGATAAGGGGAAATAGCGAGGAGGGATTCACTGAGAGTTGAGTGAAGAAACGAAATCTGGGTTAGGGTTGAGAGGGAGAAGATTTAACGACGTTGAAGAGAAAGAAGGTGAAGATTAGGGTCAGAGGAAAATGGTGGAGCGGCGCTGAGAGAGGGAGAGTGGAAGATTAGGGTTCAGATTTTATTTTTGTTTTGCTTTATGAACTGGGAAGCCCCTGAGAAGCCCATGTTTCGTGGCTGATAAGCCCAGAATATGAACTGGGCTACTACTGCTACGCCCACTCCCTTCCTCGCTAACTGCATCCCCAGTTTCCATAATACGACCCCCTGTTTCTAATTGCACCCTTTTCTTTATTTTTACAACCCACCTCGTTATTTATTTTTTTAGGGGACTAAGTCGGCCGTACGGCCGGGTTAGTCGTTGTTTTAGGATGAATAAGCCGTATGGCTCAAAAGTCCTAAAATACCTATTGAAAAGAAATAATACAAATATACAAATCATTCTTTCTCTTAAAAAAATCAAATCTTCAACAAATAGGGGATTAAGTCGACTGTACAGTCGGGTTAGTCATCGTTATAGGACGAATGAGCTGTACAGCTCCAAAGTCCTAAAACCCCTATATTAAAAAACACAAAAAAACCAAAATTTTTCTACCAAGAACTACGTGTGATTTGATTCTCTACCAAGAGATACGTAGGAGCAGAGGGCGGCCGACCTCTGTCAATTGCACTAACAAAAAACTTTTTTTAGTCTTTTCCTAAATAATCCCTTTCTTAAATTCAAATAAAATATCAATTTTCTTCTTTCTTTTTAATTCACAATAAAAGGGTAAAAATAAATGTTTTCAAAATTAACTTTCGCTTCTACAACTAATTAGCAGGTAATCTTCCTTAGGAAGGATGTCGTGGGGTGCTAATACCTTACCCACGCATAACCGACTCCCGAACCCTAATCTGGTCTCAAGGACCCTTATCCATCCCAAAAGGGATTTTCCAATATTTGTCCTTAAACTAAACTTTGGTGGCGGCTTCATTTTTGAACCTTCGAGGAATCCTCACCCGGATTTTTCGGTCGCTACAGGGCTGACATGGAATTCATTAAGTGATGTGGCAAATGGGGGACCAAATTGAAACCAAAAAAACATAAAGGATCAAATTGACATAAACACAATAACTTCCATCTTCATCATCTTCCTCCAAACACCAACTCCATCTTCATCTTCTCCGGCGAGCCACCGCCACCACAAATCAATCACTCTTCAACTCTTAATCCCTTAGAGGTTAAGAATTAAGTTTTAGAAATTGGGGATTTTGGGTTTGAGGGACAGAGATTAGCAATTAAAATTTGAAAAGTTACTGATTTGTGGTGGTGGTGGTGGCTCGTTGGAGGTGGTGGTGGCTCGCTAGAGAAGATGAAGATAGAGATGGTGTTTGGAGGAAGAAGATGAATATGGAAGTTATTGTGTTTGTGTCAGTTTGGTCCTTGTTAATTTCTTCATCTCCCTCCCCTTCTAAAATAGATTAAACTTTCCTCATCCCCTTAAATTCAGGTTCTCTCCATCAAGCAACTCTCTTTCCACCTCATCCCACTCCCTCACCACTCTTCCTACTATCCCCTTAGATCCATGTCGCTGCCCTTCTTCGTATGGTCCTTCCCACAAATGTATCTTCCTTTTCGTGTTGGCAACATTCCATATCGACGATCATTTTTTGGGGGTTTTTTAAAAATTACAAAATTTGTTTCTTGACCTATACAGAATATTGTTTTTGGATGTTTAAATTATTATTAGCTTCTTGGGTAACAATTTATTTCCCTTCATCTGGAATCTTGATTCTAGACATGTCCAAAATCTTTTTTTTAATATACAAAATTGTTATTAGTTACTTCAGAAACTAGTTTTTTTTTCATCTAGAATCCTATTTCTAGATAGCCTAGAAAACTAAGCACCTGACTTTGCCCAAAAGGCTAGGTTAGAGAGAGACAGAGGGATAGAGATAGGAGATGGTAGGGGTGGATTCATGGGACACATGAAGTGTTGTAGTGGGGAATGGTTAAGGTGGTAGTAGTGATGGGAAGTGGGTTGGTTTGGATGATTTTTTGGGAGTTTTTTTTTGGGTGGGGGGGACTTAAATGAGGAGGTTTTTTTAATAAAGCCCAAAAATCAATAATGTATCATCTTGGCCGAAATTGACATTTGAAAGAAGGGCTTAGGATTGTTTTCTAATTAAGAAGGGCTTAAGTTTAATAAACTACAATAAATAAACTCTATAGGGACGAAAGCTCCTATGAGGTATCATAAACTTTCCCCGCAGTAGTATGGTATAATAGGAAGTCGAGACTATATATTTTTGGCTAAACTGTATTTTTTGTCTTTTATCTTTGACTTTGGTTTCACTTTGGTCTTTTATCTTTTTTTTCTTTCTCGTTTTGGTCCCTGATCTACCATTTTTGTGTCATTTTGGTTCTTTTTTTGGTATTTTCCATCCATTAACTTAACAGACGCCACGCTGGTAGTTAACTGCTGATGTGGCGTCTTAAGTGTTAGGGCTGACTTGGAATTCATTAAGTGATGTGGCAAATGGGGGACCAAATTGAAACTAAAAAAACATAAAGGACCAAATTGACATAAACACAATAACTTCCATCTTCATCTTCTTCCTCCAAACACCAACTCCATCTTCATCTTCTGCGGCGAGCCACCGCCACCACAAATCAATCACTCTTACACTCTTAATCCCTAACATCTCTCCCTCAAATCCAAAACCCCCAATTTTTCAAACTTAATCCCTAACCTCTCATCCAATTAATTCAAAAAAACTGAAATGGATAAGGTGTATGGAGTTGAGGTTGGCTGGTTTATTTGAAAGCTAGGAAGAACGAACGAACCTTCCAGCTCTATTACAGCAGACTCATCCTGGAACCAAACGAAACGCCTAAAAACTCTATTTTCAATTTTTCGTTTCATTTTTTAACACGTTATCATTCTTTTTTGTCTAATTCTTCGACGGATATTTTGTGGAGGTGGTGGAGGTGGTGGGGTCGATGGGGGGTGGATGAGAGGTTAGGGGTGGTGGTGGTGGTGGATGAGAGGTTAGGGATTAAGTTTTAGAAATTGGGGGTTTTGGGTTTGAGGGAGAGAGATTAGCGATTAAGAGTTGAAAAGTTATTGACTTGTGGTGGTGGTGGTGGTGGTGGTGGCTCGCCAGAGAAGATAAAGATAGAGATGGTGTTTGGAGGAAGAACATGAAGATGGAAGTTATTGTGTTTGTGTCAATTTCGTCCTTTATTTTTTTTTAGTTTCAATTTGGTCCCCCATTTGAAACATCACTTAATGAATTCCAAGTCAGCCCTAACCCTTAAGATGCCACGTCAGCAGTTAACTGCCAGCGTGACGTCTGTTAAGTTAGTGGATGGAAAATACGTAAAAAGGACCAAAATAACACAAAAATGGAAGATGAAGTGCCAAAACGAGAAAAAAAAAGATAAAGGACCAAAGTGAGACTTGTTCCGGATCGGCCCTAGAAGCCCAATCCGCGACTATAATGGGCCCACTCCACCAAGAAATTTGGTCCAACAAGGTATCACGTCTTCGGATCATAAATCAACGGACCAGATCAAAGCGCTTGTATCCAACAGTCCAGATCAGGTGCAACCCGCGAACCCTCGGTGCTCCCCGTCTATAAATACGGGTCCTACCCACATATCCAGGTACGCTTCACTCATTTGCACCCCACTGACTTATGTTTGCTGACTTTAGCATCAGAGTGTCTACAGGTACCCGACCCCGCCGGGTCCAGCCTCGGAAGAACGCGACTTCGATGATTCTTACCTCGGACGATTCCGACCTTCGAAGCATCCATCTGACCCTGAGCCAGGAAAAGATAATCACTACACATCAGATACCCATTGCCGACTCCGGATCCGAGAATCCAAGGCTAGGTACGTAACATTGGCGACCACAGTGGGAGTTTACTATTAAACTTTCATCAACTCAATCTATCCATATGGCTCCACGAGGATGACCTCCGACTCGTAGTCAACCTCGTACCCGAAGTGTGATTGAAGTCGTCCCCCGACCTAATCAGACCCTCGAGGGACATGTCCAAGAGGTTCCAATTGAGGAAGCCCGCTCTGCACCGCTACTCTCGCCTCAGCCAGTGCCCGAGGCCGTTCCGATTCCAGTCCAGGAGGTAAACCAAATACTGGATCTTCTAGATCACCGAAGCCGCGACTTTGCGCAACAGGAACAGCGCTTGAGCCAAATGGAGGAAGAGGTTGCAGCCGTCCGATCTAACACGCCTGTCATCTCAGCTCGGTTAATAGACAAGTTTCCAGACCGACGCACTGTTGCCTCAAAGCGACACCGTTCTCCCCCTTAAAGGAAGTTAGCTCACAGGCGCCACGTTCACAAGTCCCCTCCTTGAAGGACGGGCCGACACGAAGGTTCTCGCACCCCTCCAACTCCACCAAGCTCCAACCACAGTCGGAGATCCTCTTATAGTTCTTCAACGTCTCGAAGCCGTTCCCCCGTAGACAAGACCGCTCTCCCCGCAGGAGGAACCATTCTCCACGCCGTGGCCGATCCAGGCGAGCCCGACAAAGCCCTTTCATCAGAGAAATCGCAGAATGCAAGGTACCAAAATCCCTGGAAAAACCCCCTCAATTGAACATGTGCGACGGGACTGGTGATCCAGACGAGCACATGGATACCTTTGATCTCATGATGCAGTAGAGAAACGCCACGGACGACATAAAATGCAAGATCTTCCCTCTATAATTGAGCAAGGCAGCACTCTCGTGGTTCCGAGACCTTAAACCCCGCTCCATCCACTCCTGGGAGAAGCTCGTCAGGGTGTTTTCGGCACATTTCACCGTGTCAAGGATGAAGCCCAAGTCGGTGGACGTCCTCATAGCTGTGAAACAAGGAGAAAATGAGACCTTGCGGGACTACATCGATCGGTTCAACAAAGAAGCCAACAACGTAAGGCATCTAGAAGGCAAGATCAAATTCTTATTCATGAGACACAGGCTCCGCAAGAAGAGCCTCTTCCAGATCGACGTCGGTATTCGCCGACCCCGGAACTTGGAAGACTTCTTGAGGCGGGCGCAGAGGTTCATTGATTACGAAGAGGACGACATGGCTGACGAGGTCGGTGCAACCTCGGCCCCCGCAAAGACGAATGACAAAGGGTAGAATCAGAAGAAAGACTCTAGGGAAAGACGTCCACGGTTCTCCGAGTACACCGAGCTGAATGACAAGAAAAGTACTATCGCTACCATCGGAGTCACGACCACGAGACCAACCTGTGTCGGGTTCTCCGAGACGACATAGATGACTTGATCCAAAAAGGTAAATTGAGCAAGTATGTTAAGAAATATGGAGATGAAGAAAGGAGGCGATCCCGTTCGCCTCGAAAAGGAAAATCAGGAGTAAATCAAGTGGCCAAGCCAGCGAAGGGAGACTCCAAAGATTCGGATGAGGATGATGAGCCCGAGCAACAACGTTCAAGAGCAGTGGCCGCCGTAATTCTTGGCAGATATTCAGTGGACTCGGGTGAAACAAAAAGATCTATTAAGCGGAAGTGGAAAGAGATTCTGAGCATAGGCAGCAACCCGAAAATCGCCAACCTATCCGACAGACCCCCACTAGTCTTCTCTGACCAGGACCTCCCAAATGGTAAGCCAAACAAATATATCCCACTCATTATCTCTGCCGTCATGGTCGACGTCCAGGTCCTGAGAATCCTAGTGGACCAGGGAAGCTCGGCAGACATCTTGTTTCGGGATCTTCTCCCCAAGCTCAACATCTCCGAGACCGAGCTCACTCCCTACAGAGGTTCGGAACTGACAGGATTTAATGGGGCAAAAACTACTCCACTCGGATACCTTGAGCTCATGGTAACTTACAGGGATAAGCTTTCCAGAACAGTGAAAACACAATTCTTGGTCCTACCATGCAAATCCCCATACAACTGCATTATAGGAAGGCCAACCTTGGGCAGGCTCGGAGCCGTGCCCTCAACAGTTCATCTGAAAATGAAATTTGACTCTAACAAAGACGAGGTCATTACAATTGAAGTCGACCTGAAATCTGCCAAGAAGTGCCACTCCCTCTCGATTAAAAAGGATAATGAATCCGACAAGAACGAGAAGGGCCACAACGGCAAGAAGGTCATGTCTGAGATCAACCTCATCGAGGTCGGGACTCCGAGTCCCACATCTAATAATGATTGTACTCATACGGGACCTTGGTCCCCATCAAAAAAGTGATTGCTTTTTCAGATATTCATCTGCTCAACACTAATCAGGGTCAAAACCGAGCCCTTGCACCCAACCTGTGCTCACTTCAAAGCTCCGCACTTGGCAAAACGGATCAAATCAAGTCCTAGCTGACCTCGCGGTCTCGGAATCGCATCCTTCTCACAGGATCATTCCGACATGGCGCTGACAGACCTCTACAATGAGGTCGAGCCTATCATGGCTCACTGACCTCTACCACGAGGTCGAGCCTATCGTGGCTCACTGACCTCTGCCACGACGTCGAGCCTATCGTGGCTCATTGACCTCTACCACGAGGTCGAGCCTATCACGGCTCGCCAACCTCTGCGACGAGGAAAAGACCATGGTGGCCTGCCACAAGGTCGGGCCCATCAAAGGACTATGGCTTGCTGGCTCAACTCGGTCTCTCGAGACCAAAATCTTAGCGTCGAGCTCTGTGAACCCGAGCTTCGTAAATAGCGAGTACGAAAAACAAAGGCACAATACAAACGCAAGTATCAAAACATACGAACTTGTTGAAAGACGATAATTTAAACACAAGTCGGAAAGGACAGTGCCATCAATGTACATTACAAACAAAATGCGACCCCGGGTACAACCGGAGCCACTTATGCGACCCCAAGTGCACCAGCCGGGCTAAGGCTTTGGAGCATAGATGACCTCGGGCTCGCCCGCTCCCTCCTCGGACACTCGAGGCAGCACAATCTTTCCCGCAGAAACCATTTGGCAAGGATGAACCAAAGAGACATCGAGCATGGGATGCAACACCGCAACCTGGGCCAGGGCGTTGGAAAAAGGTAGCGTCAGAGCTTCCCCATTAGACCTTAGGTTACAAAGAAAAGCCTTATCTCGCTCCTCTTTAAACCTCTTCTTCTCTTCTCCAGCCGTGGCCAGCTCCGCGTCCAGGTGTAACACCTCCGCTCCCAAACTAGGAGTCGCAGCCTCAGCTGCCTCTATCTGCTCTTTCTGTTTCGGAACCCTTTCGGCAGGTTCGATCATCTTCCCGAGCTCTGATATTTCCTCTCTTATATATGGCCTCAACGTCGACCTCGGACAGGCGGTCCGAGCGAGTCTGGAGCTCCTTCTTCTCCTTCTCAAATCTTTCAGCGTCCTCGCGAGCTTCTGAAAGGAATTCCAAGCAAGCTATTAATTTATTAGACTTGTCCTGCAATTCACCTTCAAGCCACAGATTTTCAGCTTCAGAGCAGAGGTTGCCTTCCTCCATCAGGGAGAGCTCCGAACTCCACAGACTGAGCGTCCGCTGACCGAGTCCCCCAACTTGGAGACAAGCCTCGAAGTCGACAGGAGAGACTCCACCTTCAGAATCCAAAGGATTGCAAATTTTTAACATCTTCGTCACGCAAGGCAGAGTCGGAGGGCTACGCTCCTTGCGCTTTCCGGCCAAACTTTGTGAAGCCGGCTCCAAGTCCGCCTGAGCCACAGGGGCACTCCTTGGTCAACCACGACCTCGGTAGCGACGGTTATTGGAGTCAGGGCCGAAGAAGAGCCGACTCCGGTGTCCACATTTACGCCGACTCGGGCAGAAGCCAGAAACTCAGCCAAGCTTGCCGGCTTGGTAAACCAATCTGTAAAAAGAAAAGAGAAACAGCAGTGAAAACATAGACTCTAGAAAGTCAGAAGGGAAGTCAAGGCAGAGTTCGCAAAACTTACCCAGAGTATTAGTCAGGTCGGCGGGAGACTTCACCTCCAAGATCTTCTTGCACTCAATCCTCCCACTCTTGTTCGTAAATGCCTGAACCCAATCAGACAGCAACTTCAAGGTCAGAGCCACTTGTCGGGTCAGATCCGTTTCTTTATAGGAATACGATCCCGTCTGCAAGTCATAACGTCGACGGCACCAAGATAGTAGGAACAAATTCTTCACAACGTTACCCCTATCATCGAGCTGGACAACCTCCTTCTTTGCGGCCTCGTTCACCGGCGCCACCAGGAAAAAACCATACTTAAAGTCCCTCATCGAGTTTGTCACGGGTTGGAAGAAGAAGAACTTGCGGTTACGACGTAGTCCTATCTGACCAAACCTGTCCGACCCAGCCTCGGGCTGACGGAACACGTCAAAAAGAAGGAAGAAAAACCCTCAAACGACATTGGTGGCCTAATGCCCGCATCACGATCTCGAAAGTAGCTACCTGCAGAAACCTCAATGCCCTCCTTTGAAACTCTGTAAACGGGATCCTCATCCCCATCTTCTCATAAAAACAGAGTAAACAAAAAACCTCACGCCGTCCACCTTGGAGCACGCGACATTGTCACCCGGGACTAGCTCCAAGCTCCACTCTTGCCCCTTGGCTCCTACAAACTTCTCAAACATTCTGAGCATGCTCGGCTCACCTCGGCCAGCTCGGTAATACGATCCCACTGTAAGAATGTCGGTCGAAATCCACCAATACGGATCCGTCGCTACGGGTACCCTCGCCTCCAGTCCCGCCACCTCGGCGGCCTGCCCTGCCGATTCCCAGCCTTGGGTGGAAAGATGGAAGTCCAACACCGCGTTATCAGAAGTAGAAGCCTCCCCCGCAGGGTCGAGGGTCGGAGACTCCACAGGCGGCGACGTTAAGACTGAGCCACTAGCCTCCACCCGACCTGAGACCGCCCCAGAAGTCGACCGCCGCTCATCGATAACTATGTTAACCTCGGCAGACCTCCTCAACGGCGGCCTTCCGGGGGCAACGAGGTTTGTTCTATCGGTCTCCCTTATCTTCGCCATTTTTCCAGAACAAGTGCAGCAAATTTTGGGAGATCGGATGCAACCCGGTGTGAGATATTTGAAGAACCTCGCCAAAGACCTCAACATCGACAGAACCAAGAAGTGGAAGACAACACAAATCCCTCAACGTCGGAAACCGGGAACTCAGACTCAGATTGCCGGAGAGCAAAGTCGCACAAAGTTCGCTGAACTCGGGAGAATTCGAGATAAAGAAACGACAAAGTGTTCGGAATTAGGCCTTGGACGATTATTTAAAGACATTCTGAACCCGGAAGGTGAAACGACGCTACATCTCTCGGGGCGATCAACATATAGACATGAGGATCCGTGCAAGTCATTATGACAAGACACCTCGCATCACTCAAACGTCACATCTCTGATAATACTCACACAAGGCATCTCCGGGAATACTCGAGTCAACTCAAGGATTTCCTACCTCCGAGACTGCTTCCGTCACTAACATTTCAGAAATCCATCACTCATGTCGGGCTCGCATCTCAACCTCGGGATCCAGCACGCATTGCCCAGATCCGAGGGCAACGCCCAAAGGGTAAAGCACAATCAAGCCGAGGCCGCACTCCGTGATTGACCTCGACTAGGGGGAAAACTGTTCCAGATCGGCCCTAAAGGCCCAATCTGCGACTATAATGGGCCCATTTCCCAAGAAATTCGGTCCAGCAAGGTATCACGCCGTCGGATCATAAATCAACGGACCAGATCAAAGCGCTTGTATCCAACGATCCAGGTCGGGCGCAACCCGCGAACCCTCGGTGCTTCGCGTCTATAAATACGGGTCCTACCGTATTTGCACCCCACTGACTTCTGTTTGCTGAATTTAGCATCAGAGTGTCTGCAGGTACCAGACCCTACCGGGTCCAGCCTCGGAAGAACGCGACCTCGATGATTCTTACCTCGGAAGATTCCGACCTTCGAAGCACCCATCAGGCCCTGAGCCAGGAAAAGATAATCACTACACATCAAATACCCATTGCCGACTCCGGATCCGAGAATCCAAAGCAAGGTACGTAACAAAACCAAAGTCAAAGATAAGAGACCAAAAGTGCAATTTAGCCAATATTTTTTTTATAAGCAAGTCACGACTATATGTCAACAATCCTACAAAAGAATTAAAAATAGAGACCTACAAAACTTGATTGCACATATGTACTTCTTTGGGGAGAAGTGTATAATTTAGAGAAAATAGAATAGAAGTATAGTTTTCTGGAAAGGAGGGGTGTGTAATAATAAACTTCAATGATAAGAACATAGAAGAATACTTCTTACAATTTCTTTACTTCTATTTACACAAACTATATATGGACCTTGAAATCTAAGAAAAGTGGAAGTTGGGATTTTGGGTGTGAAAAAAGCTTAGAACACTTGTTGGCATTTGTAAAAAGTTAGTTTGTTAATTGAATCAAATACCATGACCGTACAAGAGTAACATGTATTTTATTTTTTTAAGATAAGCATTGGAGCAAGCAAGGAGTGACATGTATTTATTAATTATATTGAAGAGTGCTTTATTAATAATCACAAACAAGTGCTTGTCAAAAAAAATAAATAATCAATCTCCAACTGCAACGGGACTATGCCAAACAACTGCAACTGTCAAAAATTACATTGCAGATGCTGCACAAGACACGACACCAAAACCAAACCTAAATCATTTAACAAACATAACAAGAGCGTAACTCAAATAGCTTCCCAATCAATCTCCACTGAAGGATACTTCTCCAAGTCCAAATCCAATCCAATATTATTATTATCCGTTTCATCAGAACCCGAGAAATTCAATAAACTAATACCAGATTCAGGCGAAGAAGATTCACCAGACAAGGGGGATGATGTTAGTTTCTCATTCTCCACCTTAAAATCCTCAAACTCTCGAGAACAAGGTTGTTCTGTTTTCACCTGATGTTTGACCATGCTTTGACAAATAGCTTTCAGCTTCGCATCCACAGAAGGAGGGAGAGGCTTGTTGTAGTTATGGTAACGTAGATGAGGAAAATTAAGGCGAGCACTTTCACCTCTTAGTTTAAACGCAGCGTTGTCATAAGCAAAAGCTGCTTCCTCAGCAGAATCGAATGTACCAAGCCAGAGACGAGTACGGTTTTTAGGGAGTCTAATCTCAGCGACCCATTTACCCCAATGTCTCTGTCTCACTCCACGGTAAAGCATTCTTTGTTTCTTCATTGGGACATTTTGGTTTGTGCTAAGGAAACTGAGGTAGTTGTGTTGTTGTCGAATTTGGAATTGAGATTGAATCTGAAGAATTTGAAATGGTGTGAGTTGGTTTAATCTTATGGAAGGAGGTGAAGGGGAAGAAAAAGAGGAGGTGCAGGTAGTAGTGCTGGATGAATCAGTTTTCATAAAAGGTTCAAGTGCTTTCATCAACTCTTCATCACTATACATGTTATTATTGATGTTATTTGAAGAGGTGTCTGTCCCTTTTGGTTTGAATTCACAAGGTAACTCTTTTGTTGGTTTATATATAGTATCGCTAATGTTATTTATGCTCTCATCTCTTTGATTTACTCGGGGTAAGGTTCCTTGCACTAATCACCTTCTTTTTTTATTTAATTAAAAAATTATTTTTGTCGAGTCAGCTTTAGTGATGTAACTCCTTGATGGTGGCTATCCTACGCAAAGATGACACGTGGAATTTGCACTAACATGTGATTGGTGCATTTTACCTGGATTTGATAGCGCAGTCGTCTACGTGTCGATATATAATTGGGTTAACCGTAGCTTAAATATACCGAAATGTCAACTTTTGGTATTTAATGGGGCTTTTGACCTTTCTGCTCAAAAACGTTATCCTATGGTTAGTTAGTCTTATGTTTGATTAAATAAAAAGTTAATTATAATGCAAAAACTCAAACCAATACAAGCTAAAAAATATTGATCGATTTAAGTAATGGGGTTGGTCAACATCCTTAGATAAACACGGTATTTGGAAGAGAGTTTTTTTAGTTCATCTGTTATGCATGCCAACCTAGAGCCCATTTGGACCACTAATGGTGTTAGTATTTTATACTATATGTTGGGGACTTTATGAATTGTCAACGATGGTGCTCAACACTCATCTGTGTAATGACTGGCTGATATATATCCTCGTTAAATACTAATTATAAGTTTTCTTTATAATTTGGTCCACGCGCGATAGTGATAAGCATTGCAATTGTTGAAGCCACTATGGATCGTAAGTCAATCCAATTCCTGTTTTGACCATCCAGCAAAATGATGGAAGAGATTCTGCCTGCCACATCAACACAAAGATATCTTAACCAAACTAATCCGATGTAATTAACAAACACATCGTACATATTGTAAGGATTTTCTTTTAATTAGCCGTAGTTTCCCTTTGAACGTGACATCGTGCTCCTTCGATCAGTTGTAATGGTGCGATTGATGTGCCGGCGGCATGTGGGATTAAATATAACATTGTGCGATGTGCAGGCATTTGGATATGGATAATCTCTTTTTATCAATTATAATGTAATTATTCGAGAAGGTAAATAAAGAAATAGGAGTGTTCAAGTCAGCAGACAAATCCAATTCAACCTACAATTCAACCCATACAGGCTTATTTGGTTTAGGCGTTTTTTGGCGTTCGGATCTATTTTGGACCGGTACTCGGTCCACTCCAGATTTGAGTCGGCCTCAAATGCTTATTTTCTTTATCAGCGCAAGAACCACGCGCCCCAAAAATCAAAGCAACGATCAGGATTGACCTACATCCCATCGTACGGTTAGGAAGCGATCTCGGACACGATCATCAACTTGTAACTGTCTTGCCACGTCAGATTTCTCAGGCACTCGCATGCATCTAGGAGGTGAATCCACGTATAAGTACGAGAGTCAATCATTGGATCAGATACGCATTTATTACTCTTACCTCACCCTCATTCCTTAGTGTTAACTTTGGTATTGGAGTGTGTGCAAATACCACTTCCATCGAATCAACGTGGAGGAGCATCATTAGAAGAAACTTCCGATGACTCTTCTCAGTTCGGCTTCTCAAACCGAATAGGATCCAACTATAACCAATTTGTTAGACCCGTAATGGTTTTCTTTGGACAACAAATTTATAAATTTAAACTCATCTGTCCGTGAACCCTAACTAAGCACGTAGTCTTTATTTTTTTTTCTTTTAGGGGATCAGAGAATCAAGAATAGTTTACCTTATATCGATAGAGTTACGGTTTAGTTTGGTGTATTTCCTAAATTTTAAAATTTGACTAATTAGAAGTAGAGGTGTCAATTTGGCCCAAGCCCCCAAGCCCAGCCCCATTGGCCCCCAATCAAGCCCCATAAAATTGAAGCCCCCTATTAATGGGGCTTTTTTTAGCCCCAGCCCACACTTTTAAATTTTTTAGTGGGTTGGGGCCAGGGCTTTGTGGGCTGGCCCCCAAATTTTATTCTCATTTTTTTTCCCACTATTTACACCTCTACTTTTATTCTTTCACCCCCATTCCTCTTCTCCTTCCCTCTTACCACCACATTCTTCTCCCTCTCACCACAACCACCACCACCATCTCCCACTCACCACCACCACCTCATTTTCCCTCCCACCACCACCACCACCTCCTTATCCCTCTCGCCACCACCACCCCACCTCTTTTCCCACTATTTATACCTCTACTTTCATTCTTTCACCCACTTCCTCTTCTCTCTCACTCCCACCACCACCACCACCACCACCATCTTCTACTCACCACCACCACCTCATTTTCCCTCTCACCACCATCACCTTCACTTTCCTCTCACCACCACCACCACCACCTCCTTTTCCATCTCACCACCATCACACAACAACCACCACCTCCTTTTTCCTCTCACCAACCACCACCACCACCACCTATTTTTCCACTATTTACACATCCACTTTCATTCTTTCACCCCCTTCCTCTTCTCCCTCACTCACCACCACCTCCTTCTCCCTCTCACCACAACCACCATCATCACTATCTCACACCCACCACCACCACCACCACCAGGGTCATTATTTGCAAAATAAATATTCAGGGCCCATGGGCTAAACTAGGCCATCAAAGTTGAGTGGGTCATTTTTTGCAAAATAAATATTCAGGGCCTATGGGCGGGGCTGGGCCCACGTGGGCCTTATGGGCTTGGGGCCTATGTGGGGCCTTAGGATGGTGGGCTTTTTGGCCCATGGGCTTTTTGGTCCATGGGCCATGTGGGCCTAGGGTGGGCTGGCCCACGTGGGCCAAATTGACAGCTCTAATTAGAAGTGTTGAAATATTAAAAAAATAAACATATTTTTGTTGTTAAAATTAACATGGTTTGGATTTTGTAAAAGAAACAAAAAATATGTTCAAACACCCAATTTGATCTGTGCCTTCTATTCTTCCAATAAGTTTTATTTTCAACATTGTTGGTTCTTGACCGTTGGAAGTTTCCTTTTCAAAAATTGATATACTAAAATTAAGAGACAAAAATATTTAATTCTAAATTCATTTAAGCGCAAATCTTTAGTTTGTGACATTTGCCAAATTAGTTCCTAACATTTTATAAGTTGTCCTTTTTTTGACGTGTACATTTTATAAGTTGTCCTTACAAAGACTATTGAAAGATTTCTAAATATTTTAAAGATTAGTTTGATATATTTCACTAACTATAGAGACCAGTTACAAATTTTGTTAGTTACTTTTAATTGAAGTATTTATCTTTTTCTTAGAATCCTGTTAACTATTTTTTACTTCATTCTACGTGTTTCTCTCTCTAAAGTATATAGAAAAGGGTATTATTGAGAAAACAATAGTTAATGTTGCATTAGACTTTTAAATGGCAAGTAAATTAAACAATATTATTCTTAAAAATGACATGTATTTTGAAAGATAGGGACTTGTTGGATGGTCACTCCTAAAGTGGGCCACACTAGTTAAATAATAAAAAGAAAAAGGCCATCACTTTTCTCACACCCTTCCTATTCACCCCACACCCCCTAACTCTAAATACTCCAAAACTACCCTTAATGAGAAGACGTGTTTACGTGCGATTCGGTTGAGGCCAACTGAATATATTCGGCTAGGCCCAACCGAACGTATATTTTTTTGAGACACACCATTTTTTACCTCTTTTACACTATTCGGTTGACAGTTGACCTCAATCGAACTATTTCGGTTACTATTTCGGTTAATGTCAACCGAAATAGTTCGGTAGTGTAAAAGAAGTAAAAAAGGGGTGTGTCTCAAAAAAATACATGTTTGGTTGGGCATATCAAAAGTTTTTGGTTGACCCTAACTGAATCGATGAAAACAACGCGCCTCATTAATGGCCTTTTGGTCATTTCACAGTGACGCGGGAAAAGTATGGGCCAAGAAAAAAGGTGTGTGTGTGTTGTGCGCGCGCTTGGCCCATGTGCTTGTAAGAAAAGGAAGGTAAATCCCTAAATATTAAAAGCATTGCTCCAATATATTGGAATGAGTATAGTAGCCGTAAGGAAAAATTGCGAGAGAGACAAAAACGAGAATAGTGCCAGAGGCAAGAAGAGGAAAGAAAATGGGGCTCCGATGGTGTAAGCGTGTCGAACAAACTTGTCGTGTTTGTTGAGATTTCAGTATGTTTTCCCTACCCCGTTGAGGGTGACACTGCTCGACCCAAAGATAAAGATGATGCTGAATGGAAAAAGATGAATAGAAAGGCAGGTGCTTTGACTAGTGTGTGGCTGGATCTTATTGTATATCCCCTTGTTGATACAGAAACAAATGGCTAGAAAATGTGAAAGAAATTAGCTGAACTGAATGAGCGGAAAAATGTGCAAAATAAAGCATGTTTAATCCATAAGTTGGTGAATATGAAATATAAAAAAGGGGATTCAATGGCAGAACATATGTGTATTTTTTAGAATACCGTGAATCAGTTGACAACTACTGAAATTAAATTAGATGATGAGTTGCAAGAGTTGTTGATACTCAGTTCCTTACCTGACAGTTTGGAAGTTCTTTTGGTGATGTGGACAAATTCAGCTCCAAATGGGAAGTTGACAATGTCAATGGTAAAAGAGAGCATGCTTAATGAAGAACCCAGAAGGAAGGAGCGTGGGTTGATAGGTACCTCCAATCAGTCAGAAGCACTCGCTACCGAGTCACGGGGAGAAGCCAAACCATAAATTCACATAGTCATGGAAAATATGACAGCCGAAGCAAGTCAAGGACTAGAAATGAAATGACATGTTATCATTGTGGTAATGTGCATGGGACGCATCAGAAAACATTGCAGGACCCTCAAAAGAGAAAAGTCATATGAAAAAGAAGAAGGCAACGATAAGCAAAATGATAAAGAGACAGCTACAGTTGCGTATGATAATGATATTTTATT
The DNA here is from genome assembly GCA_039519185.1 of Astragalus membranaceus. Taxonomy (NCBI): domain Eukaryota; kingdom Viridiplantae; phylum Streptophyta; class Magnoliopsida; order Fabales; family Fabaceae; genus Astragalus; species Astragalus membranaceus. Next base: position 62,144,357 of record CM076848.1, on the reverse strand, counting down.
GTGTATGGCGATAGTTCTTTAAATCTTGCAAGTGATGATTCTAGTTGGGTTGTTGATATACGGAGCCTCGAACCATGTCACTCCCAAGCGTGATTTCTTTTCATCCTATGCTAGCAGTGGCGGACCCACCTATAGCTGAGGGGATTCGGTTGAACTCCCTGAAAAAAAAATGTACTTACCATTCTATATAAATTTTTTTCGAACCCCCTAAAAATTTTAAATTGCACTAGTAAATCAAGTTTTGCACCCATTAGACACTGGCCTTAAAAAATTTGACACCCCCGACCCCGGGGTCCTGGGTCCGCCACCGTATACTAGTGGTGGTTTAGGCATAGTAAGGATGGGAGATAAAAGAGGTCTGGAAAATCGTTGATATATGAGATGTTTGGATTGAAACCAGTATTGGGTGCAAAATGTAATTGAAGAATGTTAGGCAAATTTCTGATATCCACCTCAACTTGATCTCGTCAAAGCTTTGGATATTGATGGTTATGACACTAACGTTGATGGTGGCAAGGTCAAGCTCACCAAAGGGTCACTTGTGGTGGCAAGGGGAGAAAGTTTCACTACTCTCTACAATGTGTCTATAAAGTTGTGCAAAGAGGAGGTGAATGTAGTTGAAGATGCTATATTGATTTATGGCATATGTGTCTTGGCCGTTTGGGTGAGAAATGACTCAACATCCTTCTTGACAAGCAAAATTCTCTTCCGGTGAATGGTACGCATTTGAAAACTTGCGCTCACTCTTTTGTTGGCAAGCAACATAGAGTTTTATTTTGTAGTTATAGTCCTCATAGGAGGAAAAATATTCTTGATTTAGTTGACACTGCTATAGCTAAATCCAATGTGCAATCGGATTTACGTTCCCCAAACGTAAATCCGATTATGTCTTTTAATGAATCGGATTTACTTGGATGGGGTACGTAAATCAGATTTGTTTTTTTTTTAAAATTAATTTCTGTATAACTGTTGTTCTATTTTGAAACAGATATTGACCCGCATACAGAGTTGCAGGTTGTTCCTTTCGTGGTAGACACTAGAGGCATTCTGGACGGAGAGGGTATATTTTTCATACTAATTTTTTTAATCAAAGTTTGGTAGATATTTAATTAATTAAGTACGTAACATTTTTCTATTTTTTCTATTTTGTAGATATTTGCTACACGCGAGGATGTAGAAGAGTGGGCTAAAGCGGTTGGGAGACGTATTGGAGTTGTGGTTATCATTGTAAGATCTGACAAAGCTGGAGTTAAGGGTTCTAGAGATAAGATTATTTTTGGTTCCGAGAAGCAAGGGAAGTGGTCTAATGATTCTAGAGTTTTCGGGTCTAAGAGAAGAAGCAGTCCGTTTACAATGAGAGCTACTTGTACAATACGTCATGGGGGTTGGCGTGTGAATGTTAGGTGTGGTCTTCACACACATGAGTTGCTTACTACCCCGGTCGGGTCGACAGATTTTGGTCATTTAACTAAGCCGCAGAAAGCTATTGTTAATGAGCACACTGATCTGAATGTTGCCCCGAAAGATTGTCTTACTGCTTTGAAGAATCATTATCCGGACAACGTCACTTCTCTTCCTCAAATATATAGGCAGCGTTAGGCCTATAGGTCTTCTAAGAGGGGTCCTAGAACGAACATTCAGGAGCTTTTGAGATTGATTGAGTCGGAAAATTATTTATGTTGGAGAAGAAAAGTTGAGGGTTCCAATGTGGTCAGTGACATTGTCATACCCCAATTTTGTCCGGCTTAGGTCAAAACCCTAATTTTCCAAAAAATAAATAAATTGAAGAGCGAAGAGCCTTATGCACTACATTTCGGATCCTAGAAGGCATTCCAAGGTTCTTGAAATCGTTTTTAGGGTTGGAACGCACTTTTCGGGCAAATTAGGGTTTTAGAGCCAAAAAGGGTATTTTGGTCAATTATAACGGTTTTTTTTCAAAAAGGCTCAAAAAAATATGTATAATTAAAAATATGAAATCTGAAATCAAAAATGAAAAATGAATAATAAAATATTATTGGATGTTTATTGTATTTTTAGAATTAGGGCTAATTCCTTTTAGGTGCTTTTTGCTTTTATCCATTTTTGGCCAAAGTAAGCATCAATTTCACAAGCAAACAACCTCCCTCACTCCACCCTCATGCCCTTCACTTCATCCCCATCAAGTGCACATCACAAAAAAAAGCCTTTCATCATGACAAGCACACCTTTGAGTCCAATAACATTCAATACACAACATATTTTTACCTTCCTTCTCTCTACACCACTAAATACACACTAATTTCTTCACCTCCTTCACTCCACCCTCATGCCCTTCACTTCAGCCCCATCAAGTGCACATCACAAAAAAAAGCCTTTCATCATGACAAGCACACCTTTGAATCCAATAACATTCAATACACAACATATTTTTACCTTCTTTCTCTCTACACCACTAAATACACACTAATTTCTTTATTTCCCTCTCACAACCTTAAACCCATTAGATCTTTGGCCTCCCAAGGATTTGAATAAGAACAACTCACTTCTCTCCTCTCCAAAAAGACCAAGAAATTCGTAGCCCCCCTCCTCTTCCTCACTTACTCTTGTTTTTTCTTTCATCTCAAAAGAACCTTCTCATTTTCTCCTACACCAAAAACCCTAACAAACCACTCACCTCATTTTGATCCCTCTTTCACATACTCCCTCCATTTCTCATTCAAAGTTCAAGCATCATCATCAAGTAGGTACTTCTTTGAAGGATATTGGAGTTTTGTTGATTGGTGACTAGCTTCATCTTCTCATCTCTTTCTAGCTCAAAGCTAAGGTAATCTTTAAAACTTTGCATCATCTTTGAGTATTTCCTCAAAATATAAAAAGCATTAATCCTATCATCTTCATATTCCCATATTGTTGATTGTCGTTGGTGAGGGGTGTCATAAGCACTTTGACAAGCACTTAGGGAGGCTTGGGTGCTTATGATGCTTCTCACCCTTTAATAAATGTTGATTTGTGTTGATCTTAATCCTTGCCTTTCATGAAATAAAATGTTGTTTTATGGCATGTTGTATTTCGCATACTCTCATAAAAGTGTGATTTGCTAGTTGTTGTTGTGTTTTCTCACATTTCCTTGCATATTCACTCATGTTTGCATAACTTTCACAAAAATAAGAAACCCATTTCAAGCATGATGACATTCGGCCATGGGCCTAGGTTTAGGGTTCTCGAATGCTTTTGTTTATTTCATGATTTGGGGATGAATAATAGTTGATTTAGGGTATGTATGCTCCTAGGTTTTAACATAAAATTAGGGTTTGGGTTTGCTTTAATAAACTTGTTTTTGTTGATGATTGGCAAGGTGATTCACACTTGTGCACTTGTGCACTTAATCTTAAGTGTGAGGATTGACCAAAGTGATTCAACATTCTTTGATACTTTGGTTGCTAAATAATTTTCTTGCTTATGCTTGCCTATGATCATGATGGAGGCGACTCTTTTCCTTAAGCTAACAATTTCATTGTGCACTCTCATATAAAAATATCATCAACACTTAGATAGGTCAACTCCATACATTGCATCTTCCACTAGACGTGCATTTAGATTCCCCTTGCGTTTTGTAGAAATATTTGAGTATGGTTCTCGCCTAGCATCTTCCACTAGATATGCATTTAGGTTCAATCTTGCCTATTCTTGTATTTTTGCTCAATGCCCAATTCAAGTTCCTTCTTTGCCTATTTATGTGTTGTGGTCTAATATGTGTAGTCTAGGCTAATATTTGCTCAAGAATTCAAACGAGATTGTTGTTTGCCTAAGGATTCGATTTGCATTCATTACTTTCTTTTCTAAAGGGCCTAGCATGAAAATGGTGACTAGCGACAATCACCCATAACCTTTGTTAGTTTGATTGTCCTAAGAGCCTAAGTTTCAAAAAGATGTTTTCATATGCATGAGCTACTAGTGATAATCACCCATAACCTTTGTTAGTTTGATTATCATGAATGCTTTCAATTTCCAAAAATATTTTCTTAAGCATCAAAAGTCATAGCAAGTGTTAATGATGACCACTCATAACCTTTGTTAGTTTGGTCATCATGAAGGCTTTCAATTTTCAAAAGAGATTTTTACATGCACTTAAAGGGGTTTTAGTAATGATCACCCATAACCTTTGTTAGTTTGATCATTATGAACCCCCTTCACTTTTCAAAATCAAAACAAAAAGACTTTCATTTTCAAGGCTCTAGAACTACGTCGCTTTGATTCCCATTTGGGATACGTAGGAGCGAGCCACGTCCTCGTCAAGCACAACAAACCAAAATTAATTCGATTGCGAAAGCCCTTTTTGATCATCTAAAATAAAAACCGATTATCATTAATGATCACTCGCGCCGTTGCCGTTTGGTTGTTAATGATAATTTCATTTTCAAAAGAGTTAGTAGCGCGGCCACTCTAAACCGTTGTTGTTTGGTCGTCGCGAACACTCGAATCAAAAGCAAAACCGATTATCGTTAATGATCACTTGCGCCGTTGCCGTTTGGTTGTTAATGATAATTTCATTTTCAAAAGAGTTAGTAGCGCGGCCACTCTAAACCGTTGTTGTTTGGTCATCGCGAATCCTCACTCCCACTGCGAAAACTCATCTAAACAGACTAAAAAACAAAAACCTTTTTAGGACAACCAAGAACTACGTAGCTTTGAATTCTCCATCGCACCAGGAGATACGTAGGAGCGAGAGGCCAACTCTCGTCAAGCGCCAAAAATAAAAAATTTCATTAAGTCTTCTCACTCCCTTTTCAATAAAGAGGCAAAATAAAAGCATTTTCAAATCAACACTTCAAACCACACATTTAATTAAAGGTTCCCTTTCGGTAGAAAGGAGGTACGGGGTGCTAATACCTTCCCCATGCCTAACCGACCCCCGAACCCATATCTCTAGTTTTCGAAAGACCATCCGCCTTGTCTTAAAGACCTTTTTTCAATGTTTTGGTCTTAAAATTAAAATATTGGTGGCGGCTCCATACCTTTTCCACGTTGTACAATGAGAAGTCCGAACCGGATTTTTTGGGGTGCAACAGACATCATGTGGGTGCATCCCACTTCTATTAAGTTATTCCAGTTGTTTTCAAAGGTTTTTATTCTTGACACCACCTACAAGACCAACAAATACAATCTACCTCTATTGGAGATTGTAGGAGTCACGTCAACAGAGTTAACTTTCTCGGTCGCTTTTGCCTATATTTCACACAAGCTTGGAATTCATTTTACTTGGGCATTGCAGCAACTGAAAGAATTATTTGACTTGCACGGGCTTCAGCCTCAGGTATTCTTGACTAGCAGAGATCTTGGTCTTATGTCCGGTATTCTTGATGCATGTGGATAGGCAAAAGGACGTCCTCTCTCTTTGGCAAAACATTATTGATTCACTTGACGAGTCAGAGTACTCAGCTCACTTGAAGATTTTTGAGGACTCCATCGGGAATCAGACCACCAATAGGTAATGATTTATCTTGGCAAATAGTTTAAATTTTTTTGACACGTGTTTAGTATTTTTATGCGTGTTTATTGTTATTATTTAAGAGTCGAGTCAACTCATTGGACTTTGAAGAGACATTTGAAGACTTCTGGAGGTGACTTGTCTAAGTCTTTTAAATCTATGCATGAGATGCTTACTCTTCAATTTGATAAAGTCGTCGGGTCTTTTCAAAGAAGCATAAACCGTATTGAAGTGGCTTCCAATACTCATTTGTTTAAAAAGCTTTGCGATGTTGTGTCTTTAAATGCTTTGGATCATATTCTTAAATAGTTTTCAAAATCGACATCTGGGGTTGGATATGACAAAGCCCGTTGTGGGTGTAATATTAGAAAGACACATCTTCTACCAAGAAAAATCTGTTGACTGTGATATTTCTTACCAAATAGAGATGATTTGGGCGAGATATAATTGTATGACTCCTGAGGAGAGATTTGTCCTCAAGAAACAACTTAATGAGCTTGCATTCCCTACCACTTCTTCATTGGTTGCACCACCATTTAAAGTTAAAACAAAAGGTGCACCAAAGAAGAAAAAGCGGAAATTATATGATGTCAAGCGTGATCCTTCTGGGTGGGAGCATGTGGATGAGAAGATGAAACTGACTGAAGAATCTAGGACTTCTTGTAAAAATTCATCACAACGGCCTTCTTGTACAAAATCATCACAGTAGTCTTCAAAGCTATCTCAGACTGTTTCTAAAAAATTAACACAGCAGGGTGAGACTAAATTCAATTTACCGTCGGTTCCTCATCACGTGCACTCTTATGTAGAAAAAATTATTCATGTGAAAATGGATGGTAATTGTGGGTTCCGAGCAGTAGCAGTTGGTCTCGATCTTGGTGAGGATAGTTGGCCTATAACTAGGCAAGATTTAATCAAAGAAACAAAGGAGAGGGAGTAACTATATACTTACATGTTTGGAAAGACAGACTTGCAGTGCTTCGAAAAGCGTTATCCATTGAATACCCCGGTTTTCAGAAGGAGGATAAGTGGTTGAGTTTGCCTGAGATGGGGTACTTTATAGCTACTAAGTATAATGTGGCCCTAGTTCAATTGTCTTTGGATATGAATTTTACTTATCTTCCTTTGAGAGGTAGTTATTCTTCTTCTAAGTATAAAATCATATCTATTCTGAACGTTAGGGATATCCATTGGATGCATATTTCGATCTCGCCTGTCTATCTGTTGCCTCCAGTTGCTTTGATGTGGTCTCATAATCGATCAGAGAAATCTACTTGATGGTTGGATCCTTATACTGGCTGTTTTGCCCTTTGGCAGTCTACCGCTCCGGTCATGCCCCGTCTCCCTCCCACTGATGCGCCCACCGTTGTAGACTTAGCCCATGATTCCGACAATTTAGATTGACATTTCTTGTATTTATTATTGTACCCACATTTTTGTAATTATTTATCCAACAAATTAAATGTGTCAATAATACGGAATGGTAGACTGCTAAAAGGCAAAACGACCGGTATAAGGATCCAACCATGAAGTAGATTCCTCTGATCGATTATGAGACCACATCAAAGCAACTGGAGGCAACAAACAAACAGGCGAGATCGAAATATGCATCCAATGGATATCCCCGACGTTCAGAATAGATATGATTTTATACTTAGAAGAAGAATAACTACCTCTCAAAGGAAGATAAGTAAAATTCATATCAAAAGACAATTGAACTAGGGCCACATTATACTTAGTAGCTATAAAATACCCCATCTCAGGCAAACTCAACCACTTATCCTCCTTCTGAAAATCGGAGTATTCTGTAACACCCCTTTTCTACCCGGTAATTATTTCATTATTCCATACTTCGAAAAGAGATGTCACACATTCATCGATAACCAAAACGTCTCATACGATATATAACACTTTGTCAAAAATTCATCACCACGTAGCGGAATAGAAATAAGTTTCAAAACATAAAAGCATAACGTCCTGAATGGACTCCAAACAAATAAAATGCAACAGCCAAAGTCTAGCGTTTATCCCCCTTGAGTGTTACATATCAAAGCAAAGGACACCGACTCAGACTAGTGAAGGTAGCTAAGCCTTCACTCGCGATCACCTGCACGTTACCGCATAGGGGTAACATTCAAACAAAAGGGGTGAGATATCTTCAATATAATAGCGTAAATGATAGGAAATATGCTAGAATATGACAACTATATCTACCACTCCACTGCACACATCAGATTATAAACACACGTCAAGTTGTAAACACCACAATCAGTCACCAAATGTCATGATAATGCATGAATGCAACCCACACCAACGGGCATATGCATGTGGTACCAAATCACCAAAAATTTTGCCTGTAAATAGAGGCGTCACCAAAATTGAGAGCTTTCACACCCGGCTCACCAATTCACAAAAATTGAGCTTTCACACCTGGCTCACTAGTTTTAGAAAAATTGAGCTTTCACACCCAGCTCCAAGACCAAGGGCCTTCACCAAAATAAATGCGTATGCTGTATGCGACACCATGAATGCACACAGACAATCATCATAAATTAGTCACAATGTGACACACCAAAAATCAATCACCGAATATCACCAAAATTGGGCTTTCACACCTAGCCCAACGACACCGAAACACCAACTACCCGAAACAACGGAACATCAAGATTTGGAGCCCTTACACCTAGCTCCGACAACACCAAGGTTTGAGCCTTCACACCCAGCTCAAACAACAACAATACTTGAGCCTTCACACTTAGCTCAAACAGCACCAAGACACCAAGAGGACAACAATTTCCAAAACATTTGAGACGCGGTGATTTTTCCCAACACCGGAGACAACGACAATTTTCCAAAATATTTGGGACGACGACAATTTTCCAAAATATTTGAGACGCGACAATTTCTTTGTTCAAAACAACAACATTTAACGGCTAAGCCAACGGCTAACAATTTTCCAGAAAAATAGACCACTTTGCCTCGAATTAGAATATTCAGCTAGGCCTCTTAATAAGCTTTCCAAAACATTTTGAAACGTCTCAATCGGACTCCCGAGTCAAAAGATATGTCGAAAACAAAACCGGGGAAAAACTGAGACACATCCTGAAAATGGCGCCCAGGAGCAGGGCGCCTAGGGGCAACACGCAAAAACTGGCCACAAACAGAAACTGACGCCCTTGGCGCCCAGGCAGCACAAAAACGCAACTTGGCGCAGGATATGGCGCCCATAGGCAGCACCACGCGGGAATTGGCGCCCAGCAGGCAACACGGCAGGAAATGGCGCCCTTGGCGCCCAGACAGTCCAGAACACAACAGAAACGCAACATGTCGCAGAAACTGGCGCCCAGGTAACTCAGAACACGGCACAGCAACGCAACACAACACGAAACACACACTAGACACGGCGCCCAACAGCAGGGCGCCTAAAACAGCAACACAGCAGGAAAACGCAACACACAGGATGTGGCACACGGCGCCCACACACAGGGCGCCAGAAACAGCAACACTTGCGCCCAACAATGGCGCCCAGCGCCAGGGCCCCAAAAACAGCAACTAGGACAATGGCGCCCATGGCGCCCTAGGGTCAATATTTTCGTTATTTCACCAATTCAAGTCACCAATTCTTAACCACCAATGTCAACTATCATGAATTGCCAATCACAACATCATACAACAATTTATCGAACACTTAGCATGCAATTCGTGATAACAACAATGAACACCAATTTTTCTAGAGTTACAACAATCACCAACAAGCTAATATTTCAATTAACATAATCATGATATAACTATCATCAAATCAACATCAAAAATCAAACACTAGGCATCATAGGACCTATTCCCACATAACCCCATCATAAAACCCTATTATAAGGAAGAACCCCACCCTTACCTTATAGTAGGAGGACACTAATCCTCTTGATCAAGTCACCAACAATAACCTCAGCAACACAGCTTCCTTCTTCTCCTTGAACTCGCGAAATCCTCCTCTTCTTCTCCCTTGGATGTGCGCCAAATCCTCTTCTCTTCTCCTCTCTTCTATTCGCGACCCTCTCTCTCTTTTCTCACACAAATTCGCAAATGAACAAAACCCTAACCTAGGCGCTTCACCTATGCGCCTAGCTAGTGGGCTCTTGGATCACAGGCTTTCCTCCAGCTTAAGCCCGATCACTAACACCATCTCCTAATATCCAATTATACACCTCTTAATCAAATGCTAATATAATTACACCAACTGAAATAAATAAATGAATAAATGGATACCTAAATATTTAATTAAATATTAGGTGTCACAACTCTCCCCCACTTAGAATATTTCGTCCTCGAAATTTACCTGATTCAAACAACTCGGGATAGGACTCCCGCATCTTGCTCTCCAGCTCCCACGTCATGCTCTCCCCAGCAGCTCCTAGCCAGACCACTTTCACCAATGAAATCTCCTTGCCTCTTAAAACTTTCACTTCATGACCTTCAATCCGTACAGGCATCGTCTCCACGGTGAGATTATCCCGTACCTCCACCTCGTCCATGCGGATCACATGAGATGGATCTGAAATATACTTCCGGAGTTGCGACACATGAAACACGTCATGCAAATTCGAAAGGTTAGGCGGTAAAGCCACCCTATAAGCAACATTCCCGACTCTTTCTGAAATCTGATAAGGACCAATAAAACGAGGAGTGAGCTTCTTCGACTTCAAGGCACGTCCAACACCGGTCACCGGAGTGACTCTCAAAAATACATGCTCACCCGCCTGAAATTCCAAGTCTTTCCTCCGCTTGTCATGATAACTCTTTTGTCGACTCTGTGACGCCTTCATCTTCTCACGAATTAACTTCACCTTCTCAGTTGTCTCTCGAACAATCTCCGGTCCAAGCACCACACTCTCTCCGGACTCATACCAACACAGCAGGGTTCTACACTTCCGACCATACAATGCCTCAAAAGGTGCCATCCCAATTCAACACTGCTTCGACTTTCGACGGATCCAGTGCAATACCATAACCAGAAATGACATGACCGAGAAAACTCACTTCCTTCAACCAGAATTCACACTTTGACAACTTCGCATACAGCTTCTTTTCCTTCAATACTTCCAATACTAACCTCAGATGCTCTGCATGTTCTTCCTCCGATTTAGAGTAAACCAGAATGTCGTCAATGAACACCACCACAAATCGATCCAAGTAAGCATGAAATATACGATTCATATATTCCATAAATACTCCTGGTGCGTTGGTAACACCGAATGGCATCACCGAATACTCATAATGACCATAACAGGTTCTGAAAGCCGTCTTCTGAATATCTTCGTCCTTCACCTTGATCTGATGATAACCTGATCTCAAATCAATCTTACTGAACACTCGAGCACCCACCAACTGATCCATCAAATCGTCTATCCTCGGAAGTGGATACCTGTTCTTAATTGTCACCTTATTCAACTGCCGATAGTCCACACAGAGTCTCATACTACCATCCTTCTTCTTTACTAACAATACAGGAGCTCCCCACGGCGATACACTTGGCCTCACAAACTTCTTCTCGAGCAGATCCTCAAGTTGCTTCTTCAACTCAGACAATTCGGACGCGGACATCCTGTACGGTGCCATAGAAATAGGTTTGGTACCAGGTACAAGATCAATAGAGAACTCAACTTCTCTCTCTGGCGGCACACTTACAAGATCACACACACTTTACAGATCATTGAAAAGAAATAAAGAGTTTACAGTTTTTCCTTTACATTTTCAGTCTTTTCTTCTTCCTCTGTGCTATTTTTTCTTCTGTGTGTGCGTGTAATCTCTACAAGTCTTCATCTTCTATGTGCTGAAACTCTTCAAAGTGTGAAGACCTCGCAGCAAAAAAAGAGAAGGAGGTTAGAGATCTATTTCTGAGATTGAAATAGACGGCAAGAAGAAAGATAAGAGAGGGTGAGTAATTACCTTTCTGTGGACTTGTGTGAAGGCTCACAGTAGAGGTTTTGGTGAGTAATTGTTCACCAAGAACGTTCAATAGGTACATACAGTCAGATACAAAGAAGGTAAGTTAGGGTTTATATTCTAAGAAAGAAATCAGAGTTAAAATCACACAATGGTTGTGATTTTACCTTGATTGAGTTCTGTAACCCTCATTTGAGTCTTCGCTACCTGCAAAGTAACAAATCCTGAGTTAGGGTTTTGATCTAAACACAAACCGTAAGGAAAATCAAAGAAAACAGATGATCTAGGGAGATTATACATGTTCATAGCTACAATTGTGTTCTGTTTTGAAGGATCCAAGCAGTTTCGCCTAGTGAACATACGAACACTGTGTTCGTAAGGCAAATCGTCATGGTTACTAACAAACAGCAGCAAAACTAAAGGGGTTTTGCAAGAACAACATCCACGATCATCATTCATACATGATTGAAGTATTTGAAGCTTCAATCACAGAGTTTCTGTGGTGAAATCAGAAACCCTAGCACAAGGGTGTGAGAGAGACGAAGGAGAGAACGGCGTGGAAGCAAGGAGAAGAGAGAGAAGAAAGGCGTGAAATAGTAGCAAAAAATTAGGGTTGCTGCCTTTTGTTCAAAGATCCGGTTCAACCCGAATCCATTCTCATAACCCGCGTGTTGTAACAGTGTTGCTCCATTGGGTGCCGCAAAACCCACTTACCTGGCTGGGTCTGATCAAGCCGATCAGGCTTCTGTATTGGGCTATCTTTCTAATTCTTGCACCTCTGAAATTGCAATTTGCAACCCTGCACTAAAACAAGTTATTGATCAGAATATTTTGAATAATGTGTTTCAAAAATTAACATGGTATCTAAGAGTTGGTAACAATCTAGGGATAAACAGGAAAAATTTATATCTCTATCTCTTTCTTTAAGACTCTTTAGTTTTGTTTCTTTAAAGGTTTTTTCTTTCTTTAATCTGCACAATCAGATTGTGCAGTTTCTGTGTTCTAACAATTTTACTGTGTTTGAAAGGATTTCAGTTCTAAAGGATGACTAGTACTGGAATAGGTTTAAGCACCCAAATCCTAAAGCTTGATAGGAAGAACTGGGACAGGTGGAGCCTTCAAATGAAGGCCATTTTTGGCTGCCATGGTGTTCTTAGAATTGTTATAAATGGTTTTGATCCTTTGGGAGAAGACCCAACACCTGCTCAAATCAACCTTTTTAATGAAAATGAACAAAAAAGACTACAAAGCCATTTATCTCATACACCAAGGGTGTGATGAGACAAACTTTGATAGGATTAGAAGTTATGAGACTTCTAAAGCTGTCTGGGATGCCTTGGAAATGTACTATACTGGTGCAGCTCCTATTAAAGAGGAGAAGTTACAGGCCTTAAGAAGACAATATGAAATCCTAAGTATGAAGGATGGGGAAAGTATTTCTGATTTGTTTATAATGTTAAAGAAAATCACTAATATGATGTCTGAATATGGTGAAACTCTCACTGAAACAGTGATTTGTAAAAAGGTGTTTCGGTCTTTGACCAAGAAACTTGGTTGGGTGGTTAATAGCATTGAAGACACAACCAGACCTGAAGATCTGAAAGTTGAAGAGCCTCAAGCTAAGCTTGAAGCCAAGGAGATGAGGATCAACATTCTAGATGGTGAAGAAGAAGAGGATTGGGCCTTATTCACCAAGTCTAAAGGCAAGAAGTGGTCAAAAGGCAGCAGCAACCAGACAGGAAAAGGTAAGTCAGGTAAACCTAACTCTAAATCTGATTTCACTAAGGAAAATAGCAATGCATCTAAAAAGAAATACAAGTCTAAAGTGCAACGCTATCGATGTGATAAATATAGGCATTTTGCTACTGAATGCCCTACTAGAAAGGATTCTAAGTCCAAAGAAACTGAAACTGGAGCCAATATGGCTAAAGAAGATTCTGATTCAGAATCTGATCATGTAGCTTTTAGTATGTTTACTGATGAACCAGAGGAGATAGAAACTAAGGAAGTTTCTGTGATCACTAGTGAATTAGAAGAAACGGAAACTAAGAAAGTTTCTGTGGCTACAGTTGAACCAGAAACAGAAACTAAGGTAGTTTCTGTGAATTCTGAATTTGTGAGTTCAGAATCTGTGAGTTGTGACTGAACCTAAAACAGAAACTAAGGAAGTTTCTGTGGTTACTAAAATTGAATCTAGGATAGATAAAAATTGTGAATTTGTTATCTTTGTTATTACAACTAATGATGGCAGGTTTTTTGAAGAAGTATAGTACTTAGACTCAGGTTGTTCAAACCACATGACTGGCCATAAGGAATGGTTAGTTAATTTTGATCCTAGTAGAAAAACTAGCATCAAATGTGCTAGCAACAAACTTATTACAGCAGAAGGTATGGGGAACATATTGTTCAAAAAGGAAGATGGACAGGTAATATCTATACAAAATGTATTCTATGTTTTAGGTATAAGCTGTAATTTGATTAGCTTAGGGCAATTAGTAGAAGAAGGCTTTTCTATTATATTGAAGGACCTAATGCTAAAGTTGTTTGATAATAAGGATAGGTTGATTTTAAGTACACCCCTTGCTAAGAATAGAACTTTCAGAATCAGCATTTGCACTTCAAAGGCAGAATGCCTAAGTGAAAAGGCTGAATCTGAAAGTACACTTCAGCATAGTAGGATAGGGCACTTAAACCTTAAAGGTTTAACTAACCTAAGAACTAAGGAAGTGGTAAAGGGTCTACCTAAAATTGAAAGACCTATTGAAACTAGTACTACTTGTTTACTAGGAAAACAGCCCGTGAAAAAGCTGAAATCTGAAATTAAGGACTTAATGCAGATTGTATATTCATCTATCTATGGGCCATTTAATGTGTTTTCATTAGGTGGTAACAGTTCTGTTTTAACTTGTGTAGATGAATATTCAAAGCTTTGGATCTATCTAATCAAAATCAAAGAAGGAGCTTTGGTGTGTTTCAAACTATTTCAGGAAGTGGCTGAAAGACAAGGAAGCTGTCCTAAGGAGAGAAGCAGCCTTAAAGACCCTATGAAGAGGGAATTTGACACTGAGGAACCTGCACACCAGCAAGCCAAGGAAGTTCTTCATTATGAAGAATCTGCCACACCAAATTCAGAACCTACTGGTCAAGTTTTGACTAGGGGACAGAGACTGAAATAACCTCTAAGGAGGCTGACAGGTTGTGAACTTTTCACAGAAGGTGAAGTGAATGAAGGAGACTTCATACACTATGCCATAAAGACAGATTCAGAATCATTGGACTATACTGAAACTCTTAAGGTGAAAGAGTGGAAACAGACTATAATTGAGGAGTTAAACTCCATTGAAGAAGACTTAGGGACTCTATCCTATGTCTTAAGGCTAGAGTTCTTAAGGATACCTCAAGGTTCTACTCTACAACAACTTACATTTGCTAATAAGGTCCTAGCAAGGCTTGACATGGTAGATTGCAGTTATGCCAGCAACATAGCAGAACGCATTCTGGGTTATGGAGCTGCTACTCAAGCAGCTTGGCTGGATTACTGCTCAACCAAGGAGCAGGTGGCTGACTTTTTTCTAAGGCACTAAGGGTGAGTCTTTTACTAAACTTAGGAGAGAATTAGGTTTGGTTACATTTTAACCTAAGAATGCAACTTCTAAATTTATTATCCAGAGGTTTGTTCTGGATCATCTGTGGTTCTAAAGCTATGTCAATAGGGGCTTGTCCCGTTTTAGGTATCTCTCCTATTACTAAGTTTTTTAGGTTTTGCATTAAGGGAGGATGCTGGAATTTAATGAAAAATTCCTAAAACACCCTCAGAATAGATATAACAACTATTTATCTATTATAGTTGTTATAAGGCAGTTACAAAATTTGTTTTACAATTTAACAGTTTGTTAACTAGTTTGTTATTTCAACAAACTAAGTTTGTAACTAACACAAACCCATCTAACAGCTAATATCTAGAGAAAGCTGTATAAATAACCTGTACATATTGTAATCACACACACTTTACAGATCATTGAAAAGAAATAAAGAGTTTACAATTTTTCCTTTACATTTTCAGTCTTTTCTTCTTCCTCTGTGCTATTTTTTCTTCTGTGTGTGCGTGTAATCTCTACAAGTCTTCATCTTCTATGTGCTGCAACTCTTCAAAGTGTGAAGACCTCGCAGCAAAAAAAGAGAAGGAGGTTAGAGATCTATTTCTGAGATTGAAATAGACGGCAAGAAGAAAGATAAGAGAGGGTGAGTAATTACCTTTCTGTGGACTTGTGTGAAGGCTCACAGTAGAGGTTTTGGTGAGTAATTGTTCACCAAGAACGTTCAACAGGTACATACAATCAGATACAAAGAAGGTAAGTTAGGGTTTATATTCTAAGAAAGAAATCAGAGTTAAAATCACACAATGGTTGTGATTTTACCTTGATTGAGTTCTGTAACCCTCATTTGAGTCTTCGCTACCTGCAAAGTAACAAATCCTGAGTTAGGATTTTGATCTAAACACAAACCGTAAGGAAAATCGAAGAAAACAAATGATCTAGGGATCAGGCTTCTGTATTGGGTTGTCTTTCTAATTCTTGCAGCTCTGACACTACAAGAAAATCGACGATTTCCGACGACAAAATCCGTCGGAAACGCACTGATTTTCGTCGGAAATTGACGTTTCCGACGAACTTTCCGACGGACAAAAAGTCGTCGCAAAATCGCTCGTCACAAATCGTTTCCGACAGATTTTTTCGTCGCAAATGTCTCCGTCGCAAAGTCGTCGGAAAGTCGTCGCAAAGTTTCGTCGCAAATTCCGTCGGAAAAAAAAACCATTTCCGACGGAAATTTTCGTCGGAAATCCGTCGGTAATTTTAAAAAAAAAATAAAAAAAAATAAAATCATACATCCAAAAAAGCTATACTAGCTATGGATTTTATTCTTTCACACAACAAAATCTTTTTCAAATTTAAATACCACACAAAAATAATATATATGACTAAAAAAATTTACATTATCCATCATAAGTAGTCTTAATTCATCAAAATAACATGAACAAAATAGTTTCACGACAATTGTAGTTTTGTTGACCATGATCCTTACTAGAGCCTCTTGCACCATCAAGTGCACTTGTAGCTTCATCTAGAAATAGAATTCTTGGATTCTTCAAAATCGCTCTTGCAATGGCACTGCGCAGCTTCTGTCCACCAGACAGCTGAGTTCCAAGGTCACCAACCATTGTGCCCAATCCCTAGATACAAAGGAAAACAACTCAAGGTTACTTAACAGATGGGAGATGGGCACACTTATTTGCCTCTTTGTAAGTGTGCATAACTTGAATCTGCCACCCATTGTGCAGCATTGTCCAACACCTATTTTCTGTGACAACTTATCAGCAAAAGTGCAAGTACTTTCAAACAAGAACAAAAAAATTACTGAACAAAAAAGAAAGTAACTTTATTCTGTCCTTCATCAGGCACAGTAGAATTTTTAACAACAAAAGAACTGAGCACACATCTGAACCATTAGTCCATAATTTAAATCTTGCAAAAGTGCCCAAGACTCTAACAAAGCTCGTGATTCAAGGCAAGTGAAGAAGGCATCTCAGAGAATTCATTACAAGCATTAATATTAAGAAGCAATGACAAAGAAAGTATAAACTTAACTTTCCTAGTTCGTTCCCCTTACATCAGTGGAACAGAGAAACAAAGGATTCAAAGAATCATGGAGACAAGATGAGCACTTTTTTGTCAAACGGGAACACGAGTGTCAGTCTGCATAATCATGATAGTGGTTCTCCAACTAGAGATGTGCCATTAAAAAGCAAAACAACAATGAGTTACATGCATTAACCAACTGACAAAATGATAAGTAATAATGGTGTTTCCATAAGTGTAGACCCAAATTTGAGGGTCTTCTAGAGGTGAAGTTTAACACCAACAAAACAGCAACAACAAAACAACAATAATGATGATAATAATGATAGCAACAACAGAACTGCAATTTAGGACTTCCTATCGCCTAAATCATGTTCTCGTCTAATGCTATATTTTTATAAGAATCCTCTTTAACAACCAACAAATAGAACCTAAGAATCCTTATAAATCTATAATGCATTTTGAATTCTAAAACAAGTACACAACATCTTGAACAATATCTACATTGCAAGCAATAACACAACTCAAACAAATAAAGATTGATCTATGAACTAGAAACAAACAGATATATCAACAAAAAAACAATTACCTGTTTCCCTTAATCTTGAACCATGCCTCAGCACAATGACTGTGAGCAATGCCTAGCTCATCTTTACCCTTTCCATTTATGGTTCCACCACCATTAACTAACAGTTTCTGAACATGGTGGTTAGTATGATAGGAGAGCTCATCTTCACTGTAATCTGATGGGTCATCTGATGCTTCAAGAGTTCCAGATATCTGTCAAATTTGTATACATCAAATAGTTTCTTTTTAGTATAGTTATAATTTGCTTAAAAGATGGGAAACTAAATAATAACCAGCTTTTGATCAGTGTAGAATAACTGACCTGGACAGCAATGTTAGATTTGCAAGGACCGGAGAATCAGATTGGTTTGAGTAGATAACTATCTTGAGGCACCACAAAAACTGCTTCTCCAGAAGAACATACTGCTGTCCATGCCTACCAATATCATCGAAAACAATTTCATTTCCCGTAGTTCAAACCTACCAAAGAATATTAAAGCCTTAAAGGGGAGCATGGATCATCTTGCCATCCTAGATCCAAAAAAGAAACAAAAAACCATAGGCAAATAACCAATATAATATATAACTAGGAATGAACCATATATCACTTTTGTAATGAAATATGTCTGTATGGGGATTCACAATAGTTGCTCATATACATTGCACAGCTACGATTAAGTGGTTGAGTTGGGACATTTGAAGGAGTTGGAGAACGGGGTCTAGATTTCAAATCTTGGCTATTAACATACTAACACACTAACAACTAGCCTTTTCCTATCAAAAAATAATGTTCCAATTAAGAATGGCCATCAGCCTGTACACGGATAAATAGATGTCAAATGCTAGTGGATCATGGAACAGATTTGGGTCATAATTTATCTTTCTAGTGTATACATATATCCCCCACCCTTTAGGTAGCAGATAGCCTAAAAAAATAATGTACAAAAAAATCTCCAATAAGCCCTCTTCATTGCAGCAAATAATAAATGAGCATAAAATTTGCATATAATTATTTCATACATAAAGCATGCAGCAAAACTACAAAAGGCATTTACCTACAGTGCAGCAAAACAGAGAACTAATCGATAATTATTCTCATTGCAGCCAAATTCAACCTGCTTGATTTGAATATCAGAAATATCTTTCCCTGTCACACAAAAGGCATATAAGATAAATTTGTTACAGCCAACAAAAGCTGCTTCAGAAAACATCAATGTTAGAAGAACATAAATTTCTACCTTTAATTTTTGCTTCTGTTTGTAGCTCAGTTTCCCAGTCTTTTACCTTCAATTTTTGCTTCTGTTTGTAGCTCAATTTTTGTTTCTGTTTGTAGCTCAATTTTTGCTTCAGATTCACAAAGCATTATATTAAAATTTCTAAAGAAACCCACAAACTAAAATGCTCCACAGAGCTATTTTGGTCCGTCTAATTGCTATAGTAAATTCATCACAAGATAGATTGACTTAATTTATTTATTCAATACCTTTTTGATCTGCGTTTCAGTTTCCTGTCTCGTTTCCTTCGCTTCTTGTCCCGGCGTTTATGACTTCTTTTTCCACGTTTATAATTATCTTTCTTGGATCTCTTTCTCTTTCTTCGCCTGTCATCACTGGAAGAACTTAAATAAGATGATGAGGACATATCTGACTCAGAATCACTATCAGTTTCCGAAGATTTCAAGTCTGAATCTGAAGAACTCTCGGATTCAGATGAGTAATAGCAGCTAGTTCAGTTTACCAACTTGCTAAAAAAATGCACAAAAGTAGCAAGAATATAATGCAAGCTGGAAACATTGTTCTAGCAAATCATAAAGTAGCACCACGTCAAAAGATCGCAGACAACTTCTATTCTACCAACAAAAAAGTCACAACATTTTTAAAATATGTGATACGATACAAAACAAACCAAATCAGAATCACACTTAACAACTTTGTACTAAATTGAACATCCTCATCAAAATCAAAGTAAACCCAAAACACAAATAAAAAACAAAAATACCAAATCTGAATCACACGTTTTAGAAATTAAAAAACAGATTTAAAATTCATACAAAAGTAAAATCAGAATCCAATAAACCAAAATTAGAGTAAAACAACTTAAAATTCAGTCATTCTAAATCAACCTTTTTCGGAAACACGGTTGTCGGCTTGCCGCCATCTCGACCGAACAGCAAAATACTCCGCCACCACTACAATGTAAAGTAATATAAACTCAAAGAAACACTTAATAACAAAAAAACAGAAGCAATATAAAATAAAAAAGTAGGGCAATATCTTACTACTGTGGGGGAAATAAAAGAAGCTACAAAGCTACCTTGTAAACTTGTGTACCCGTGGCCATATATTTGGGAGCAACTCAGCCATATGTACCCATTCCTTTGATTTTTATATATCAAATCTGAAAAGTAAAAGTCTTGTTCCTGGAAAAAAAAGAACAACAATAAAATATCTAAGGAATTAATATGAACTACACATGTTGAAATGCAAAAATGGAATCACAATGGTAAGAAGACCCAGCCCAAGCAACCATTATGTCCACTCTAATCATGAAAAAGTAAAATGTCTAAAGAATGAAACAAAATCTACTCTAATAAATAAATAAGTAAGAGGAAGCAAAAGGCCATGGTAAGTTAGAATCAACCTCAATGTGTATATGCATGATGCTAACTTATGATTGTCAAAGCGGCATGGTAAAGAAAACAAATTATGCTAACATATCCTTTATCATATAAAGCTCAACTTTTGCAGTAGAAAGATCTCAGTTTTCTTGTTGCCTAAAATCAAGCATTAACATAGATATGACATTAATATATTACCTTCCTATCCACATAGATATAAAGCAAATCCTTATGCTTATAATCCACACATGCTCATTAAAGATTCACATATTTCATTCAAATTGTTTTAAATTGCAAACTCCATGTGCAACACATCTTTTAAAAACATTCAGAAAAATAGTAAGATATTGTTTTAAATTGCAAACTCCATGTGCAACACATCTTTTAAAAACATTCAAATTGTTTTAAATTGCAAACTCCATGATGCTGCGGCAGCATCATCTCTCAGGTTCTGAACAAAGAAAATGGTAGCTATAACTTAACCAGAGAGTAGCCTGAATTTCATGCATCCATCAAAACTACCTGAATTTCCACACGAAGGGCAGTGACATCCTCGTCCCTTTCACTCTGTGTTTGTTTTGCATCCTTGAGAGCAGCCTGTGACGAAAATAGATTATTCCAAGGATATTCATTGAATCAACCAGCATTTTTGAACTTGTTGCTTAAAGCCCACAATTTAAGAAAAAACAGTAACCGGAAACATAGTTTTAGGTACGAAAATATCAAGTTAAGATTATACAGCCAGCTGCAAAATAGCCTATGATTCATGATTTATGTCTTTCTACTGAAAGATATGCACACAAGCCTTCTGAATAATGCAGAATTAAAGCTTAGAAGAGAGAGCTAGTACAAAGGCATATCAGTTATCAAACAAGAGTGACAACAGCACTTAAAACTTTCGAACATTAATAATCTAATATGTCTGGCACATCCAATACCCATTCTTCCAGCATACCTCTCTTTGACGCAAAGCGGCTTCCTTCCTACAAATATACCACAAACCATTTAGTAAATAATAAACAAAATAAATGGTTTCAGACCCAGCAAGAATATAGGGAATTTAAAGCTAAGTTACCTGCTCAGCAATTTGGCTTCCAAGGATACACCTTCTCCAAGAGAAGCAACCTGCAAAAATAAAATGATCAAGAATGCATATATCAGCAAATTTAGCATACAGGATGGCAGCTATGAATACTATTTAACTTCTATGTTAAGTAGATCTTGTGAATAAAAGCTTAGTGATTGTGCAAAATCTTGTGAATAAAATATAGTATTGACTGTTCCAGCATGTGTCCCCATCCGCACAGCTCACGCTATGTAATCTCTAACTGCCTAACTGCTAGTGTAGCTGAATGTAACTAACCCACTAACCCCCTATATCATTTATTCCTTCTTGTATACACCTTCCAGACCTCCTTTTTCTGCTAAGGCTCATGCCTAACTTTCAAAGTTTATTAGTATTAAGTAGCAAAAAAATTCACCTGTTTCTCAAGTTCCATAGATCTGGCCTCCACTTCTAGGCGTTTTTCCTCTGCTTGTCTTAGCTAGAATATAATCGGGCTCAACAACACATAACACGAGAAAAAAATCAACTTTGTTTGGGTGTGAATAAGGATACCTTTTCTAATAAAACCTCATTCTCTTCTTTGTTTGTAGACATTGCACAAAAAACAAAGCTATCGGATTGATGCTGTCAAATTGGGAATAAGGGTTAGGGTTTTGTGTAAATCAAAAATTAGGGCTTTTGTGTTAAATAGAAGTAGAGTAGAAGTAGAGTAGAAGCAGAAATTTACCTTTGAGGAAGAAGAAGAATACCCTTGCTGTTTTTGTGGTGGTGGTGGTGGCCGATTTTAGGGAGAAAGAGTGGTGGGAGAGGAAGAGTGAGAGGGAACAGAGGAGGTCGTAGGTGAATAGGGAGGGTGGAGGAGCGCAGCGAAGGACGGAGGAGGGCGCGAGAAGGAGGAGGAGGAGGGTGGAGGCGCAGCGAAAGGTGGAGGCGCAGCGAAGGGTGGAGGTCGTGGGAGGAGAGGGAAAGAACGAGTGAGAGGGAACAGAGGAGGTCGTAGGTGAATAGGGAGGGTGGAGGAGCGCAGAGAAGGGCAGAGGAGGGCGCAAGAAGGAGGAGGAGGAGGACGGTGGAGGCGCAGCGAGAGGTGGAGGCGCAGCGAATCCGGGTCGTGGGAGGAGAGGGAAAGAACGAGTGAGATACTCTCGTGAGGGAGGGAGAGAGAACGAAAGACTTTGGGTGAGCTTCGAGGGATTAGATTTTCTTTTAATTGGGTCCGGTACTTTCCAACGAAATTAAAGCGTGTTGCGACGGATATATCCGTCGGAAATTTGCGACGACTCTGATTCCGTCGGAAACTTCAACGTGAATTTGTCCGCCTTTTTATTTTAACAGTTCCGACGGTGATTTTGGTCGCAAATCCGTCGCAAAATGCGACGAAATGTTTTTCGTCGGAAACGTTCGCAGGAAAGAAGCTTTATTCTAGTAGTGTGAAATTGCAATTTGCAACCCTGCACATAAAACAAGTTATTGATCAGAATATTTTGAATAATGTGGTTCAAAAATTAACATAACAATTCACACAAGTGAATATGGTTGTCATCAACGACATCGAAATCGTTCCTGATGAACAAACAAGTAGGAACTGTAGAGGATACATCGGAAACCAAAAGTGTTGATTAAAACCAGCTAAAAAAACGCATGTGGAAGGACAAGATCCTACTACAAAAGCTAAAGGAAAAGCAAATCCAAAGCGAACCAGAGGAACAAGCAAAACAAGAAGCATCAAGAAGAAGAAAGATGTCAAGAGCACAAGATTCAGTTCTCAAATACATGGCGAAAATCATGGACGTATGTAACGCAAAAAGGGAAACCAAAGTCCGGTACTTCAGACAGTTTACGTGAATGGTGAAAGGTGAAATCCGTTTCGATCACAACGCTCCTCACGTTTTAGCCAACTACTTTCCCCTCCTTGAAAAAGAAGATAATGATTTTATGGATCCAAATTCATATGTACACCTCCTCCAAGATTTACAAGACTCAACGTTGGGTTCTCTTCTTTCTGCTTTAATGCAACACTGTATTCCTCCACAAAGAAGGTTTACACTTGATAGAGGAATAACACCACCATGGTGGCCTACAGGGAGAGAAATTTGGTGGGGTCAACAAGGTCTTTTAGCACAAGAACAGGGTCCACCACCTTATAAGAAACCTCATGACCTTAAAAAGACATGGAAAGTGTCGGTGTTAGCTGCTGTTATCAAACACATGTCTCCTGATTTGGAGAAATTAAGGAGGTTGGTTACTCAGTCAAAAACATTGCAAGATAAAATGACTGCCAGAGATAGTGCAACTTGGTCTAAAGTTATGAACCAAGAAGAAGCTTTGTTGAGAATAACTGAAAAGTATCTTAATATATCTCTTTCTGATAATTATGATGAAGGTGAAAGCTCTTCTCGTGTTTCGATTGTTACTGATGAATTAACCGCTTCTGGTAGCAATAGTAGTAAGTACTAGTAGAAGTGATAAAAGAAAGTGTGTGTTTGATGGTAGTGATGCTAGTGATATGCTTGTGGAATGTTGTCCACAGAATCAGCCAGTAAACTCAATTTGGGACTTGGGATACCATCATCCAGCAGTGGAAGACTAATTAGCATGTTCCCCGTCAAGAACACCATATAATTTTGCGATTTAACGTTGTGATGTAATGGTTTTGATTTATATTTTGTAAGAAAATTAGCAGAATTTTAGAGATCATATATTGTTACTATGTTAGTCAATTCAGATAGTTAGTGTTAGTTGGAATTAGTTGAAGTGGGGTATTTTGTGGTGTAACAGAATAAAAGAGTGGTGTGAGACTCAACTCTCAATCTATAGATGAGAGTTTTCAGTGATTAATAATGGGTAAAGTGATTCCATTTTTCATCTTTTTTGCGAAATGCCTTTTGTTCCTTCTTCTCATCTATATATATTTTGCTTATGTGTGTGAATAATTCTTTCTCTCTATGGACTTTTTTTATGGACATTATTATGAGGCTGAAAGCCCATGCTTGAATAGTCTGTGCCTTGATCCAACCTTAAAGACAATAGAGAAGAATCAAACATGAAAATTTGTTAGATCCTTCACCATTTCTGAAGAGATGTATAGCATGAAGTAAGTTTACAAAATAAAGTGACATTCAAATGATGAGGTGATCAAATATAGAGTTAGGCTTGTAGCTAGCTAAGGGAATTCTGCCAAAATTTAGAGTTGATTGTGGTGAGGTGTTCATTACTAGTACTTAACATTAATACAAAAACATAACATAAAGAACGAGTCGTTCTTCTAATATATTATTGATCAAACATCTGAATCAGCCAAGTAATATTTGAGCAGATCATGGCATTGAGCCAAGGGTTCATCCTTCAAATAACCCATAGCATTTGCATAGTGAAGATGGTTAACAACACCATTATTGTAGTGAGTGAGCACGATGCTGGATCTGTCACGCCCAGGGTCAGGTTGATTGCACCATGGCAATGGACTCTTAACAAGCAAACATCGACAAATGTTGTCATGATGGTCATTTTCAACCATAATATCGTATGTTCCTGTGCTGTCTGTCACTCCTTCGGTGTAAAAAACTACATCCATAGTCTTCCTGTCTTGGCACCGAATTCCAACCGTTGCACCTAATTAATCAAAAACCGTCACGTATACATACAACAACAACAACAAATTAAGGAGAATTCTACTATATACCCTTAAGAAGATTTATAGAGCGTACCTTCAATGTAAGAGGTGACATTGGTTTCGAATCCAGCTCGGCATGTATCACAGTAAACTTTACCTTTGACACGGAACGTTGCTGTAGCAAGAGGGAGAAAGATAGAGAGGGAAAGGGCCAACAACAAGAACACCTTCGTTGCCATGAATTAATGAATCACTAATTGTAAGCAAAAACCAAAATGAGAAAGGAATATTGGGAGGAGATGGGAGACTTGAGGTTTGGCTATGTATATATCTATTTCAGTGTACGCGTCTTGTGCGCCATAAGAAGTGAATCATGTCTAACTCAACTAGTGGGAGATGGGATCGGTGCCATTAATATTCCACATGCTAGATCCTTATTCTCCGTGGCTTCCGTTCTTATATCTCTATGATTTTAAGATTCTTTTACGAGTTCCAGGTTTGATGGCTGAATTAGCGTTTACTTTTTTTTGTTAAACCACTAGTATTTTACCCGTGCATACGCACCGGTGATACTGTATGGTCGGTGTATTGCCATGAAGTCATAATAGTAATTTGGAAGATAAGCATAAGTTGTGAACAATGTCCAAAATGTATGATTTGAAATTCAAAGTGGAAAGAGATTGACAACCAGAATTACATTGATCCATAATAATGTATTTGGACATTAGAGGTAAAATATGCATCCCCGTTGACACTCCCGTTTGCATACTCGTTGACCCTTCCGTTGGCACTCCCGTTGGCGCTCTCGTTACCTCTCCCGTTGCCACTTCCGTTGCAGCTCCCATTGCCAGTCTCTCGTTACCTCTCTTAGTGGTTAGATTGATTGATTTTAATATTTTTAATAGAGTGATTATAGTAAATAAAAAATTTTAGATGGAGCAAAAATGAAGAAAAAAGAAAATAAGATTTTTTAAAATATGCATCCACGTTGGCGCTCTGTTGGCGCTCTCCTTGCCTCTCTTGTTCCCACTCATGTTCCCGTTGTCGATTCCATTGCCAGTCTCGCATTCCCGCTCTCGTTGTGTTGCAAATTTTGTCTTTTAGGGGTGAATTTACTAAAATAGTTGTGTTGCAAAAAGTTAAAACAAAATCGGCACTCCCGTTCCCTCTCTTGTTGGTACTCCCGTTGGCACTCTCGTTGGCGCTCTCGTTCCCTCTCTTGTTGGCACTCCCATTGGCACTCACGTTGCCGCTCGCGTTGCCGATCTCGTTGCCAGTCTCTCGTTGCCGCTCCCGTTGCCACATGTTGTCTTCTTTTTTCTATATGATTTAATATTACAATTGTTAGTGGTTAAATTGATTGATTTTATTTATTACATGAAAAATTGATTGATTTTAGTAGTTTTAATAGAGAGATTATAGTAAATAGTAAATTTTAAATTATTTAATTATTGAGTGTGATATTAATTTAATAATTTATTTTTTTGGAATAAATAATTTTGAAACTATTGTTAGAGGTATGATTTTTTTTGACAATTGGTAGTAGTTAAATTGATTAATTTTAGTAGTTTGAGTAAATTATAGAAATAGCTAAAAAAATTATGTTTTTAGTAAAAAAAATTGACAAAAAAGTCATTTTTTATGGAAAGAAAAACTGAAAAAAAATTGGAAAAAAAAACTGAAAAAAAAGTTGGTTTTAAAATTTGCTGTTTTGTGTCCTTTTGCTGCGTCACTTGCAGCTTCTGTTTGCAGCTTTCAATCAGCTTTTTGTCCCTCACTTTTTTGTCCCTCTATCGTTGCCACTACTGTGGCCTTTCCCGTTGGCGCTCTCGTTGCCACTCCCATTGGCGCTCTCGTTGCCACTCCCGTTGGCATTCCCGTTGGCATTTTACTCTTTTTTAGTAATTATAAAATAGTTATTTGGTAATTTTTTGTAGTGGTTAAATTGATTGATTTTAACAAAAGTCGTAGTTAAATTGATTAGTTTTAGTAGTTATTTTGTAATTTTTGGTAGGGGTTAAAGTTTTTTTACAATTCTTTTTTTGACAATGGATAGTGGCTAATTGATTTATAGTGACTAATTATTTTATTAATTTTAGTAGTTTGAGTAGATTATAAAAATAGTGAAAATTGATTTATAGTGACTAATTGTTTTTATAAAAATATTGACAACCGTTTTTTAAAAAAAAAATTAAAAAAAACAGTGAATAAATTTTTTTAAAAAAAAATCAGTTTTTTGAAAAAAAATTGAATTTAAAAAAATGTATTGGTACTGTAGCGCGTCAGAAACGTCACTGTAGCGTACTGTAGAGTGACATAAGCGGTGCTGTAGCGCGGCAGAAACGGCACTGTAGCGCACTGTAGGGATACTGTAGCATTTTGTCTTTATGTGGTGAATTGTCTATTTTGCCCCTAAATTGTGACAAATGTCAAAATTTGATAATGTCTAAAAATGTAAATGTGCTAGCATATGTTTTGATTATATAAAAAGTAGCTACTGATCTGAACATGATCCATGACCGCCAACAATGTAAACAATATTTTTTTTCCTTTTAGGGTCAACCATGTGTGTATGTTAATTGGCTTTAATAATATTTTTCTGTGAACGTTATACCTCCCTAGTATTCAAAATATGTAAAATATTTTTTAGTTTTTTAGTGGAAATTAGGGGGTTACACACTTACACCCTCCAAGAACAACAATTAAACATTAGGTAAATTGCACTTTCGGTTCCCCTAGTACTCACTGTTATACCCTAATTTTGTCCGCCTAGGTCGAAACCCTAATTTTCCACAAAAATAAATAGTTTCAGAGGTGTGGCATCATTTTGAAAGGTGAGAAGTGCTATGGGCATGCATTTTTGAGTCTTGAAAGGCATTCCAAAGTTTTTAAAATCATTTTTAGGGTTGGGATGCACTTCGGGGCAAAATTAGGGTTTTTTGGGCAAAAAGGGTATTTTGGGCATTTTACCCAAAAAGATAATTTCTCAGTAAAAATCACTGTGAAACTTTGGAGGAATTTATTTGGATCAAAATGAGTTGGGTCATATTTTTTATGCGCATGCATTGATGAATTTTTGCATAAAAAGTCAAACTTCAAAGAAAAGGGCAAAATGGGAATTTCCTTCAAGGTGAGGTATCAAATCAATTTTGGGAATGGTGATATCATGGAATTTTGGGCCCAATGATTTATTCCTAGGATATGGCCCAAAGTGGTATGAATAATGAGGAATTATCTAGAAAGGAATAATCAATAATCTTTGGAATTTTGAAAGGTCAAGTATAGTACAACATGACAACTTGCAATTCCACTCACTCTCTCTCCTCAATGCCGCAGCCACTCTCTCATTTCCAGCCCATATTTTGTGCTTCTCCATGCCCTTGATCCATGTGAGTTGTATTCCTAGCCATTAATTAAAATTCTAGATCAAATCCTAGGCTACAACTTAGTGTGAAATGACCTAATTGCCCTCAACAATTTTTGTGCTACAAAAACTCACCCATTTCGCATATGATCAGCCCACTCTCACTCATTTGTGCTTTCTCATTGTCCCTAATTCATGAGCATTGCAATCTAGACCCTTGATTCAAATTCTATCTCAAATCTCAATGGTTTGCAAAAGCACAAAGTCTATTATACCCTTAATTTTGCATCTGATATAAAACCAAAAATAGGAGACCATCAAGAGGGATCATCCTCATTTTACCCTAGCACACAATCAGACCACAATTCCTCTCCTCCTCCCCTCTCAAACCCGAGACCACCTCCCACCATTTCCACCACCAATTCTTCAATTTTCAACCATCCAAACTTCATTATTCTTGATTCCTACACTAGATCCACTTCTAATCTTGCATTATCTTCAAAGTTCATCATCAAATCCTTCAAGATCGAGTGATTTTCGTGGGATTCAAGAGGAGGTTCAAGTGTTCTTGGTTTCTATTTTGATCTTCTTCTTCATTTCAAGCAAGATCTAGTGGTAAGCTCACAAACTCTTGCATTTTCTTTAATTTTCATTATGTAATCTCTCTTCTACTCCTCTTTCCTTCTTGAAAGAAGCTTTGAGGACTCATTTCAAACATTATTGGACAAGGACATTGGGAGCCTTGGATGTTTGAGATGGGTCCTTGGCCTTGAAGGGAAGATTCTTGTGTTTGAATACTTTTCCTTGCATTGCTACACATTTTTCACTAAATTTCATGAAATAAAACCTTGTTTTCCTCTTCTTTTAGCTTCGGCCATGTAGTGTTTTTTTTCTTGTTCATGCATTTCTTTGTTCATATCTTGTGTTGAAGTTGAATTTTTGGTGGGTTTATACCTTACATAGCCTCGGGTTTGAGGATTAGAGACCTAGGGATTTTTGTTGCTTTTGTTTCTTTGATTTTGTGTTGAAATAAATGATGAAATAACAATTGTTTAAGCATGAAATGTATGCATAGGTCCTAGGGTTTATACTTATAAGCTCATTGATGTGATTTGGTTGCAAGAAATTGATGAAATTATGCTTGATTTTGCCCATGATTGCATTCGGCCATAGGCCATGTCTTTTGACCAAATTTTGCTCAAAACTTTGTTATTTTGATCTTGCATTTGTGTGTGCATTTGATTCAATTGTGTTTTTCACTTTTACCATTTCACATGTACCATTTCATTAATAATTTACTTTTCACTTTTTACCTTTACTAATTTTCAAAAATTACTTTCTACTCCAAGTAAAATAAATTTACCATTTCACTAACTTTTTACTAAAAGTTTTTACCACTTGCATCTTTGCATAAAAACCCCAAAACATTTTCTCACTTGCATTTCAAACTTTTTCAACTTTATAAAATAAACCCCAAAATACTTTTACCACTTTCAAGACCAAAAACATTTCATCTCATTTCCAAAACACCAAAACCCAAAAACATTTTACCACTTTCTTACCTAAACCTTTTATCAAAACATTTTCACCCTCATGCATCTTCATTCATCCCTATTTTATGCGACACTCTCATGCATCCTCTTGTCTACTCATTCATACATTCATTCTTGTATGCTCATGCATTCACATGCTTGCCTGATCATGCCTCATTGCTCACATGTTCATTCACCTAACCTAGAATACTCTATGCCTATGATCAATTGTATTCCTTTGTTCTTGATGCCATTTGAATGTCTTGACTTAATTGTGCACAAACCCTTCTACACAATCATGTGCCCTTATAAGACTACTAACATGTGTAGCATAGAGGCATATGTGCCCCTCTTGAGATTGCTTCCAACTTGTGTAGCAATTCCCCTTCACACACAAACACAATTGTTTTGAGAATTTTGTCTTGCATCTTTGACAATTGAATTCTTTGATTATATTGGCATGCTTAATCTTAGTTAGTGATCTACATGTTTATGACTGCTTGATTGTTGAGTATGTTTGAGCTTCATTCATTCATTTTGCATTTGGTTCTGGACATAGAATTCGATTAAAAATGATTTACCTATTTTCTAAAACTCTTTTCCAAACCAATTAATTTTCAAAGCATTTTCAATAAACAAAAATGAGCAAGTAGTGGAGGTCACCCATAACCTTTGTTAGTTTGATCTCTATGAACGCTCTTCAATTTCACATGAGTACTTAGCGATGATTACCCATAACCTTTGTTAGTTTAATCATTCGCTAATGCTCGTCCTACTTCGAAAACCTTTTCGAAAATATAATAAAAGCAAGTTGTTACTAATAGTCAATCAGAGCCTTTGTTCGTCTGACTTGAGGTAACAACTCTTTTGAGTATTTAGCAGTGATTACCCATAGCCTTTGTTAGTTTAATCACGAGCATTGCTAATGCTCGTCCTATTGCGAAAACTCACCAAAAGATAAAAAAAACAAAAAACCTTTCAGAAAAAGACAAAGGAGAACTACGTAAGCTTTGAGTTCTCCATCGCACCGGGAGATACGTAGGAGCGGGTCGTAACCCCCGTCAAGCACTTTTTCTCTAAAAAACCTTTTTTTTCTCCTTTCTTTCACATAAATAAGATTTTCACCAAGTCTCTTTCAATGCATTTTTTTTAAATAAGAAGTAGGGAGGCAAGATCTAAGTATTTTCAAACCAACACACTAAAACCACATTTTTAATTAAAGGTTCCCTCTCAGTAGAGAGGATGTGTGGGGTGCTCGTACCTTCCCCACGCATAACCGACCCCCGAACCCAAATCTTCAGTTTCCAAAGGCCAATCGCTTTCCAAAAAAGGTTTTCCTAATATTTTCCTAAATTAATATTGGTGGCGACTCCGTTGTTTTAAAGAAAGTTGTAAACGAGAACAGTTCTCTCCCAAGGACTTTTTCGGGCGCAACAGCTGGCGACTCCACTGGGGACATTTTTTTTTTAAAAAAAAACATTTTTTTAAAAAAAAAAGGAGGGTCAAGCCTAATTAATTAAATGTGTGGTTCATGTGATTGATTTGAAAAGCTTTGTTTGTCTCTATTCTTCTTCTTTTTTTTATACGTTCATGTTATACGTTCATGTGCATTCACTTCTTCATCTCTTTCTTTGTGTGCTCTTTGTTTAAAATAGTAGATAGTTGCTTCTTTGCTTATACGCTTAGCTCCTTCATGCATTTCCCCTTCTTATTATGTCCCCTTCTTCTTCGCTCCCTTTCTAAGGTAAGTTCATATATTCCCCAATTCCCTCATGATCCCCTCTTCTCAGCTCCCTTTCTGAGGTAAGTAACGTGTTTGTTGTTGGTACCCTAGGCTAGTCGTATTTGAATGATATTGATCCCTAGGGTAGACGACATGCTATTGTCTGGACTGTCTGGATTTTCATTTGCAGGTGGGGTATTTTTGAGGAAATGCCCTTCGCACACACACACTTATACCTTGAGATGATATGTGTTGATAGAAAAAGGCCATAACCCAGGTCTTCTAGGATACCTTAGGATGAGTGGATTCGAGTAGTGGGAGCCCATCAGGACCTTTGTCCGTTTGGCTACTCGCAAAAGTTTCAATCAGAGTTGTGCTCTTCCATGATGCTTCGTACCTAGCAGTTTGCTGCATTTACGGGGATTTTCATGAGAGAGACTGGGGATCTGATGACCTTTGTGAGGGTGCGAATAGAGCCACATGAAAATTACCTCTAAAGTGCCCTAGATCGTAGGTTCTTCCCCCTTTTAGGTCACAAGGGCTTTCCAAATTGTGTGCTGCATTGTTGCATTCAGTTCAACCAATTTTTCCTCAAAAATTTTCAAAAATCAAAAATATGCTTTTCCTTTTTCAATAAACACCTATATGAGGTGGCATATAGCGTGTAAATTTTCAAACTACCACCTGTGCAAAACCAAAAAGAAAGAACATCATTGCATCTAGCATCATCACATCATTGCATCATTTGCATTTCATAAAAACTCCAATTTTGGAAAATCATTCATCATGCATCTAAGCTGTTTGTCGGAATTGTAAAGTAACTTGGAATCGTGTCATAGGCGTGAAAGAAAAAGTATCAATGGGATCAAAAAGCGAAATGGTACTTAATTCAAGGTTTCCGGCTGTCAAGAGAATAGATATAGAGAGTTTGAAGGGATTTGTTGCCTTGATGGGGCCTGAAGAGAGGGATTTGTTCGGGAAGGCTTATG
This sequence comes from Astragalus membranaceus, assembly GCA_039519185.1. Taxonomy (NCBI): domain Eukaryota; kingdom Viridiplantae; phylum Streptophyta; class Magnoliopsida; order Fabales; family Fabaceae; genus Astragalus; species Astragalus membranaceus. The sequence goes on along the minus strand of CM076848.1, from coordinate 62,111,843 downwards.
GTAATCTCCTCAGATTGTTACAATTGGACGTTCAAGAGAGTGCTATCATGGCTCTAAGCCGATTCTATGATCCAGAAATCCGGTGCTTCCTCTTCAAAGGTTTTCAGCTATCACCAACCCTCGAGGAATATGAACAGATCCTGGGGTTTTCCAGGCCAAAGTCAGCACCTTATCAGTATCAGAAACATCGGTACACAGATCAGAAGTTTTCTCAGTTTTTGCAAGTCAGTGTGAGGGAATTAGTGCTTCATAAAGAAAGGAAGAATCGCCTCATGGGTTTTCAACTAAGCTATTTCGAGAGTTTATTGATAGCTCATGCTCAAGCTAGCAAATGGGGTCTTTTCAAGCAGTTGTTAGCCCTCATTATTTTCGGGATTGTCCTTTTCCCACAATTCGAGAGCTTCATTGATGAGAATGCCATTGGGCTCTTTTTAGCTTTCATCAGCAAAGATAACCCAATCAATCCCGTGCCAGCAGTTCTTGCAGATACTTACTACTCCTACACTCATCATCGTGCGTTAGGGAAGAAGAAAATTGTTTGCTCCCTCCATGTCTTGTACGCTTGGCTTCTTAATCATGTCATCACTCACCAGAAGAAAGCTACAGATTTGGTAAATTATGCCTTGAGTTGCGAGGTAGAAGCCAGAAGTGCGCAAGAATGGGTACATGCCTTGGGGGATCTCAATGCTCTCAAAATCAATTGGTTCACTTACTCGTGTTGGAAGGATAGGCCTTCAATACTGTTCCAGTGCGGAAATTTCCAGAATGTGCCCGTGATGGGAACCCAAGGTTATATCAATTACAATCCTTCTCTCACAATCAGACAACTTGGGTATCCCATGAAGAATGCACCCACTCAGGACATGTTGATCCCTGTCTTTCTTGACAAGGAAGATTCCAAGAACCAAGCTCTGCTTCAGAAAATTGCAAAAGCCTGGAGAATCTGGTGTATAAGGATAAGGATGAGATCACCAAGAAGACTAGTGTGATCTCTTTCTATCACTGGCTTCACGAGAGAATGCAAGATGCTAGCATTCCTCATCAGGGTGTGCTGTCAGTTGAAAAGGAAGTACCGGAGCCTAATGCCCCAATCGTCAAAGAATTGAGTGAGGTCAAGTCTACCTTGTCTAAGGTAGAAGAAGAAAAGAAAGCCTTGCAAGGCAAGTTGGGGAAAGTAATGGCTGAGAAAAAAAAGCTAGAGGGTGAGAATAAGCGCAAGGCGGAAGCTCTTGAAGAGGCTAACGAGAGACTCAAAAAAGAAGAAGAAAGCAAACAAGAGATGAAGAAATATTTGAAGGGGGCCAAAGACGAATTGAAGAGATCTAATGCAAAGACAGGTGAAGCCATGGCAGAAGCAAATGAGTGGAGAGAATTATGCAAGAAGCCTCTGGCAAGTGAGAGAGCTGCAAAGAAGGGGGATCTCCTCGATGGCGATCCCCGGTGGTTCCTCGAAGTCACCGTTGTTGGAGGAAGGGTTCCCCTGCCAGGCGCCCTCATGGGCGCTACCTGATGTTGCCATGGCGCCTTGCCAGGCGCCCTCATGGGCGCTGTCTGATGTTGCCAAGGCGCCCTGCCAGGCGCCCTCATGGGTGCCAGGTTGGGCATGTCCTTAGCACTCTGCTGGTCTTCCTGATGCAGCATATGTAACACCCCTTTTCCACCCGTTAATTGTTTGTAAAAATCAGAGTTTTAAAATTTCTTTCATCGCAAGGAATGTTACACATACTTCGAATAAAACATCGTACTTCATTAAAACAGTTCAACGTCAATAAGTGTGCAATACGTAACACGCCCTCAATGGGAAAAAAACTCAAGCATCAGTCATCGTCACCACAACCGTGACATCAATAAAACCAACTACGCAGCGGAAAGTATAAATAAGAGAAAACCATCCAATAACATATAACAACCAAAATAGTCTTAAAACATCGAGTTCGTTTCCCCCCTGAGTGCTACGTATCAGAGCATGACGACCCGACTCAAAATTAGTGAAGATACCTGGAAGGAATTGAGAAGCTTCCAGACAAGAATCTCACCTAATGATGGAATATGGTAAGCCATGGAAGATTCTTGTCTGGAATTTCGACCGAGGAACAGAAGCTTCCAGACAAGAATCTCACCTAATGATGGAATTGAGAAGGCAATTGAGAAGCATTGAGCAAGAAAGGGTATCCATGGAAGGAATTCTCAAGGAGTATCAGCAAGCTTTGATAGACGAGCGGCAGATATCTGAGGAAGTGAAAAGGGACCTTCGCTGTGTAGAAGGAGCTTACAGGTAGGTCCGAGCGGAGAGTCAACACTGGCACGAGCGCTTCATGGCCCTAATTGGAAAAATAGAAGACCAAGAAATTGTCAAGGATCTGAGGGAGGACATCCAATTCTGGAAGAGCAAGTTCTCCAAGTTGGCATGGTTGGCGAATCAGGCAGTGAAAGATATCCCCAAAAGGTTAAGGAGGGCTGAAGCTGAGATGTTGCCTTTCAATACTCCGGTACAAGTATATGATTTTGTGAAGTTCTGCGAAGCTCTGACAGAGGAACTCATGGACCAGGCAAGAGAAGCAGCTGCAACTGGCAAGGAGAAGAAGAAAGAAGAGAAGTTGAAGGCAATAGGTTTTTAGATTTTCATTGCAATGTATTTTTCCTTCTAGAATATTCTCTAGGAAATTGTAATTTCTCTTTTGAAATATTGTAATTTTCTTAAGGATATTGTAATTGTTCTTCTCAAAAGCTTTGTTTTGAATAATTAATTGTATTGTACCTTTTTATTCTCTTCGAATGATTAAAGTTATGATACTTGAATGAAGTGCTTACTTCGTTTGTTGATCTCAACTTTGCTAATGCTCGTGGAAATGTGCTTAAATATACGCCTATGACAAGAAGCAAGTTATACCACGATTCCCGGAAATTAACATAATAATGTACATATTGCATTGCATTTGCATCCAATCATTTCTTTTGTGCTCATAAAATGTTTCGTCCGCAGAGGTAAGACAAGCTGGTTAATCACAGATATTGGACGCGTTCGCGAGCAAGAAACATGGAAAATCAGCCAGACAATGCCAATCCGGGCAATGCACCGCCGCACCAGAATGACGCAGTTCGGGGTCCAAATGGTCAGGGTCAGCATGATCCAAAATGAAGAGAACCAAGCTATCCGGGCTGAAATGGACGTCATAAGGGGTCAGTTAGCTGAAGTCATCAGAGTGATAAGTGCCTTAAGGGATGTTGGTCTTACTGAGGGTGCTACTGCTGCAGGAGTGAACCATCCTCCTCCTCCCCCAGGACCCGGGATTTCTCAGGCTCTTCAGAATGTGCAGTGGCCTCCCTATGGTCTACCACTAGGCTATACGCCTCCAGCTGCTGATGCTAACCCAAAGGGTGGTCCTTCGAGAACCGCAGGGCAAGCTCAGCCTAATCCAGCTATGAATGATGTCGGGGTAGGCACACCTCAAGTTCAGATCCAGATCCCTATCCCTTCAACTGCTCCGGGAACTCCGGCAGGTTTCAACTCTCCAGCTACTATGCATCCACAGACTCAAGGCCCATTTCCTCAAAATGTTGCTCACCCACATGTGACTCCAACTGTTGTATCCGTGAGCAATCCTCATTATGGTGGCTTTCCACAGAACTACCCTGAAGAAGCCAGAAACCAATACCAGCTGCTAGAAGAGAGATTGAAAGCCGTAGAAGGGTCAGGTTCTCAAGCAAGAAATGCCCATGAACTATGCTTGGTTCCTAATCTAATCCTGCCACCAAAATTCAAGCCTCCAGTTTTTGACAAATACAAAGGGGCAACCTGTCCTCGCAGCCATGTCACGATGTACTGTCAGAAGATGACTGCCCATGCTCGCAACGACAATCTGATGATACACTGTTTCCAAGAAAGCTTGGCTGGGGCTCCTCTCGAGTGGTACATAAAATTAGAGCCAACTTATATTCACTGTTGGAAAGATCTGGCGGACGCTTTCATCCGTCAGTACCAGTACAATAGTGACTTAGCTCCAGACCGGACTCAACTTCAATGTATGTCAAAGAGAGATAATGAATCTTTCAAAGAGTATGCTCAACGCTGGAGAGCATTGGCGGCACAGGTCACTCCTCCCCTTCTAGGCAAGGAACTGGTATCCATGTTTATGGAGACATTACCACCGTTTTACTATGAACGTCTGATCAGTAGTGCAGCCTCCAGTTTCTCAGATGCAGTGATTACAGGAGAAAGAATAGAAAACGGTTTGCGCAGTGGCAGAATAGCCCAGGGCTCAACACCTCCTCCTAGTCAGAAGAAACATTTTTCTGGACCTCATAAGAAAAAGGAAGGTGAGACCAATGCGATCATCAGTATCAGTGGTCCGTCACATGGCAATTCCCCACAGGCTATTCCAATCCCTGCTCAGGCGCCGCCTGCACAACTATTCCAGTCCAACAACAACAATCAGTTCAGAAATTACAATGAGAGGAAGACAGTGGTCTTTGAGCCAATCCCTATGTCCTATACGGACCTGTTCAATTATCTCCTTGCGAACAAGATAATCAGCACCAGACAGATGAAGCCCTACCAACCTCCTTATCCCAGAGGGTATGATGCCAACGCCACTTGTGCTTTCCATGCTGGGGCAGTGGGTCATGTAGTAGAAAATTGCAAAGCCTTCAAGTATGTTGTACAAGATTTACTTGATGCTAAGAGTATATCATTCCAGAACCCTAATGTGACCACTAACCCATTACCGGGGCATGGTGGACCTTCTGCAAATGCAATTGACGATCAGGGAGGACAATGCTTGATCAGAAAGGTTGAGGATATCCAGACACCTTTGAAAGTCATTCATGCTGCTTTATGTCACTGTGGCATCATAGAAGAGGGTTGTGCCAGAAAAGAGACATGTAGTGATCCTTGCTGTGTGAGAGCTTGCGAAGATTTCAAGCTCATTCTACAAGACTTGTTTGACAGATGCGTGGTCCAAGTTGGTACCCAAGAGAAAGAAGCTAGTGTGTCTACTTTGCACTCCAGTGAACGAGGTTTCAGAAGGACAATTGAAATTCCTTGCGGTCTAAGCCCAGCTGCGGCTAGACCTCATACCCTTGTTGTTCCAGTACCGGCAACTACCCCTAGCAGAGAAACTAGGGTAATCCCATGGAGCTGCAACGTGCAGATGAAGGCAGAGATTCCTAAAAGTACTGTGGATGTGACCAACATAGCTGGGAGCAGTGGTATTACCAGGAGCGGAAGGTTGTATGCTCCTGAGAATCTCAGGAAAGAAACACCAAAGGAAGCTGAGGAGAGAGCCCGCAAGGGTAAAGAAACTGTAGAGGTAAGAGAGGTATCTGACAAAGAAGCCCAAGAATTTTTGAAGGTGATGAGACAGAGCGAATACCGGGTGGTTGATCAGCTAAATCAGACGCCGGCCAAAATTTCAATGCTCTCTTTGCTGCTTAGTTCTGAAGCACACCGGGCTGCGTTGTTGAAAATCTTGAACGAAGCTCACGTTTCTCATGATATTACCGTCAACTAGCTGGATGGTATTGTCGGGAATATCGTAGCTTCCAACTACCTAACCTTCACAGATGCCGAACTACCTCCTGTAGGGAAGAACCACAATCAGGCCCTCCATATTTCTGTAAAATGTGGGGATTACATGTTAGCAAGGGTACTCATTGATAACGGCTCGTCACTGAATGTGATGCCCAAGTCTACGATGGACCGGCTGGATGTAGACTGTTCTTATCTGAAACCCAGTTCTACCTTGGTGAGAGCATTCGATGGCTCAGTAAAAGAAGTATATGGAGAAGTGGAGATGCCTGTGCAAGTAGGACCTGAAGTTTTCTACGTCACCTTCCAAGTAATGGATATCAATTCTTCTTACAGTTGCCTATTGGGACGTCCATGGATACACGCTGCCAGGGCAGTACCTTCTTCGCTTCACCAAAAACTCAAATTTGTGGCTGAGGGAAAGCTGATAGTGGTATCAGGAGAGGAGGAAACACTCATAGATAGATCACCACTTGAGTACTATGTTGAATCAACAGAGGAGTCCTTCGAGACTGCCTTCCAAGGGTTGGAAATCTCAAATGCTGTCTTTGTTAGTGAACCTATGCTGAAGCCCAAGTGGTCTAAAGCAGACCTGATGATGGCAAAAGTAATGCTGAGACTCGGCTATCAAGTTGGGAAAGGCCTGGGGAAAGCTGCCCAAGGGATTGTAGCACCAGTTCAGCTGAATGGGAACTCTGAGAAGTTCGGAATTGGCTACATTCCAACCCTTGCTGACAGGGAGAAGCTGGCAACTGACAGAAGAGAGAAATGGCTGCTCAAACTTAGAGGAAGGACCCCTAGCCAGAGGAGGATGATCATTGGGGATCTCAGTCAGAATTTCATAATGCTGGTGTGCTGTACCCTGACCAGGTCAATGCTGTTGGAGAAGAATCAAGTGCTAGTGGCGGTGCTGCTGGTTTGGTGCGCCATTGTGCTACAGGAGAAGAACTGCAGAACTGGGAGTCCATGGACTTTCCCGTGATTCTTAATTTAGAGTAATGCTTCATTGTAATGCAAATCCCTCGGCTCTGCCCAAGGCCTTGGGATATTTTCATTCGGGCGTGCATGTTTTATCAAACTTCATCAATCAACAAAGTTTTATTTTGAATAAAATTCTCTTTATTCATCTTTCCTTTGCGTGTCTCTGCTTTATTTTTATTCGTCACTTAATTTTGATGCAGTTCAAATAAAATTCTTGATGATAACAACGCCCACAATTCATACTTTGATTTTGATTACCCGGTTAAAACCAATGGAGATGTTGAGAATGATTGGGATACTCCTCCGGAGATTATGAGAATGATAGAACAAGAAGAGAAGATCATTGAGCCGCATGGGGAGCCCACAGAAATGGTTAATTTGGGTACCGAGGAAAACAGGAAAGAAATCAAAGTTGGTACAGCGATGGAGAACAGTGAGCGAGAGAGGCTAATTCAGCTCTTGCGAGATTATATGGATGTATTCGCTTGGTCGTACCAAGACATGCCAGGGTTGAACATAGACATTGTTGAGCATAGACTGCCGGTAAAACCAGAATGTCCTCCAGTGAAGCAAAAGTTGAGGCGGATGAAGCCTGAGATGTCTCTGAAGATTAGAGATGAAGTCAAGAAACAGTTTGATGCAGGGTTTTTGGCTGTGGCAAAATATCCTGAGTGGGTAGCAAACATCGTTCCGGTCCCCAAGAAAGATGGCAAGGTTCGAATGTGCGTCGACTACCGTGATCTAAACAAAGCAAGCCCTAAAGATGATTTTCCCCTACCGCACATCGACGTTTTGGTGGACAGCACTGCGCAACACTCAATGTTCTCCTTTATGGACGGTTATTCAGGCTATAACCAGATCAAGATGGCTCTAGAGGATATGGAGAAAACCACCTTCATAACCCTTTGGGGTACATTCTGCTACAAGGTCATGCCTTTCGGATTGAAAAATGTCGGGGCAACGTATCAAAGAGCAATGGTAACTTTGTTCCATGACCTGATGCATAAAGAAATTGAGGTGTATGTCGACGATATGATTGCTAAGTCCAAGACCGATGAAGAGCATGTCATTAACCTACAGAAGCTGTTTGAACGTCTCAGAAAGTATAAACTCAGGCTGAATCCCACCAAGTGTAGATTTGGGGTTAGGTCAGGGAAGTTGTTGGGCTTCATAGTTAGCCAAAAGGGAATAGAGGTGGACCCGGACAAGGTGCGAGCCATCCTTGAAATGCCAGCACCAAGAACGGAGAAAGAAGTACGTGGTTTTCTGGGGAGACTGAATTACATCTCTCGATTCATCTTCCAGCTAACCGCAACTTGCGAGCCAATTTTTAAACTGCTGTGCAAGAATCAGGAGGTGGGGTGGAATGATCAATGCCAAGAAGCCTTTGAGAAGACCAAGGTGTACCTACAGAACCCTCCTGTCCTAATGCCGCCTGTGCCGGGCAGACCTCTCATTCTATATCTCACAGTGCTGGACAATTCAATGGATTGCGTGCTGGGGCAACACGACAAGTCAGGAAAGAAAGAACATGCAATATATTACCTGAGCAAGAAGTTCACAGATTGCGAGACCAGGTATTCACCATTAGAAAAGACTTGTTGCGCCTTGGCCTGGGCTGCGCACCGGTTAAGACAATATATGCTGAGTCACACTACATGGTTGGTATCCAAAATGGATCCAATCAAGTACATCTTTGAGAAACCTGCGCTCACAGGTAGAATTGCTCGCTGGCAAATGCTTCTGTCAGAGTATCACCTCGTGTATGTAACTCAGAAAGCAATCAAAGGTAGCACATTAGCAGACTATCTGGCACAGCAACCAGTTGAAGATTATCAGTCCATGCAATGTGAATTCCCTGATGAGGACATTATGGCTTTATTTGACGAAGTCAAACCCCAGGAGGATGAAAGATGGAGAGTGTTGTTTGACGGTGCCTCTAATATGTGGGGACACGGGGCTGGAGCAGTGTTGATCTCTCCTGATAATCGGTTCATACCATTCACTGCAAGGCTAAGTTTCTACGTCCCAAATAATATCGCAGAGTATGAAGCGTGTATCTTGGGCATAAAGGCAGCTTTAGATTGGAAAGTCAAAAGGCTCGGCGTGTATGGGGATTCAGCTCTGGTTATCCATCAAGTGAAAGGTGATTGGGAAACAAGAAACCCTGATTTGATCCCCTACCGTGATTACATTCAAGAGCTAATCAAGCCTTTTGAGGAAATCACCTTCCAGCACATACCTCGCAATGAGAATCAATTGGCTGACGCCTTAGCAACTCTGTCTTCTATGTTCAACGTCAATTGTGATAAGAACTTGACAACTGTCAGAATCCAACACAGAGATCGATCTGCTTATGACTGCTGCCTGGCAATTGAAGAAGAATCCGGCAGTCAACCTTGGTACAATGACATTAAGAAATACCTCACCAGCAGAGAATACCCTCCCGGTGCTACGGAAAATGATAATAGAACACTTCAGAGACTGTCAGCGGGTTTCTTCTTGAGTGGAGACGTCCTTTACAAGAGAAACCATGACTTGGTCCTCCTCAGATGTGTAACAAAAGAGGAATCAGTAAAGATAATGCAAGATGTTCATGAGGGTTCATTCGGAGTTCATGCCAGTGGGCACACAATGGCTAGAAAGATCCTGAGAGCTGGATATTATTGGCTGCAGATGGAGTCTGATTGTTACAGTTTTGTCAGAAAATGCCATAAGTGCCAAATTTATGCAGATCACATCCATGTACCGCCGACTTCTCTAAACGTCTGGAGTGCGCCTTGGCCATTCTCTATGTGGGGCATGGACATCATTGGTCCCATTGAACCCAAAGCATCAAATGGTCACCGTTTCATCCTTGTTGCTATCAACTACTTCACTAAGTGGGTGGAGGCTGCTTCATATCCCAATGTGACGAGTTCAGTGATTGCAAAATTCATCAGGAAAGATCTAATCTGTCGTTATGGTCTGCCAAACAAGATAATTACAGACAACGGCAGTAATTTGAACAGCAGAATGATGAAGGACTTATGTAAGGACTTCAAAATCCAGCATCACAACTCTTCTCCCTACCGCCCGAAGATGAATGGGGCAGTTGAAGCAGCTAACAAAAACATTAAGAGAATAGTGCAGAAGATGGTAGTGACTTACAAGGACTGGCATGAGATGCTCCCCTTCGCCTTGCATGGGTACAGGACCTCGGTGCGTACATCTACAGGGGCAACCCCCTACTCACTGGTTTATGGGACAGAAGCTGTACTCCCCATTGAAGTGGAAATACCCTCGTTGCAGGTATTGATGGAGACCAAATTAGAAGAAGCAGAGTGGGTTCGATCCCGTTTTGACCAACTGAATCTCATTGACGAGAAGAGGGTAGCTGCTATGTGCCATGGACAGCTGTATCAACAGAGGATGATGAGGGCTTTCGACAAGAAAATCCGGCCCAGAGAATTCCAAGAAGGAGACCTCGTACTCAAGCAGATCTTGCCGATCCAGACAGATCCCAGGGGCAAGTGGGCTCCCAAGTATGAAGGACCTTATGTGGTGAAGAAGGCATTCTCCGGAGGAGCGTTGATTCTTGCAAACATGGATGGAGATGAAATCCCAAACCCGGTCAACTCGGATGTGGTAAAGAAGTACTATGCCTAGAAAAATAAACAGAAAAAAGAGAAAGATAAGCCAAGTAAAAATAAGCCCGCTAGGTTGAAAACCCTTAAAGGGCGGCCTAGGCAAAATCAGAGCGACCCGGTGGATTGAAAACCCGCAAAGGGCGATCCAGGCAAAAATTAGGGTCAGAAAACTTGGGCTTGAAAAAAGAAAAGGCAATCAGCACTCCCGAAGGTTTGGATAAGGGGATGATCAAGATCATGAGTATGAACGGTGGGCGCCGTTACTTCAAGGATAGAATCGCAGGATCTGTTCCTTTTCCTTGTATTTTTTTTAGTTTAAAAGAAAATTGAAATGTACTTTCAATTGGCGTGACATTCTGCACGACCAGTTTCCAATCGATAAAAGCTCAACTTTTTTTCATATGCTTGCTTTTCGTGTCTTTGCTTTCATTTATTCAGTTTCTGTAACACCCCGATATATTCTAACATGTAGAATCACCGAAATGCACTAAATGGCATACATCAGAGTGACTTCCTTTTGTGAGATATTGAACACAACTAAAAACTTTTGATAATACATATCAAATGGTTCTCTGAACCTCTTAACTTCCTGAAAATGCTTAAGTTTCAATACTTAAGACTTGTACATAATCCTGGTGTTCAATACTCAAAACATAAAGTAGCGGAAACGATTTATAACTTATACATGATAGTTATACAACCGATAACAAAATACTACAAAAGGGCAAGGGCCTAAAACAAGAAGCATAAACTCTCGGACTCCTCGAGTCACATCAGCTATCCATGCTTTGTCGCCTTTGCCTTCCCCTGTTTCTCTGTAAAAACCACAAATATGAAGGGTGAGATAAACATTATCTCAGTGAGTCCTATCGAGACCCCTGACCAACTCTAACGGTTTGTTATACCTGAGTCTGAACTCGTGGCCCGAAGAAGCGACCACGTGAATACATAATGTTTACTCATAACTTGTAGCCCTAATAAGCGACTATTTGTTACACTTTCTGATTTTTCCTGATGTAGCCCTAATAAGCGACTACAGATCATATTTTAACATGAACTTAGCACAACCCGAGATATAATGCTAGACAATCTTGATTGCCCAATATCTACGGAAACCCCAATTCGAAATTCTATTCGAATAATGCTAGGGTCCTAGCTTTGGATTCATGACTCCCCTCAACTAGGTATGCTAATAACTGGAGGATCGTCACCCTCGATATACACAAGGTATACCATCTACCTTTCCCCGAGGGAATGTAACTTGATTTGTGTTTACATGAATTGAGAGTTTTTATGTCTTTATAGACTTACAATCAATTAGCTTACATGACATGATGAACTCTAGTTTCGTTATCTTAACATGATTGGACTCAAGGTCCGTTAACATTACTTGACTTGTGTTCTCACGCGTTCTCTAAATGCGGTTTTCCGTTACGTTCATAACACACGAGTTTTCTATCAACATGTTCAATACCATGATATCAATATCTTTACATTGTTGGGGAACCATGAGGAATGGATTAGAAGAGGGTGGGAACCATTTGGAATGGATAAAAAGGTACTTTGAACTTGAAGGTCAGAAAATCTCACACGACCCGTGCGTGTAGGCGCACGACCCGTGCGTCTTTAAACAATTTGTAGAAAATTTCCAGAAAGATACGCACGACCCGTGCGACTGAGCGCACGATCCGTGTGTTATCCAGTAAAATTGTAAGAAGTTCCAGAAACTTAGGCACGACCCGTGCGACTAGGCGCACGATCCGTGCGTGTTTAAAAATCCAGTTCTTGTAGTATCAGACTGAGGCGCACGACCCGTGCTCAGAGGCGCACGATCCGTGTGTCTCCATCAGTTTCCATAAAACAGGTTTTTCATGTGTTGTTCCATTCCGTTCCGATTCCAAAATCCCTTCCGACCGAGACCCAAACTTAAACATTCATCGAAAACAATATATTACTGTAATCCCAAATCAATCCAAACAATCAATCAAGTGACTTCATATTTTAAAACGCAATCCTTTCGGTAAAACGATTTTCAAACAGATGGAAACTCAGAAAACACATGCATTCCCTAAGCGAGTTATAGAACTCACCTATTTGTGATGAAAATCGCACAATCCCGAATTCACTGCAGTCACGAACAAAGGAACTACACGAACGGTCTCCTACTTCGCTCCTAGTGCTACCAAAACCGAACAATCGAACCCAGCTTCATCTCCTTCGAGTCTAGCTACTCAATCTTTGTTCTAACAACCTGTATGGAGCTCTATTGCTGAGTATTAACCTTCAGTTGCAACATGCAACAGCTGTTACACACACCTAGAGCTTGAGGTTCTTTAATGGTGTTTGGGGAATGGGTGGGTTGTTGTAAACTGAAGTGGTATCAAAATGTAGAGGGAGGAGAAGGAAGAACAGTGGTGGTTTCAGATCTTACATGCATCAAGTTTCCATGGGACTCTTCTCTCTTCCAAATCCTCTCTCTCTCTCGCGAGCTCTCCTCTTTCTCTCTAACTCCTCACTTCAGTTTTTCTTTTCTTATTTCTGAAACTCCACAATTAAAAGTGGGTAAGGAGGACTTGGGGGGGGGGGGCAGCTGGTCACTTAGACTAGGGAATTTACCCAAATACCCCTCAGCTACTAACTCTATTCTTTGAGACACCTTTAATACTTATGATGCTTAACTTAACTCATTTTAACTTAGAATTTGGGCACATTATCCCTAACACTAAATCAAACAATTATTCACTTATTACACATGATTATTCGAATATTATAGTAAATTTAAATAACCCCTCGCTAATTTTTAATAATTGAAATTAGCTAGTTAGGGGATGTTACAGTTTCTTTCAAAATAATAACTTTTATGATTGATGAAATTGAATTGAAAACATGTGCATACATTCATAGCATCGCAAAGCATTGTGAAATCTTTGAAAATCACAGAAAGAAGTGTTCTCCCCAGTGAATAAAGCTGCAAGAAAAACAAAAGAGGCGCATACACCAGCACTTAAAAGTAACAAAATCATTGCAAGTGTCACAAGTCCTGCGGATTGATTTAACCAGCAAAAAAAAAGGAATGTCAAGAAAAAACAAACGAGCAGAAAAAAGAAAGCTGCTCAGCAAGAAAACAACAAACGAGCAGAAAAAAAGAAAGCTGCTCAAGAAAAGAATAAAATGAAAAAACAACGGAAGACGAAACAAAAAGAACACAGCATTCCTATACCATTCGTCATTCTCATAACATTCATGCCATTCATCATTTCATCATGCTTTCATATTTGCATCTCAGAAGAAAGAAACAAAAAGAGACAGAAGAAGAAAAAGCAAACACCAAAATCAATCATTGCATTCATGTGCACCCAAATACCCAAGTGCATGCATTTCATGCACCATCCAAGAGAAAAGTTACTTCGGACCAGAGAGTCCCAAAAATCTCATTTTTAAGAAATCACCATGACACTGAGTTAGTAAACTCCATCAACCCCGAGTTAGTAAACTCCATCAGCACTGAGTTAGTAAACTCCATCAACCCCGAGTTAGTAAACTACATCAGAACAGAGTTAGTGAACTCCCACCGAGTTAGTGAATTCCTTCCATAGATCACAACATCGTGTACGAGCGCGCGATGGATCCATCCGACTTCGTTAAGTCCTTCGGATTAGTAGTGTCAGCCTAAGGCATAGCGTAAATCCATTGATCGAATCAGTTCCGGACCTGATATTGATCGGCCGCTCGAAAAGGCCACCCAAGTGCTCGGACTCGAAAGAATCCCTTAGAAGGTTTTAGGTAGCCTCCGAATTTCCCAATTTACAGTATTTCTTACTTACTGCTTTTTACTAATTTCTGTTTTCCCGCCAATGCAACAAATGTTGCCTCTCTCTCTAAAACAACACAAAAAAAAACAGCAAAAAAAAAAGGAAAAGGAAAATTCGGGTTTCTCTAGGAAGACAAAATTGGAATAATTTCTGAATTCTTTATCTCTATTTTGCCACGGAATATGTCTCGGCCAATTCATATTCCTTGACAAAATCCAAATAAAGAGGGGCAGCTGTTATACCCTAATTTTGTCCGCCTGGGTCGAAACCCTAATTTTCCACAAAAATAAATAGTTTCAGAGGTGTGGCATCATTTTGAAAGGTGAGAAGTGCTATGGGCATGCATTTTTGAGTCTTGAAAGGCATTCCAAAGTTTTTAAAATCATTTTTAGGGTTGGGATGCACTTCGGGGCAAAATTAGGGTTTTTTGGGCAAAAAGGGTATTTTGGTCATTTTACCCAAAAAGATAATTTCACAGTAAAAATCACTGTGCAACTTTGGAGGAATTTATTTGGATCAAAATGAGTTGGGTCATATTTTTTATGCGCATGCATTGATGAATTTTTGCATAAAAAGTCAAACTTCAAAGAAAATGGCAAAATAGGAATTTCCTTCAAGGTGAGGTATCAAATCAATTTTGGGAATGGTGATATCATGGAATTTTGGGCCCAATGATTGATTCCTAGGATATGGCCCAAAGTGGTATGAATAATGAGGAATTATCTAGAAAGGAATAATCAATAATCTTTGGAATTTTGAAAGGTCAAGTATAGTACAACATGACAACTTGCAATTCCACTCACTCTCTCTCCTCAATGCCGCAGCCACTCTCTCATTTCCAGCCCATATTTTGTGCTTCTCCATGCCCTTGATCCATGTGAGTTGTATTCCTAGCCATTGATTAAAATTCTAGATCAAATCCTAGGCTACAACTTAGTGTGAAATGACCTAATTGCCCTCAACAATTTTTGTGCTACAAAAACTCACCCATTTCGCATATGATCAGCCCACTCTCACTCATTTGTGCTTTCTCATTGTCCCTAATCCATGTGCATTGCAATCTAGACCCTTGATTCAAATTCTATCTCAAATCTCAATGGTTTGCAAAAGCACAAAGTCTATTATACCCTTAATTTTGCATCTGATATAAAACCAAAAATAGGAGACCATCAAGAGGGATCATCCTCATTTTACCCTAGCACACAATCAGACCACAATTCCTCTCCTCCTCCCCTCTCAAACCCGAGACCACCTCCCACCATTTCCACCACCAATTCTTCAATTTTCAACCATCCAAACTTCATTATTCTTGATTCCTACACTAGATCCACTTCTAATCTTGCATTATCTTCAAAGTTCATCATCAAATCCTTCAAGATCGAGTGATTTTCGTGGGATTCAAGAGGAGGTTCAAGTGTTCTTGGTTTCTATTTTGATCTTCTTCTTCATTTCAAGCAAGATCTAGTGGTAAGCTCACAAACTCTTGCATTTTCTTTAATTTTCATTATGTAATCTCTCTTCTACTCCTCTTTCCTTCTTGAAAGAAGCTTTGAGGACTCATTTCAAACATTATTGGACAAGGACATTGGGAGCCTTGGGTGTTTGAGATGGGTCCTTGGCCTTGAAGGGAAGATTCTTGTGTTTGAATAATTTTCCTTGCATTTCAACACATTTTTCACTAAATTTCATGAAATAAAACCTTGTTTTCCTCTTCTTTTAGCTTCGGCCATGTAGTGTTTTTTTTTCTTGTTCATGCATTTCTTTGTTCATATCTTGTGTTGAAGTTGAATTTTTGGTGGGTTTATACCTTACATAGCCTCGGGTTTGGGGATTAGAGACCTAGGGATTTTTGTTGCTTTTGTTTCTTTGATTTTGTGTTGAAATAAATGATGAAATAACAATTGTTTGAGCATGAAATGTATGCATAGGTCCTAGGGTTTATACTTATGAGCTCATTGATGTGATTTGGTTGCAAGAAATTGATGAAATTATGCTTGATTTTGCCCATGATTGCATTCGGCCATAGGCCATGTCTTTTGACCAAATTTTGCTCAAAACTTTGTTATTTTGATCTTGCATTTGTGTGTGCATTTGATTCAATTGTGTTTTTCACTTTTACCATTTCACATGTACCATTTCATTAATAATTTACTTTTCACTTTTTACCTTTACTAATTTTCAAAAATTACTTTCTACTCCAAGTAAAATAAATTTACCATTTCACTAACTTTTTACTAAAAGTTTTTACCACTTGCATCTTTGCATAAAAACCCCAAAACATTTTCTCACTTGCATTTCAAACTTTTTCAACTTTATAAAATAAACCCCAAAATACTTTTACCACTTTCAAGACCAAAAACATTTCATCTCATTTCCAAAACACCAAAACCCAAAAACATTTTACCACTTTCTTACCTAAACCTTTTACCAAAACATTTTCACCCTCATGCATCTTCATTCATCCCTATTTTATGCGACACTCTCATGCATCCTCTTGTCTACTCATTCATACATTCATTCTTGTATGCTCATGCATTCACATGCTTGCCTGATCATGCCTCATTGCTCACATGTTCATTCACCTAACCTAGAATACTCTATGCCTATGATCAATTGTATTCCTTTGTTCTTGATGCCATTTGAATGTTTTGACTTAATTGTGCACAAACCCTTCTACACAATCATGTGCCCTTATAAGACTACCAACATGTGTAGCATAGAGGCATATGTGCCCCTCTTGAGATTGCTTCCAACTTGTGTAGCAATTCCCCTTCACACACAAACACAATTGTTTTGAGAATTTTGTCTTGCATCTTTGACAATTGAATTCTTTGATTATATTGGCATGCTTAATCTTAGTTAGTGATCTACATGTTTATGACTGCTTGATTGTTGAGTATGTTTGAGCTTCATTCATTCATTTTGCATTTGGTTTTGGACATAGAATTCGATTAAAAATGATTTACCTATTTTCTAAAACTCTTTTCCAAACCAATTAATTTTCAAAGCATTTTCAATAAACAAAAATGAGCAAGTAGTGGAGGTCACCCATAACCTTTGTTAGTTTGATCTCTATGAACGCTCTTCAATTTCACATGAGTACTTAGCGATGATTACCCATAACCTTTGTTAGTTTAATCATTCGCTAATGCTCGTCCTACTTCGAAAACCTTTTCGAAAATATAATAAAAGCAAGTTGTTACTAATAGTCAATCAGAGCCTTTGTTCGTCTCACTAGAGGTAACAACTCTTTTGAGTATTTAGCAGTGATTACCCATAGCCTTTGTTAGTTTAATCACTCGCTAATGCTCGTCCTATTGCGAAAACTCACCAAAAGATAAAAAAACAAAAACCTTTCAGAAAAAGACAAAGGAGAACTACGTAAGCTTTGAGTTCTCCATCGCACCGGGAGATACGTAGGAGCGGGTCGTAACCCCCGTCAAGCACTTTTTCTCTAAAAAACCTTTTTTTTCTCCTTTCTTTCACATAAATAAGATTTTCACCACGTCTCTTTCAATGCATTTTTTTTAAATAAGAAGTAGGGAGGCAAGATCAAAGTATTTTCAAACCAACACACTAAAACCACAATTTTAATTAAAGGTTCCCTCTCAGTAGAGAGGATGTGTGGGGTGCTCGTACCTTCCCCACGCATAACCGACCCCCGAACCCAAATCTTCAGTTTCCAAAGGCCAATCGCTTTCCAAAAAAGGTTTTCCTAATATTTTCCTAAATAAATATTGGTGGCGACTCCATTGTTTTAAAGAAAGTTGTAAACGAGAACAGTTCTCTCCCAAGGACTTTTTCGGGCACAACACTCACATGTACTAAAAGATTTACACATTCATTAAAAAAGAAAGGCTTAAATGCACTTGCGCCAGTTTCTGCTGTGTTGCCGCTGCGCTAGGCGCCCTGTTACTGGGCGCCAGTTTCTGTCTTGTTGTTGTCACAGTAGAACAAATGTTGCTGTTTTTTCTAAATTAATGTTGCTGTCACAGTGAACAAAAGTTGTTGTTTTTCTAAAAAATTGATGTTGCTGTCACAGTGAACAAATGTTGCTGTTTTTCTCAAAATTGATGTTGCTGTCACAGTGAACAAATGTTGCTGTTTTTCTCAAAATTGATGTTGCTGTCACAGTGAACAAATGTTGTTGTTTTTCTCAAAAATTGATGTTGCTGTCACAGTGAACAAATGTTGCTGTTTTTCTCAAAAATTGATGTTGCTGTCACAGTGAACAAATGTTGCTGTTTTTTTTAAATTAATGTTGCTGTCACAGTGAACAAATGTTGCTGTTTTTCTCAAAATTGATGTTGCTGTTTTTCTGAAAATCACTGTTGCTGTCTCCATTTTTATGTTGCTGTTTTCCTTGGAAAATCACTGTTGCTGTCTCCATTTTTATGTTGCTGTTTTCCGTGGAAAATCAATATTGTTGTCTCCGTTTTTATGTTGCTGTTTTCCTGGAAAAATCATGGTTGCTGTCTCCATTTTTGAGTTGCTGTTTTTAAAGGCTATCGTTACTGTTTGCTGTAAACAAATGTCGCTGTTTGTTGTAAATTGGTACTGTCCCTGGCGTCGTAAATTGTCGTTGTCCCCGGTGTTGTTAAGTTGTTGTTGCCATTGATGTGGGAAATTTATTGGTGTCTTTGGGGGTCGGTGATTGTTGGTCAAGTTGTTAGACTGTCCTATAGGGTAGGTATTATGGGTGATGATTGGTGTTATTGGTGATGATATAACAGGTGATGTGCCTATTTTATTGGCTAAGGTGATAGGTGATGGGTCTATGACCACTTATTGATATTGGTGATGTTGTGTCAATTAAATGTCTGTCGTTGTTAATTATCTCTGGTGCATTGTTCACGGTGTCGCATATATTGCATATGCATTATTTTGGTGATGATGGCTTCGGCCTTGGAGCTATAGGTGATGATGGTGATGCTCATACCGGTGATGATGCCCTTATTGGCTACTTTATTGGTGATGATTGGTACCACATGCATATACCCGTTGGTGTGGGTTGCATCTCATTCATTTACTCATGATGTTGGTGATGTCTATTGGTGTTTGCCATTTTGATGTTGTTGTGAGGTGGTGGATATAGTTGTCGTAACTCTAGCATATTGCCTATCATATATGCTATTATAATGTTAGATATCTCACCCCTTCTGTTTGAATGTTACCCCTATGTTGGTAACGTGCAGGTGATTGCGAGTGAAGGCAGGTCTACCTTCGCTAGTTGAGTCAGTGTCGTCGCTCTGATAAGTAGCACTCGGGGGGATGAACGCTAGTTTTTGTCAATTGTCTTTATTATTTAATTTCTGTAGCTTTACGGTGATGTTATGGATTAATTGTTGAACCTTTATTTTTATTCCGCTGCATGGTGATGGAGTTACTGTTATGTATCTTACTATTTAATGGTGAATTTTATTTACCGACGTGTGATGTTATTGGTGTAAATGTGGCATCCCTTGTGGGTGTAGCGAAAAACGTTTTTGAAAACTCTGATTTTTGTCAAAAATTTTCCGGGTAGAAAATGGGTGTTACATTAGTGGTATCAGAGCAGTTTCGGTCTGTCCGGCCAAGTTGTCAAGTTATTGAGTCATTGACGATCAAGTATTGTCAATTAGTTCTAACTGTTGCTTATGATTGTAGTGATTAGGTGAGATGGCTGGAAGGAACGATGCTGCTATTGCTGCTGCGTTGGCTGCTATGGCTCAGGCCATGGAGGGTCAACAGAATGCTGGGTCTCGGAGTTTGGCTACCTTTCAGAGAGAGAATCTGCCTACCTTCAAGGGCATGTATGATCCCGATGGGGCTTTAGCTTGGTTGAAAGAGATGGAGAGGATCTTCCGTGTGATGGACTGCACTCCGGCACAGAAGGTCCGTTATGGTACGCATATGCTGGCAGAGGAGGCCGATGACTGGTTGTTAGAGGCTAGGCAGAGATTGGAGACTGCAAACGAAGAGATCACTTGGGCTGTGTTCCGCGGGGAGTTTATGAGAAAATATTACCCGGAGGATGTCCGAGGCAATAAAGAGATTGAGTTCCTGGAGCTGAAACAAGGGAATATGTCCGTGACTGAGTATGCTGCTAAGTTCGTGGAATTAGCAAAGTTCTACCCGCACTACAGTGAGGCTACTGCTGAGTTTTCTAAGTGCATTAAGTTTGAGAATGGGCTGCCTCCTGAGATTAAGAAGGCGATTGGTTACCAGAAGATCCGTGTTTTCTCCGACTTGATTGATAGCTGCAGAATTTATGAGGAAGACAACAATGCTCACTACAAGATTATGAATGAGAAGAGGAGCAAATTTCAGAGTCGTGGTAAACCGTATGATGTTCCTGCTGGTAAGGGTAAACAGAAAGCTATTGTTGGCAAGAAGACTAGTGGGGGAGATGCTCCTGCTAGCATTGTATGTTACAAATGTGGCAAAGCTGGTCACAAGAGTAACGTGTGCAAAGCTGAAGTGAAGAAGTGTTACCGTTGTGGTAAGGAGGGTCATGTGGTGGCTGAGTGTGAGCGTAAGGAGGTGGTCTGCTACAACTGTGGTGAAGGAGGGCACATTAGTACTCAGTGTCCGAAGCCGAAGAAGGAAAGGTCCAGTGGAAAGGTGTTCGCTTTGGCAGGTGAAGAGCCTACTGAAGATGATGGACTTATTAGAGGTACGTGCTTCATTAATGGTACTCCTTTAAAATCTATTGTTGATATTGGTGCTACGCATTGCTTTATTGCAGCTGATTGTTGTAAGAGATTGAATCTTGCATTGTCTGCCATGAATGGAGAGATGGTGATCGACACTCCAGCTAAGGGGTCGGTAACTACCTCTCTAGTGTGTTCTCAGTGTCCCTTGTCGATCTTCGACAGAGACTTTGTTGTGGATTTTGTTTGTTTGCCGTTGAGCGGATTGGATGTAATCTTGGGTATGAACTGGTTAGAGCATAACCATGTCCATATTAATTGTCGTAGCAAGTCGGTGAGTTTTGAAGGAGAGGAGTCTGGTCTGTTATCCGCTAGTCAGTTGCGAGAGTTGATGAAGGAAGGAGTTCAGTTATTCTCGCTGATGACATCGTTGTCTGTTGAGAATCAAGCTATCATTGAAGAGTTGCAGGTGGTGCGCGAGTTTCCTGATGTTTTCCCTGATGAGATTCCAAGTGTACCGCCAGAGAGGGAAGTTGAATTCTCTATTGATCTTGTACCTGGTACCAGACCTGTTTCTATGGCACCGTACAGGATGTCCGCATCTGAATTGTCTGAGTTGAAGAAGCGACTTGAGGATCTGCTCGAGAAGAAGTTTTTGAGGCCGAGTGTATCGTCGTGGGGAGCTCCTGTGATGTTAGTTAAGAAGAAGGATGGTAGTATGAGACTATGTGTGGATTATCGGCAATTGAATAAGGTGACAATTAAGAACAAGTATCCACTTCCGAGGATAGACGATTTGATGGATCAGTTGGTGGGTGCTCAAGTATTCAGTAAGATTGATTTGAGGTCAGGTTATCATCAGATCAAGGTGAAGGACGAGGATATTCAGAAGACGGCTTTCAGAACCCGTTATGGTCATTATGAGTATTCGGTGATGCTGTTCGGTGTTACCAACGCACCAGGAGTATTTATGGAATATATGAATCGTATTTTCCATACTTACTTAGATCGGTTTGTAGTGGTATTCATTGACGACATTCTGATTTACTCTAAATCAGAAGAAGAGCATGCAGAGCATCTGAGGTTAGTATTGGAGGTACTGAAGGAAAAGAAGTTGTATGCAAAGTTGTCAAAGTGTGAGTTCTGGTTGAAGGAGGTGAGTTTTCTCGGTCATGTCATTTCTGGTAGTGGTATTGCGGTGGATCCGTCGAAAGTAGAAGCAGTGTTGAGTTGGGAAGCTCCGAAGTCGGCTACTGAGATTAGAAGCTTTTTGGGATTGGCCAGCTATTATAGAAGATTCATTGAAGGTTTTTCTAAGTTAGCACTTCCGTTAACTCAGTTGACCTGCAAAGGAAAGGCTTTTGTTTGGGACGCCCGTTGTGAAGAAAGTTTCATGGAATTGAAGAAGAGATTGACAACGTCTCCTGTCTTGACGTTGCCCAATCCGGAAGGGTCGTTTGTGGTGTATTGTGATGCTTCAAAAATGGGTTTAGGTGGTGTGCTTATGCAGGATGGGAAGGTTATTGCGTATGCATCGAGACAGTTAGGGGTTCATGAGAAGAATTATCCCATTCATGACTTGGAGTTGGCTGCAGTGGTCTTTGTGCTGAAGATTTGGAGGCACTATCTCTGTGGTTCTAGATTTGAGGTGTTTAGTGACCATAAGAGCTTGAGGTATTTGTTTGACCAGAAGGAGTTGAATATGAGGCAGCGACGATGGTTGGAGTTGTTGAAGGACTATGATTTCGGTTTGAACTATCACCCAGGCAAAGCTAATGTCGTGGCTGATGCTTTAAGCTGGAAGACTTTGCATATGTCGGCAATGATGGTTAAGGAGTTAAAACTGATAGAGGAATTCAGAGATATGAGTCTGGTTTGTGAAGTGACACCTCAGAGTGTTAAGTTAGGGATGTTGAAGATTGGTAATGATTTTCTGAACAGCATCAGAGAAGCCCAGAAATCAGATGTTAAACTGGTAGACTTGACGATCGGGATTGATCGATCTGAGAATGAGGACTTCAGGTTGGTTTCCCAAGATGTGTTGAGGTTTCGTGGTAGGATTTGTATTCCTGATGATGCAGACATGAAGAGAGCCATTCTTGAAGAGAGTCACAGAAGTAAGTTAAGTATTCACCCGGGAGCTACAACGATGTATCAAGACCTGAAGAAGTTGTTTTGGTGGCCTGGCATGAAGCGGGATGTGGCGCAGTTCGTTTATGCATGTTTGACTTGCCAGAAGTCAAAAGTTGAGCATCAGAAGCCTGCCGGGTTGATGCAACCGTTAGAAATTCCAGAGTGGAAATGGGATAGCATTTCGATGGACTTTGTGACGGGATTGCCTAATACTGCGAAAGGGTATGATGCAATTTGGGTGATTGTTGACAGGTTAACAAAATCATCTCATTTTGTCCCTATCAGCATCACGTATCCGGTGTCGAAGTTGGCGGAGATTTATATCCGGGAGATTGTGAAGCTTAATGGGGTTCCTATGAGTATTGTTTCGGATAGAGATCCGAGGTTCACTTCAGATTTCTGGAAGAGTTTGCAAGAGAAGTTGGGATCTAAGTTGAGGTTGAGTTCGGCATATCATCCTCAGACAGATGGTCAGTCAGAGAGGACAATTCAGTCATTAGAAGATTTGTTAAGGGCTTGTGTCTTGGAACAAGGAGGTTCGTGGGATTCCGGCCTTCCACTGATAGAGTTCACGTATAATAACAGTTACCATTCTAGTATAGGGATGGCACCTTTTGAAGCATTATATGGTCGGAAGTGTAGAACCCCGCTGTGTTGGTATGAGTCTGGAGAGAGTGTGGTGCTTGGATCGGAGATTGTTCGAGAGACAACTGAAAAGGTGAAGTTGATTCGTGAGAAGATGAAGGCTTCGCAGAGTCGACAGAAGAGTTATCACGACAAGCGGAGGAAAGATTTGGAGTTTCAAGCGGGTGAGCATGTATTTTTGAGGGTCACTCCAGTGACCGGTGTTGGACGCGCTTTGAAGTCGAAGAAGCTCACTCCTCGTTTTATTGGTCCTTATCAGATTTCAGAGAGAGTCGGCAATGATGCATATAGAGTGGCTTTACCGCCTAACCTTTCGAATTTGCATGACGTGTTTCATGTGTCGCAACTTCGGAAGTATATTTCGGATCCATCTCATGTGATCCGCATGGATGATGTGGAGGTACGGGATAATCTCACGGTGGAGACGATGCCTGTACGGATCGAAGGTCATGAGGTGAAAGTTTTAAGAGGCAAGGAGATTGCGTTGGTGAAAGTAGTCTGGCTAGGAGCTGCCGGAGAAAGCATGACGTGGGAGCTGGAGAGCAAGATGCGGGAATCCTATCCCGAGCTGTTTGAATCAGGTAAATTTCGAGGACGAAATATTCTAAGTGGGGGAGAGTTGTAACGCCCAAATAATTTAATTATTTATTTAATTAAATTATTTAGGTATTTTATTAGTATGGTCATATTAAATTAATAAAATGATGTTTTATTTAAATTAGGGAGTGGTGTTAGTAATCAAGCTGAGTAGTAGACGGGGGCCCGTGATCCAAGATCCCAAGGGCCTAGGCGCATAGGTGAAGGCAATTAGCTAGGGTTTTGGGTGTTAGCGCATTTTTGGAGAAAAGAAAGAAAGAAACTTGCGAAGAGGAGAAGAGAGAAAGTTGCGAAGAGAGGAGAGAAAGGGGACGGCGCGAAACCAAGGAGAAAGAAGAGAGGAGCTTTGTTGCTGTGGTTCTTTGGAGCTTTCGTGCAAGAGGATCACGTATTCGGCAAACCTAAGGTAAGGGTGGGTTCGACTTTATAATAGGGTGTATGATGGGGGATAGGTGGGAGATAGGCTCTATTGTTGCCCTTTGATCTTAATTGGTGTTGTTTTGGTGATGTTAGAATATACTCATGATGTTTGAAATTGGTGATTGAATATGGTGGAAATCAAAATCGAAAACAATTGGTCCCTAGGCGCCATGGGCGCCATTGATGATGTTGTCGCATATGTCTTTGTTGTCACTCCTGGGCGCTAGTTTCTGTGTTGCTGGCCTGCTAGGCGCCTTGCTCCTGGGCGCCATTTGCTGCGTTGTTGTGCTAGGCGCCCTGTTGCTGGGCGCCAGTTTCTGCTGTGTTGCCGTTGCGCTAGGCGCCCTGTTGCTGGGCGCCAGTTTCTGTCTTGTTGCTGTCACAGTAGAACAAATGTTGCTGTTTTTTCTAAATTAATGTTGCTGTCACAGTGAACAAAAGTTGCTATTTTTCTAAAAAATTGATGTTGCTGTCACAGTGAACAAATGTTGCTGTTTTTCTCAAAATTGATGTTGCTGTCACAGTGAACAAATGTTGCTGTTTTTCTCAAAATTGATGTTGCTGTCACAGTGAACAAATGTTACTGTTATTCTCAAAAATTGATGTTGCTGTCACAGTGAACAAATGTTGTTGTTTTTCTCAAAAATTGATGTTGCTGTCACAGTGAACAAATGTTGCTGTTTTTTTTAAATTAATGTTGCTGTCACAGTGAACAAATGTTGTTGTTTTTCTCAAAATTGATGTTGCTGTCACAGTGAACAAATGTTGCTGTTTTCTTCTAAAAATGATGTTGCTGTTTTTCTGAAAATCACTGTTGCTGTCTCCATTTTTATGTTGCTGTTTTCCCTGGAAAATCACTGTTGCTGTCTCCATTTTTATGTTGCTGTTTTCTGTGGAAAATCACTGTTGCTGTCTCCGTTTTATGTTGCTGTTTTCCTGGAAAAATCATGGTTGCTGTCTCCATTTTTGAGTTGCTGTTTTTAAAGGCTATCGTTACTGTTTGCTGTAAACAAATGTCGTTGTTTTTTGTAAATTGGTACTGTCCCTGGCGTCGTAAATTGTCGTTGTCCCCGGTGTTGTAAAGTTGTTGTTGCCATTGATGTGGGAAATTTATTGGTGTCTTTGGGGGTCGGTGATTGTTGGTCAAGTTGTTAGACTGTCCTATAGGGTAGGTATTATGGGTGATGATTGGTGTTATTGGTGATGATATAACAGGTGATGTGCCTATTTTATTGGCTAAGGTGATAGGTGATGGGTCTATGACCACTTATTGATATTGGTGATGTTGTGTCAATTAAATGTCTGTCGTTGTCAATTATCTCTGGTGCATTGTTCACGGTGTCGCATATATTGCATATGCATTATTTTGGTGATGATGGTGATGCTCATACAGGTGATGATGCCCTTATTGGCTACTTTATTGGTGATGATTGGTACCACATGCATATACCCGTTGGTGTGGGTTGCATCTCATTCATTTACTCATGATGTTGGTGATGTCTATTGGTGTTTGCCATTTTGATGTTGTTGTGAGGTGGTGGATATAGTTGTCGTAACTCTAGCATATTGCCTATCATATATGCTATTATAATGTTAGATATCTCACCCCTTCTGTTTGAATGTTACCCCTATGTTGGTAACGTGCAGGTGATTGCGAGTGAACGCAGGTCTACCATCGCTAGTTGAGTCAGTGTCGTCGCTCTGATACGTAGCACTCGGGGGGATGAACGCTAGTTTTTGTCAATTGTCTTTATTATTTAATTTCTGTAGCTTTACGGTGATCTAATGGATTAATTGTTGAACCTTTATTTTTATTCCGCTGCATGGTGATGGAGTTACTGTTATGTATCTTACTATTTAATGGTGAATTTTATTTACCGACGTGTGATGTTATTGGTGTAAATGTGGCATCCCTTGTGGGTGTAGCGAAAAACGTTTTTGAAAACTCTGATTTTTGTCAAAAATTTTCCGGGTAGAAAAGGGGTGTTACATGTTGTGCTACACTTAATGATTACGCCAGCACGACACGCGTCTTCCACATAAGCATTCCCGTCAAAAATTGGATTGCAATTTAAGAGGGGGACTAAAATTGCAGATTTAATAAAATTGGGGGACCAAAATTGCGACAAATAAAGTAGGAAGACAAAAATTGCGAATTTGATAAACTTGGGGGATCAAAATTGCAAAAAAAATAATATAAAAGGACCAAAATTACGGATTTGATAAAATAGGAGGACCAAAAGTGCAGTTAAGCCAAAAAGAAAAGAGGGAGACTTTAAATAATGCATGAAATAATTAGAGGTGGTATTGAATAGTCAAGGTTAGGGGTGAAATAGGTTAGAACGACTGGCAAAAGTCTATGGCACAGCGCCCAAGCCAGACAATGCTTTTTTAAATAGAAAAGATTAAGGTTTTTTTAAAAATCTATTTAGCTAAAAAGGTCGAACTACAGGTCACCTAAGAAACATTCTAGGCCTACCAAACTGGCTACGTAAGTAAATATAAAATATAATTTCTATAATTACTTTTATTATTTTAAATTTTGTACTAAGTTAAATCAAAAAATTTCCATACTTTTCTGTTAATTTAAACATATTATTAGTCTATATCATATTTTGACATATTTAAAAGTGTTATTATAAAATAGAATTTAACTACGAAATCCTTTACGACACGGAATGAAATGTACGGGCCACTGTAAAGCATCCGGCGACACATTGTATTATTATAAAAACTAAAAACCAATTTTATACTTTGTTTTTTCTTACATTTTGTACAAAACAATTGTACCAAATATCATCCCTCAATTTAAATAAGATGTCATATAAAGAGATTTCTCTAAAAGATTTTGTTAGATCTCGAATTAAAATTTAATCTCATTGACTTATTAGCTTTTAAGTCTATTTACAAAAGCTTCACTCAAAGATTGTTGTAGGCTTTCGTTAAAAAATTGATGAAATAGACATTTAAACATACTTTTAGGCCTTGAAAGATTTTCAAAAAGGCTAAATCAAACTTCAAAAGGTTGTCTATAACAGGCCACAAGCGAGACTCAAGTCTAAAATTTTCAACGTACGCCAGATTTAAGCCTAACAAAGTCCAGCTCGACTCAACCTATTCTCATCCCCAGTCAAGATACATTACTGCATAATCTCAACTAGTGAAACTCTCCACGGGGAGAATCCAATTCACATCTATCCACTTTGTGATATATGAATTCAATGAGTATAAATATTTAATTAAAGGCAAAAAATGCATGCTATGAGCAATATCAGGAAGTTGTCACCCTATTTTTTGTTGATAAAAACTAAAAAAGCACAAGTTTACCCTATTGTATATAGGGTAATAACTCTTATTCTCACACTTCCTATCACTACAGCTGCAATTAAGCGACCTTCTTTAGGTATGAGTATAGTCAAGACTACACTTCGCAACCAGATCGAAGATGAATTTTTGAGCGACTACCTCTTAGTATGCGTACATTGAAAAGAGAATTGCTGAAAAGTTTACAGTAGATTCAATTATACATGATTTTTTTTTGACGTGGAACAAATTTCATTAAGACTCTCCTAAATCGGAGGCCAAAGCAAAAGAGATACATGCAAGTAGGCCTGGACAAAAAGAAAATGAACTGCCCGAAAATCCGACCAAACCGGGAAAAAAAGCTGCAATGGGCAGACTATGACGTTTTTTCGGCTCCACGTGTCAAGTAAACTGTTCCACGTGGCTTTGTTTGGGCGGATGCGGATGCCATTTTTAGCACCGTCGGTGCCCGGACCCGCCCGAAATAGTCCACAGAGCAGAGCAGTAGACTACAGGCGCAGACTGCAGGTGCAGACCGCAGGCGCAGAGCGGCTCTTGTCTTTCTAACGCTTTACATCACAACTTTTCTTTCTCAGAGACGCGTTTGGTTAATTTAAAAAAGTTATTCATGGTCACATCACAACTTTTCTTTCTCACAACGTTACATCAACTCAAGTGTTATCAACCGCCTTCTTTCTCACAACGTTACACATAGAACTCAGTAACTCACATTTCATTTCAACTTCATCAACCTTCTTATTTTGCTGTTTCATTTGCACCATGCTTCCACCACAACAACACAACACAACGAAGAACTGAACCCGAGTTTAACCACCCATGTTACCCGTCCAAACCGATAAACCGAACCCTCTCCAACCGAAATTTAAAATGGGCGGATTTGGGCCAAGCATTGGCAACCGCGGTTTGGGCCGGATGGCCATTTTGGACCCGTACCCGCCCATACCCGCCTGATGTCCAGGCCTACATGCAAGAAAGACGTTTTATATTTCAATTAAATATTAATATCCCCAATATATATATATATATATATATATATATATATATATATATATATATATATTGGGGAGATTTTATTTTTTTAACTAGTCCCCAACTAATAAAACCTTGGCTCTGTCCCTGGCCTTTGATTATCTCGTAATGCTGTCATGTTTAAAGGATTGGTGTCTGATGTTAAGTCTTTGTTGATTCAGATCAAGTATGTCTCTTGGCGGTGGTTTGTTAGTAGAGCAGGTATAAATTCTAATCAACCTGTTTCGGATTGGTGGCTTTCGCCATTGTTGTGTCTGAATAGTCTGTAAGTGTCTCTATTGTATAGGATTGGAGTACCCCTAGTGCTCCGTGTTTATTATAATTTGCTTATCAAAAAAAAACTTTGGATCCTCTCCTTCTACTCTCCCTACATCCTGCTCCTTCATCTCTATCTCTCTTTTAGTTTCATTTCCTCTCATCATTTATTTATAATTTTTTAATGGTGAGAGGCAGTGAAATTAAGAGAGAGATAGAGAGGATGAAAGGAGATGTAGGGAGAGTGGAATGAGAAAATTCAAATCTCTAATTATATTCAGAAGAAAATCAAAATTCAGGGTCTTCACCTATCTGATGATTCTTGGTTTACTAATGAAGCCATCCTCCAAGAGTATGCAAAGAACTTTTATCAAGACCTTTTCCACAAGGACCCAACAGTTTCTCCAACTATCCTGGAGGTGGACTCATTACCTCACTTAAGTGACAGGGGTTTCGTAGCCCTATCCGCCCTGGTTAATAAGGAAGAAGTTAAGGAAGCAATGTTTTCTATGCAGTCTTATAAAGCCCCAGGTCCTGATTGTTTTCAACCTCTTTTCTTTAAGCATTTTTGGGAGGTATTGGGCAGTGGTGTTTGGGGTTTAGTGAACAATTCCTTCAGGAGAGGTTACATTGAGGATAATATTGCTGAGACTTTGCTTGTTCTCATCCCTAAAGAGAATAACCCCACTCGCCTTAAGAATTTTCGTTCTATAAGTCTGTGTAATGTTAACTTCAAGGTTATCACTAAAGTTCTGGTGAATCGTATCTGCCCTTTTCTTGATGATCTTATTGGCCCTTTGTAGCGACCGAAGAATCCGGAGGAGGGATTCCTCGTTGCTTTTGAACAATGGAGCCGCCATCAATATTTATTTTTAGGAAAACATTGAAAAAACCTTTGTTTTTGGGTTCGGGGGTCGATTAAGTGCGGGGAAGGTACAAGCACCCCGCAACATCCTAAAAAAGGTTACCTTTTAATTAAATGTGTAGAAAAAAAAATAGTTTAAAGAAAACACTTTAATTTACCCTTTTTTGTTATTTGCAAAAAAACGGAAAAGAAGGCTTAATAAAAATTTTAGTTTTTTTTGCGCTCGACGGGAGTGGGCCCCCGCTCCTACGTATCTCCGGGTGCGATGGAGAAATCAAAGCTACGTAGTTCTCGGGTAGAAAATATTTGTGTGTTGGTGTTTTTTTTTTTTCTTTTTATTATTGAAAACTTTGCGAAAACGGGAGGCCATTCACGGTGACCAAACAGATAAATCCAGAGTGGTCGTCATTAATGGCTTATTCGGAAAAGAAGGTATTTATAGCGTTCAAACAGGCCAGGCCCAGAGTGACCGCTATAGACAACCTATTTTTTGCGCGAATTCGATTTTTCGAAAGAAAGAAAAAAAAGAACGGTTCGGAAGCATCACGTTGTGAATAAAAGCGGAGTAAGTGATAAAAGGGGGGTGCAAATAATAAAGGAGTTGTATTAAAAAGGGAGGTGTGAATAGCGTTTTGATGCTAGAAAAAAAAGTGTCACCGGGGGTGCAAATAGCGTTTTGACGCTAAAAGAAAATGGTTGCGGGGGGGTGTAAATAGCGTTTTGACGCTAAAAAAAAAAACGATTGACGGGTCTATTACCTTTTTTACTATTCTACCCTAGAGCACGTGATTTCCGAAGCGCGCTTTTTTTTTCTAAAAAAACAAACCTAGACTAAACAAGTGGTATTTTGAAAGCGGATTATGGAGGAAAATTCTTTTGTTGTTTTTTTTTTTGTTGTCATAGTTATTATTTAATAAAAGGGGGCCTTTTTACTTTTTTTTTTTGAAGAAGATTTTTGTTATTATACTATTTTTTTTTAGAAAAGGGTAGTGACACTAGTAACCATTTATTTTTAAAAACATATTTTTTAGTATTTGAAAAAAGCTTTATTTAAATCCGAAAATAAAAAAGGAACACATTTTTTTATCATTTTTTTTTATCCGAAAAATAGTAATTGTTAAAAAAAAACAACATATCTTTTTTATCATTTTTTAAAATCCGAAAATTAGGATAATTTATTTAAAAAAAGCACAACATTTTTTATTTTATTTTATTTTTTTTTGACCGAAAATATTAGTACCTAAATAAAAAGGAACACACATTTTTTTTATTTTAAATCCGAAAATAGTAACCATTTTTTTAAAAGAACAACATATATTTTTTTAGCACTTTTTTAGTCCGAAAAATAGTAATTATTTATTAAAAAAAACAACATTTTTTTTTACACCTTTTTTACTCCGAAAATTGGAATAATTTATCTAAAAAAGGTACAACATTTTTTTTCACTTTCTTTTAATCCGAAAAATGCAATATCAAAAACATCAATAATAACCACATATATATATCTAGAAAAACAGCAACTTAAACTAAAAAAAAAGCAATAATATGTTCAAAAAAACAAACAATATTTATAAAAACATCAACTAATATTTATAAGAAAGTCAAAAACTAATATTTATATAAGAAAACAGCAACTAATATTTTTTTAAAAACGTGAACAACAATAATTAAAATGAAAAAGGGCAATGATAATATGAACAAAAATTACAATAACTAAAAAAATACAAAAAAAAAGCAACAATACTACAAATTATTACATTTTTGTACCTTGAACAAATCCAAGCTTTTCTTCTTCGGATCTCTTCAATACAACAAAAATTTACTAAAAAAAAAAAATCTAAGAAGGAAGAAAAGAAGGGGAAGAAAATTTTTCTAAAAGAAACTCTAAAAAAATTTCTTTCTCTCTTTGAAACCCTAGTTTTTTTTTAGAAAATTTTCCCCCTTTTTTTTCTCTAAGAGTCAAAACCGTCCCCCCTCCTCTAAGTGGGGAACCCTATTTATACAAAAAAAAACTTGCTCTTGCTTCTCTTCATTGCTCCACTTCAACCACTCTTGGATAGTGATGATGACTTTTTGATATGATGGAGGTTTGGGGGGAGTTGTTGAAGGGGAAAATAAAAGAAGACATGTGAGATGAGGGGAGATGATGGTCGAAGGTATGGGCATGGAGAAGAGAGTGCCATGTGTGAAGTGTGTGATAGGGAGAGGAATGGATGAGTGTGTGAAGAGAAAAGAAAATGAGTGTGTGAGAGGAGGGGAAGAAGTCGTAGGTGAGGGAGAGAAAGGAGGGAAGTTGAGTGTTGTGTTGTTTTAGGGTTGAGTGTGAGGGGAAGAAAGAGAGAAAGGAAGGTTGAGTGTGAGAGAGAGAGAGTGGGGTCGAATGGGGGAAGGGGTAAGGAGAGAGGGAGGAGGCGTAGGGAGTGAGAGAAAAGAGAGAGGGAGTGATGGGAAGGGTGGAGTGTATGGGGAAGTGGATGTGGGGAAGTGGGATTGAGAGAAAAGAGGAGAGGTGGAGTGTGGAAAGGAGAAAGGTGGGGTTTGACCATGGGATAATAGGGGGTGGGGTCGAATATGGAGGGGAATTAGGGGATGAATGTGGATGATTTTTTGGGTTAAGGGGGAGAGTGAATGTGGATGGCTTTTAGGTAAAAGGGGGGATTCGAATTAGGGTTAGGAGGAGGGGAATTAGGGTTTTGTGATGAGTTGGGTTATGGGTTGTGGGTTGGATATGGGTCATGGGTTGGGTGGAGGAGTGTGAGGGTGAATTGGGCTAGGGTTTAGGAATTGGGTTGGGTTTTAGATGGCCCAATCCAATTGCACCTCCATGCTTTTTTTGACAAACCCCCCTTATTTCCTCCTTGGCTTATTTTTTTGTTTCTTTATTTCTAAAAAAATATTTTCTTGTGTTAAAAAAAACTTGTGACAAATAAAATAATGACATAAAAAAAATTAATTATTTTTATCAAAAGTAAATAAAATTTTCTCATTTTGGTTAGGACAAAATTAGGGTATTACAGCTGCCCCTCTTTATTTATATTTTGCTAGGAAATCGGAGGGATTCCGAATTTCTCGAGAAAAATAGAAATAAAGATAGAAAGACGCTAATTTTGGCCAGACTGAGGTACTTTGGTTTTTTTTTTTTGAAAAATCTATGAAAACTGGGTCGATTTAGACAGAAAGTAAATAGGGAGCACCGGGGCTCTGGGGGATCGCTGGGGATCTGAAGGAGCACTGGGGCTCTGAAGGGACCGCTGGGGATCTGAAGGTCTAGCTCAAAATCAATGCTTGGCGCATCGACCTGAGTTCGACTGAGGGACCGTCGGGGTCTGAGGGGCATGCCTAAGCCTGAAGGACCAATGGGTCTGAAGGAGCGCTTCTAGCTATGGTACTAGAGATACGGTCTGGGGGTGGCCTTTTTCGAGCGGCCATTAGGGTTAATCAGGTCCGGAACTGATATAACCACGAAGGACGTGCACTGTGTTTTTTAGGCGGACACAGCTAGTCTGAAGGGCCTGGGGCCGGATGATCCGTCGGTTGCTCGATAACGCGACGTGCGATCTGGATTGAAGGACCATTGTTGGTCTGAAGGAGCGCCTGGGCTCTGGAGGACCGCTGGGGGTCTGAAGAATTTGTGCTAACGACACAAAATAAAATTATCTTAACAGACACTTGTAATGAATGATGCATGCGTGCATGTAGTTAAGTAATTGATGACATGATGGATGAAATGTGGAATGATTTTGTTTTTGGCTTTTGCTCTTGGCTTTTTTTCCTTTTTCATTTTTCTTTTCTTGCTCTTTTGCTCTTTTTGCTCTTTAGCTCTTTATTGACTTTGCTGGCATCATCAACTCGCGTGACTCTTGACGTGGGATACGAGGGTTGCCTCAAGCAGTGGTGCCAAAGTGCGGGTTATTTAAGATTTGCTGAAGTGATTATGCGTTTGTCCTTTTTGCAACTTTATGAGAGATCATCTTTTTTTTTTTTTTTTAGAAATTTCGCAACGAATATAATGCTTGTGATTATGCACATGTTTCACAATTCAGTATCGTTTACCACGAACGTTATTTTTTTGCGATAATAGGGAGATAAGAGAATAAAGGAAGTGTTTAATATTCAAATGAAAACAAATGCGCAGAAAATCGCACTGTCTGAAAATTACAATGGGAGTTTAAACTACAAAAAGAAAGAGAAGAAAAAGATACAAGGAAAGCAGATCTTTTGATTGTTTGTGTCTTCGAAGTAATAACGCCAATCGCCCATTAACACGACTTTGAGCCTTCATCGTCCAACTTTTGGAGTTGTTGATTGCCTTTGTAGCTTGAAGTCCAACTTCTGACCCTAATTTTTGCCTGGATTGCTCTTTAGAGTTTTCAGTCCACCGGGTCGCTCTGATTTTTGCCTAGGCCGCCCTTTCGGGTTTTCGACCTAGCGAGCTTATTTTTGCTTGGCTCATCTTTCTCTTTTTTCCAAATATTTCTTTAGGCATAGTACTTCTTAACTGCATCTGAGTTCACTGGGAGTGGGAGGTCTTCACCGTCCATTTTTGTGAGAATTAAGGCTCCTCCAGAGAATGCTTTCTTTACAACATAAGGCCCTTCGTAATTTGGGGTCCATTTTCCACGGGAATCCTTTTGGATAGGCAAAATTTTCTTGAGCACTAGATCTCCTTCCTGAAACTGCCGGGGTCGAACTTTCTTGTCATAAGCTTTCTTCATTCTTTGCTGATACAACTGCCCATGACACAAAGCAACTACCCTCTTTTCTTCTATGAGGTTCAACTGATCCAGACGAGCTTGGACCCATTCTGCTTCCTCCAATTTTGTTTCCATTAGCACTCGCAGGGAGGGTATTTCCACCTCGATGGGAAGAACTGCTTCCATCCCATATACTAGTGAGAATGGTGTTGCCCCTGTTGACGTGCGGATAGAGGTCTGATACCCGTGCAAAGCGAAGGGCAACATTTCATGCCAGTCCTTGAAGGTCACTACCATCTTTTGCACGATCTTCTTTATGTTCTTATTTGCTGCCTCAACTGCCCCATTCATCTTTGGACGGTATGGGGAGGAATTATGATGCTGGATTTTGAAGTCGTCACACAACTCTTTCATCATCTTATTGTTCAGGTTTGTCCCATTGTCCGTGATGATCTTATTCGGAAGACCGTAGCGGCAAATCAAATCTCTCTTTATGAACCTGACAACCACTGACTTTGTTACACTGGCGTAAGAAGCGGCTTCGACCCATTTGGTGAAATAATCAATAGCGACAAGAATGAAACGATGTCCGTTTGATGCCTTGGGTTCGATGGGACCGATGACATCCATTCCCCACATTGAGAATGGCCATGGTGCTGTTAGGACATTCAGAGAGGCGGGCGGTACATGGATATTGTCGGCATAGATTTGACATTTGTGGCATTTTCTGACGTAGTTGAAGCAGTCAGTCTCCATTGACAACCAGTAGTAGCCAGCCCTTAAGATTTTCCTTGCCATGGTGTGCCCATTAGAATGGGTGCCGAACGAGCCTTCATGGACCTCCATCATAATTCTTTCTGCTTCTTCTTCTGCTACACATCTGAGGAGTACCATATCGTGATTTCTCTTGTAAAGTACTTCCCCATTTAAGAAGAAACCCATTGACAGTCTCCTAAGTGTCCTCTTATCATTCTCGGTGGCACCAGGAGGATATTCTCTGTCCGTGATATAGTGCTTGATATCGTAATACCATGGTTTACTGTCAGTCTCTTCTTCGATTGCCACACAGTGATGTGCCGGTAGGTCTCGATGTTGGATTCGGATGAATGTCAGACTTCTGTCGTTATTGATGTTGAACATTGATGACAAAGTCGCCAAAGCATCGGCCAACTGATTTTCTTCGCGAGGGAGATGATGGAAAGTGATCTCTTCAAATTGTTCAACCATCTTTTGGATGTGATCATGATAAGGAATTAATTTGGAATCCCTGGTTTCCCAGTCACCTTTTGTCTGGTGGATGACTAAAGCTGAGTCCCCATATACATCGAGTCTTTTGACTTTCCATTCAAGGGCTGCTTTGATGCCTAGGACGCACGCTTCATATTCTGCAATGTTGTTGGTGCAGTAGAAACTCAGTCTAGCGGTAAATGGTATGAAGCGGTTATCAGGAGAGATCAGTACAGCTCCGACCCCGTGCCCGTATAAATTAGAAGCGCCATCGAATAACATTATCCACCTTTCGTTGTCCGGAGGATTCCCTTCTACGAACAAAGCCATTATATCCTCGTCCGGAAAATCATACTGCATTGATTGGTAATCCTCAATGGGCTGATGCGCCAAGTATTCCGCTAAGGCACTACCCTTGATTGCTTTTTGAGTGACGTACAAAAGGTCATATTCGGATAGTAGCATTTGCCAGCGGGCGATTCTTCCTGTGAGTGCAGGTTTTTCAAAAATGTACTTGATGGGATCCATTTTAGATACCAACCAAGTCGTGTGGCTCAACATATACTGCCTCAGGCGACGTGCAGCCCAGGCCAAAGCGCAACATGTTTTTTCCAACAATGAATATCTTGTCTCGCACTCGGTGAACTTCTTGCTGAGGTAATAGATGGCATGTTCTCTCCTTCCAGACTCATCATGTTGCCCCAGTACGCAACCCATTGAGTTGTCTAGCACTGTTAGATACAAGATGAGAGGTCTGCCCTGCACAGGCGGCATCAGAATCGGTGGATTTTGGAGGTACCTTTTGATCTTTTCAAAGGCTTATTGGCAATTATCATTCCACTTTGTTTCTTGGTTTTTGCACAAAAGCTTGAAGATAGGCTCGCATGTAGATGTTAGCTGCGATATGAACCTAGAGATGTAGTTCAACCTTCCCAGGAAACCACGAACTTCTTTTTCAGTACTCGGTGCCGGCATTTCTAGTATTGCTCGTACTTTGGCTGGATCTACTTCTATTCCCCTCTGACTGACTATGAAACCCAATAGCTTTCCCGATCTTACACCGAAAGTGCATTTGGCAGGGTTTAATCTGAGTTTGAACTTTTTGAGACGTTCGAAGAGTTTTTGCAGATTGACGATATGCTCTTCTTCAGTCTTGGATTTTGCAATCATGTCATCCACGTAAACCTCTATTTCCTTATGCATCATATCATGGAACAATGCGACCATTGCCCTTTGGTATGTTGCACCAGCATTCTTCTGTCCGAATGGCATTACTTTGTAACAGAAGGTTCCCCAGAGAGTGATGAAGGTGGTTTTCTCCATGTCTTCGGGGGCCATCTTAATTTGGTTGTATCCGGAATATCCATCCATGAAGGAGAACAGAGAGTGTTGTGCTGTGCTATCTACCAGGACATCAATGTGAGGCAAAGGGAAGTCATCTTTGGGACTGGCTCTGTTCAAATCTCGATAATCGACGCACATCCGAACCTTACCGTCCTTTTTTGGGACCGGTACAATATTGGCTACCCATTGAGGGTATTTTGCTACTGCTAAAAACCCAGCATCGAACTGCTTCTTAACCTCATCTCGGATTTTCAATGACATCTCTGGTTTCATCCTTCTTAACTTTTGTTTTACCGGCGGGCATTCTGGTTTTACCGGTAACTTATGCTCGACTATGTTGGGGTCCAGTCCAGGCATGTCTTGGTATGTCCATGCGAAGACGTCAACATAGTCAAACAACAGCTTAACCAATTTCTCTCGCTCGCTGTCTTTCAATGTGGTGCCAATGTTAACTTCTTTTTTGTCTTCCTCCGTGCCTAAGTTGATTGTTTCAGTTGATTCCTCGTGGGGTTCGATTATTTTTTCCTCTTGTTCCATCATTCTCATTAACTCTGGAGGGGTTTCCCAATTATCCTCAACATCTTCCTCAGTTTGATTGATAGGGTGATCAAAGTTACAATATGGATTATCGGCGTTGTTATTTTCAAAGACATTTTTTTCGGATCTGCATTAGCGTAAATTAACGGAATAAAAACGAAAGAAAGAAAATAAGAAGCGAATGTAACAAGAAAAGAAAAACGAGAGTTTATTGGGAACTGAAATAACGTTGCATTGATATTAATACTGAAAGGGAAACATGCGTGCCCGAATGAAATATCCTAAGGCCTTGGGCAGAGCCAGAGGATTACATTATAGAAACATTACTTTGAACTAAAAACCACAGGAAAATCAATGATCTCCCAATTCTTGAGTCTTTTGTTTGCAGGACAAGGGCGTACAGGACTGACGATGTCTTCTTCAGTGCTTAGATCGTCCTCAACTGCGGCGATCTGATTGGGGTTCAACATTCCCGCACTCCGAAAGCTTTCCTTGATGTCGCAGATGGTGATTCTCTTCGTATTTGGCACCCTATCCTCAAGCCTGGCTAACCTCCGCTCCTTCTTTTCCTCCACAATCCTTCTCTTGTCAGTGCGATTGGGCCGATATCCTATCCCATGTCTATCTTTGTTCTCCTCTGGCTGTATTGGCGTCAGGATCCCCTGTCTGGTTTTTCCCAAGCCTCCTCCAGCTTGGTAGCCTTTTCCTAACATGAACTTAGCAACCATCACGGCAGTTTTGGATAGCTTGGGTTCTAACATAGTAGATGTATTGGCGATTTCCAATGCTTGGAAGGCAGTCTCGAGAGACTCTTCAGCAGCCTCAATGTAGCGAGTGGGAGCGGACTTATTTATCAGCATTTCTTCCTCACCGAAAATAACCACCAGCTTATTGTTGACTATGAACTTGAGCTTTTGGTGTAGAGAAGAGGGCACAGCCCCTGCCGAATGGATCCATGGTCTTCCCAGAAGACAACTGTAAGACGGATTGATGTCCATCACTTGGAAACTCACTATGAAGACCTCTGGACCTACCTGTACAGGTAACTCCATCTCTCCGATAACCTCTCTTTTAGAACCATCGAATGCCCTGACCAGTGTAGAACTGGGTTTCATGTATGAACAGTCTACGTCTAGTTTGTTCATGGTTGATTTGGGTAGTACATTCAGGGACGATCCGTTGTCGATGAGTACTCGAGCTAGAGAGTACTCTCCACATTTCACGGAGATATGCAAAGCCTTGTTGTGCCCTCTTCCCTCGACGGGGATCTCGTCATCTGTGAAGGTGAGGTAATTGTTTGCAACGATATTTCCGACGATCCCGTCAAACTGACCAACTGAGATGTCTTGAGCGACATGGGCCTCATTCAATACTTTTGTCAATGCTGCACGATGGGCATCAGAACTGAGCAATAATGACAACAGAGATATCTTTGCGGGAGTTTGGTTCAGTTGATCAACCACCTTATACTCGCTTTGTCTCATAAGCTTCAGAAATTCACTGGCTTCTTGCTCGGATAACGTCTTCTTTCCTGCATTCTTATCGACAGGTTCCTGCTCTGTGCTTTTGCCCTTACGGGCTCTTTCCTCCCTTTCTTTTGTTCGATCCTCACTAGGCCCTCCAGGGGCATAGAAGCGCCCACTTCGAGTCATACCACCGGTCCCTGAGATGTTAATGACATCTGGGTTGGTCTGAACCTTCATATCGTAACTCCACGGGACTGCATTGGTGCTTTTAAAGGGAAACGGAACTGGCACTTGAATGGTGATTGGTCTAGGCACAGTGGGAGCTGGCTGTGTGTTCTTCTTGTAATGGATTTCCAGTGGTTTCCTGATATTCTTGCTTTGGTCAATGCTTGACTGGAGCGTTGACACGTCTTCCTCTTTCTTTTGAAGACCTATTTGTATTATGTGTCGGTCTAATAAGTCCTGGAGGACTGGCTTGAATGCTTCACACGATCCGACACAAAGAGGATCAACACACGAATCCTTTCCGGCACATCCCATCATAATGATTCCGAAGTGACACAAATTAGCATGGATGAGGTCCAGGGGTGTGACAATGTCCTCCACCTTTCTGACCAATAATTGCCCCTCAACATTCTCAATGGCATTGACGGAGGGTTTCCCGTGCCCCGGCAGAGGGTTAGTGGCAACGTTCGGACCATCTTCTGCGAAAGTTAACCATTTAGATTCAATTAAATCTTGTACTACATATTTCAATGCCTTGCAATTTTCTGTTGAATGGCCAACTGCCCCAGCGTGGAATCCACAGCTCGCCTCTGGGTCATAGCTCCTAGGGAAAGGAGGTTGAAGGGGTCTCATTGGACGGGGAGTGATCAAGTTGTGACTGATGAGGTGATTGAATAGGTCGGTGTATGACATGGGTATTGGGTCGAAATTGGCGGGCTTTCTTTCTTGGTAGTTTTGTGGTCTATAGCCTGGGTTGATTTGGTGAGGTGGGGCTTGTGGTGTTTGAGTAGGTATTTGTAAAGTCTGTCGGGGGTTGTTGTAGGGAGGCTTTCCGGATCCAGAGATGGCATTAGCTTCGCCCTCCTTCTTTTTGGGAAAACCTGAGAAGGGCCTTTTCTGATTGCTAGTTCCAGCGGAGCTATATGCAATCTTCCCGTTTCTCCATCCATTCTCTAATCTTTCTCCGATGACGATCATATCTGAAAAGTTTGAAGACACGCTCCCAATCAACCTGTCGTAGAAAGGTGATTGAAGAGTATCCATGAACATTGATACCATCTCTTTTTCTAACAACGGTGGTACCACCTGTGCAGCCAAACCTCTCCAGCGTTGGGCATACTCTTTGAAGGACTCATTGTCTCTCTTCGTCATGCTCTGCAATTGTGTCCTATCGGGAGCCATGTCAATGTTATATTTGTATTGCCTCAAAAATGCATCGGCTAGGTCTTTCCAGCATCTGATATGTGTACGTTCTAATTGCATGTACCAGCTCGAAGCTGCCCCAGACAGACTATCTTGGAAGTAGTGGATGAGCAATTTGTCGTCGTGAGCAAACGCCGCCATCCTCCTGCAGTACATGGTTAAGTGGCTTACAGGGCAAGTCGACCCTCTGTACTTGTCGAAGTCTGGCACCTTAAATTTTGGAGGGATGACCACGTTAGGGACGAGGCACAAGTCATAAGCATCTCTCGCACCAACATTGGATCCCTCAACTGCTCTCAACCTTTCCTCGAGCATTTGTAGTTTGTCTTGGGCTTGAGGGTTCTCCATAGAGTGATTGTGAGGGAGCCCACTCATACCATAGTAAGGATGGATCATCGGAACTATGGCTGGGTTCACATTTGGGGTATGTGAATGAGTGGGATTCCTGAGGTTGGAACCCTGAGCCTGGGCGTCAGCTATCGGCGGTGGAGGGAAGCCAAGTGGGAGTCTTTGTGGTACAACGACGGGGGTCGGGTTTTGAACTTGTGGTGCCCCTGGATTACCATCGTGACCCGTTGGTGTAAGCTGTTGTTGGCCCGCGACTCCTGAGGGACCGACTTCTGGACTAGCATTGACTGTCGGAGGTGTGTAACCTTGTGGAAGTCCGTAAGGAGGCCATATGTAACCCTGGTCATTAGTCCCAGTGGGGGGCACTGTATGCGGGATCCCGAGTCCATTGGGAGGAGGAGGGTTGGTAACTTGATTTTCCGTATTCCCAGCGGAGACATCTTCACTTGTGTCTTTATCCCTCAGAGTTTGTAAGACCTTTAAGATTTCAACCATCTGTTCTTTCATCCCATCTATTTCTGCCCTAAGCTCTTGATTGCCTAGGTCTTGGGGTGGATTGCCTTGATCCGGGATATCTTGAGGTGGATTGTCCTGATTTTCTTCCATGTTTCTGGCCTGAGAACGAGTCCAATAGCGATGTTGACGCACCAGCTTGTCTTTTACTCTCTGTTGGTGGGACACATGTTATGAGTATATGTATGAGTATATGAATGGATGAAAATGTGAATGATGCATGTGTGCATGAGTCTTATTGTTTTAGGTCGGGAATTGCAAGCGCATCCTGATTTGTCATAAGTACGCAGATTAAAGTTCCACAATATTTTCAAGATAAAGGATCAGTATGTGAGACAAACAAACTTCATTGATGGAGGAGAGTACAACATTTTGGAAATAAAACTTCGAAAAGAAAAGTACAATGTTCTTTAAATTTCACTCAAATACATATGGCTTTCATTTTTCCACTCCTCCCTCTTTTTCTACTAGTAGCGCTGCCAGCCTTCTCTCGGAGTTCGGCAATCAGAACCTCGCAAAACTCCATGAATTCGGAAACTTGGACCGGGGTGTTAAACGGGTGCATTGCCGCGTTAGCCTCCTTTAGACGTTTGGGGATTCCTATGATAGCTTGATCGGCCAGCCATGCCAACTTTGAGAATCTGTCTTTCCAGTATAAGCTTTCATTCTTCAACTCTACGAAGACTTCATGGTTTTCTATCTTGCTGACCAACTCCACGAAGCGGTTCTCCCAATAGATGCTTTCTGTCTTCAGCTGGTGGTAGACCTCCTCTTGATATCTGATATGGTCGTTCAGCTCATCAGATTTTTCATGCTCCCTTCTTAAGGCTTGCTGGTATTCTCGGAGTATCTCTTCAATGGTATCTTTATCCTGCTTGATACTTTTCACTTGCTCTTCAAATTCGGCTGCCATCATCCGGGACTCTCTCTTTGATACCATTAGTAGGCTCTGTGCGGTCTTTTCAGCCATCATTGATTCTTCCCATAACTTTTTCCATTTGTATGTATCATCGATGGCTTGGTCCATTTTCAGGTTGCAACGTTTGATTTCCTCTTTCGCCCCTCTTAGGTACCTTTGAACCTCTAGTTTGTCCTTTTGTTCAATCTTGAGCTGCTTGCGGCTGTCTTCCACGGCCACTGACTTACTTGTGTTCTCCTCCTTCAACTTCTGGTTTTTTAGGAGCACTTTCTCTAACTCTGCCTGTAAGCCCTTCTTTTCTTCCTCGGCCTTTGACAATGCCATTTTAAGCTTATCTAAATCTTCGACAGTGGGAAGGGCAGGTTCAGGTATTTCTTCCTCAACCCATAGTGCACTTTGGTAAGGCAATCGGGTGTCTTGGATCCTCTTTTGGTGCCATTGACGAAAGGTGGTTTCCTTATCGCCGCTCTTCTTAGTAAGCTCTTGTCCCTTGCGGACGACCATATCCCACGCTTGAGAAATCTTCCGGAGCATGTCAACCTCTTTTGGGCTTCCTTCATGGAGGTAGAAAGGGATTAACATGTCTTCGGTGGGCGGATTTCGCATGGGGTACCCCAGCTGTCTTAGAGTTAGAGAAGGATTGTAATTTATGCATCCTCTTGTCCCCATGAGCGGGACGTTTTGAAAGCTTCCGCATTGAAAAACTACTGTGGGCCTCTCTTTCCACCATGATGGGTGCCAACGAACCTTATATTCATGAAGGCCCCCCAGCACTTGCAACCATTCCCCAGTGTTCATTGCCTTCACATCACACCCTCTGGCGTCTTCAATTGGGCCTTCTACCCTGACTTTGTTAATGAAAGCATGGGTGAGAAGCCAAACATACAGGGCGTGCAGGCAGCAAGATATCCTTTTTCCCCTTAGCTTACTATAATGAGCGAAAGTACAGTAAGTGTCTGCAAGCATGGCTGGAATCGGATCTTTGAAGGATAAGAAGACGCCAATAGCTGTTGTGTCCACATATCTTTCAAGGCGTGGAAATAGCACAATGCCAAAGATAGTTAAAGCTAACACCTGCTTAAAAGGACCCCAATTTCTAGCGTCGGCGAAGGATTGCATTTGGCCTTCCAGATACTCTTGTGGGAATCCTGCAATGCCATTTCGATTTTTCTTCCGGAGCTTCAAGTTCTCTTTGCTGGTTTGTAACATTGAGGCGAGCTTCTCATCTGTGTAGTATTGTCCCTGATACTGGTAGGGTCCCTTGTCTTGTTGAGGAAAGCCGAAGATCTGCGTATATTCTTCCAGGGTAGGTGCCATCTGGAAATTTTTGAAAGTGAAGCATCTTAATGAAGAGTCGTAGAACTGGCT
The DNA here is from genome assembly GCA_039519185.1 of Astragalus membranaceus. Classification (NCBI taxonomy): domain Eukaryota; kingdom Viridiplantae; phylum Streptophyta; class Magnoliopsida; order Fabales; family Fabaceae; genus Astragalus; species Astragalus membranaceus. The sequence continues at coordinate 62,068,150 of CM076848.1, read as the reverse complement.
CAAGGCGGCAATGGCATCCGTTTGCACGTCCAATTGTAGTAACATAATAATCTTCCCATACACCCTATCAAAAGACCTGCGCTCGATGGGCGGCAATCGACCAGCAAATTCCCTTAGACTTGTCAGGTTAGGCTGCTTCACTATAGGGTAGTTCAGAGTTTGGATTGCTTCACAGTTTGATCCCATATTGCCTTGCTTATGACAAAACTTTCGAACCTCTTACAATTCCCGGCAAACCTAAATGAGATGAATAGCATGCAATGTGAGGATTTTTTTTGTATTTTTTTTTGTGAAATAATGATGATGTATGATGAATTAAAGAAAGACGTTACATGTGTTAATAAAAGCATATTTTGGTGATTCAAAAAAATTGAGAAACATTAACCATGTCACATAGAATATGTAAAGGAAAAAGAATAAATGGTTTTCATTGTTTGATTTTTTTTTGAAAGATAAAAAGTTTTTTTTTTGCGATGATGCAACAGGTAGGTGAATTGCTTTTGTGTCCTAAACAGGTTATGTCTTACATATAGGTCACGGTCTAGGGTCACTTATGTGATCAACCTCTCAGGTAGTTCTATTCACTTCCTCACAGAGGTTTCCAGAGCTAAAATCCCTTTCACGATATGACCCACAACGATAGCGAGCTACCTGGTGTGGGATGCCGCGAAAGAGCATACTCTGGTTGAGATTTTCATGAGAGTCAGACATATAAATCCAGAATGACTGTCACTAATCATCTCCGCTCGTCCTAAGTTATTTTTCAGACCCGGGTATAGGGCCCCACTCAGAAGTGTGTGAATAAATAGGTGTAGGTGATGTGTGTGATATAAGCAACCTAAACTACCCAAACTGCAAAAGAGCAAACAGATAGCAATATAAAAGTCTTCTATCCTAAGGTTTGCAAGAAAACAAATAGCAGTATAAAAGTTTTCTACCCTAAGGTTCAATATGCGAAGATAAAGACTAAGGGTAAATAAAGTACTAAACTAATAATTTACACATTTAATTAAATTAGGCTTGACCCTCTAAAAAAAAGTCCCCAGTGGAGTCGCCAGCTGTAGCGACCGAAGAATCCGGAGGAGGGATTCCTCGTTGCTTTTGAACAATGGAGCCGCCATCAATATTTATTTTTAGGAAAACATTGAAAAAACCTTTGTTTTTGGGTTCGGGGGTCGATTAAGTGCGGGGAAGGTACAAGCACCCCGCAACATCCTAAAAAAGGTTACCTTTTAATTAAATGTGTAGAAAAAAAATAGTTTAAAGAAAACACTTTAATTTACCCTTTTTTGTTATTTGCAAAAAAACGGAAAAGAAGGCTTAATAAAAATTTTAGTTTTTTTTGCGCTCGACGGGAGTGGGCCCCCGCTCCTACGTATCTCTGGGTGCGATGGAGAAATCAAAGCTACGTAGTTCTCGGGTAGAAAATATTTGTGTGTTGGTGTTTTTTTTTTCTTTTTATTATTGAAAACTTTGCGAAAACGGGAGGCCATTCACGGTGACCAAACAGATAAATCCAGAGTGGTCGTCATTAATGGCTTATTCGGAAAAGAAGGTATTTATAGCGTTCAAACAGGCCAGGCCCAGAGTGACCGCTATAGACAACCTATTTTTTGCGCGAATTCGATTTTTCGAAAGAAAGAAAAAAAAGAACGGTTCGGAAGCATCACGTTGTGAATAAAAGCGGAGTAAGTGATAAAAGGGGGGTGCAAATAATAAAGGAGTTGTATTAAAAAGGGAGGTGTGAATAGCGTTTTGATGCTAGAAAAAAAAGTGTCACCGGGGGTGCAAATAGCGTTTTGACGCTAAAAGAAAATGGTTGCGGGGGGGTGTAAATAGCGTTTTGACGCTAAAAAAAAACGATTGACGGGTCTATTACCTTTTTTACTATTCTACCCTAGAGCACGTGATTTCCGAAGCGCGCTTTTTTTTTCTAAAAAAACAAACCTAGACTAAACAAGTGGTATTTTGAAAGCGGATTATGGAGGAAAATTCTTTTGTTGTTTTTTTTTGTTGTCATAGTTATTATTTAATAAAAGGGGGCCTTTTTACTTTTTTTTTTTTGAAGAAGATTTTTGTTATTATACTATTTTTTTTTAGAAAAGGGTAGTGACACTAGTAACCATTTATTTTTAAAAACATATTTTTTAGTATTTGAAAAAAGCTTTATTTAAATCCGAAAATAAAAAAGGAACACATTTTTTTATCATTTTTTTTTATCCGAAAAATAGTAATTGTTAAAAAAAAACAACATATCTTTTTTATCATTTTTTAAAATCCGAAAATTAGGATAATTTATTTAAAAAAAGCACAACATTTTTTATTTTATTTTATTTTTTTTTTGACCGAAAATATTAGTACCTAAATAAAAAGGAACACACATTTTTTTTATTTTAAATCCGAAAATAGTAACCATTTTTTTAAAAAAACAACATATATTTTTTTAGCACTTTTTTAGTCCGAAAAATAGTAATTATTTATTAAAAAAAACAACATTTTTTTTTACACCTTTTTTACTCCGAAAATTGGAATAATTTATCTAAAAAAGGTACAACATTTTTTTTCACTTTCTTTTAATCCGAAAAATGCAATATCAAAAACATCAATAATAACCACATATATATCTAGAAAAACAGCAACTTAAACTAAAAAAAAAGCAATAATATGTTCAAAAAAACAAACAATATTTATAAAAACATCAACTAATATTTATAAGAAAGTCAAAAACTAATATTTATATAAAAAAACAGCAACTAATATTTTTTAAAAACGTGAACAACAATAATTAAAATGAAAAAGGGCAATGATAATATGAACAAAAATTACAATAACTAAAAAAATACAAAAAAAAGCAACAATACTACAAATTATTACATTTTTGTACCTTGAACAAATCCAAGCTTTTCTTCTTCGGATCTCTTCAATACAACAAAAATTTACTAAAAAAAAAAATCTAAGAAGGAAGAAAAGAAGGGGAAGAAAATTTTTCTAAAAGAAACTCTAAAAAAATTTCTTTCTCTCTTTGAAACCCTAGTTTTTTTTTAGAAAATTTTCCCCCTTTTTTTTCTCTAAGAGTCAAAACCGTCCCCCCTTCTCTAAGTGGGGAACCCTATTTATACAAAAAAAACTTGCTCTTGCTTCTCTTCATTGCTCCACTTCAACCACTCTTGGATAGTGATGATGACTTTTTGATATGATGGAGGTTTGGGGGGAGTTGTTGAAGGGGAAAATAAAAGAAGACATGTGAGATGAGGGGAGATGATGGTCGAAGGTATGGGCATGGAGAAGAGAGTGCCATGTGTGAAGTGTGTGATAGGGAGAGGAATGGATGAGTGTGTGAAGAGAAAAGAAAATGAGTGTGTGAGAGGAGGGGAAGAAGTCGTAGGTGAGGGAGAGAAAGGAGGGAAGTTGAGTGTTGTGTTGTTTTAGGGTTGAGTGTGAGGGGAAGAAAGAGAGAAAGGAAGGTTGAGTGTGAGAGAGAGAGAGTGGGGTCGAATGGGGGAAGGGGTAAGGAGAGAGGGAGGAGGCGTAGGGAGTGAGAGAAAAGAGAGAGGGAGTGATGGGAAGGGTGGAGTGTATGGGGAAGTGGATGTGGGGAAGTGGGATTGAGAGAAAAGAGGAGAGGTGGAGTGTGGAAAGGAGAAAGGTGGGGTTTGACCATGGGATAATAGGGGGTGGGGTCGAATATGGAGGGGAATTAGGGGATGAATGTGGATGATTTTTTGGGTTAAGGGGGAGAGTGAATGTGGATGGCTTTTAGGTAAAAGGGGGGATTCGAATTAGGGTTAGGAGGAGGGGAATTAGGGTTTTGTGATGAGTTGGGTTATGGGTTGTGGGTTGGATATGGGTCATGGGTTGGGTGGAGGAGTGTGAGGGTGAATTGGGCTAGGGTTTAGGAATTGGGTTGGGTTTTAGATGGCCCAATCCAATTGCACCTCCATGCTTTTTTTGACAAACCCCCATTATTTCCTCCTTGGCTTATTTTTTTGTTTCTTTATTTCTAAAAAAATATTTTCTTGTGTTAAAAAAAACTTGTGACAAATAAAATAATGACATAAAAAAAAATAATTATTTTTATCAAAAGTAAATAAAATTTTCTCATTTTGGTTAGGACAAAATTAGGGTATTACACCCTTATCAGAGTAGCTTCATCCTCAAGAGAGGTACTTCTAACAACGCGATCCTAGCCCAAGAGGTCGTTCATTGCATGCATACCTCACGGTCTCGTAAAGGTACCCTAGCTTTTAAAATTGATTTAGAAAAAGCTTATGATCGTTTAGGTTCGAATTTTCTTGAACTAACGTTGCAGGAGTTTGGCTTCCCTATGCCTACTATATGTCTTATTATGAGCTGTGTGAGAGCTAGCAGCCTCTCTATCCTCTGGAATGGTGCTAAAATAGATACCTTCAAATCGTCTAGGGGCCTTCGACAAGGGGTCCCTCTGTCTCCTTATTGTTTATCTTGTGTATGGAAAGCTGGCTCTGAGTATTCATGATAAAGTTTAGCAAGGTTTACTACGCCAGATCTTTAAAAAAATTGATGGGGCAGCGCTTTTGATTAAAGCGCTGGATAAGCTTAAAACACGCAGGGGAATCGAGCGGCGCTTCTCTTAAAAGCGCTGGCCATAGGAGATCGAAAATGGGCAATAAGCAGCGCTTCCTTCCAAACGCTGCCTATAGGAGGACGAAAATTGGCAATGGGCAGCGCTTTTTATCAAGCGCTGATTATTAGATCACGAACATGGGCGATGGGCAGCGCTTTTTACAAGCGCTGCCTATGGGTTAGACAAAATTTGGCAAGCGCTTTTTATGGCAAGCGCTGCCTATTGATATTAATTTTTTTTATTTCCCTCGCATCCAACGTTCATTTTCCTCACATTCCCTCTCACTCTCACGACTCTCACTCACCAAGCTCTCTCACTCACACACTGACTCACCAAGCTCCCTCACTCTCTCAACCATTTTCGTTTCTCCCATTTTTCCTCACCATTTTCGTTTCTCTCTCTCTCTCAACCATTTCGTCTCTCTCTCCGATTTCGTTTCTCTCCCTCTCTCTCTCAACCATTTCGTTTTGGTTTGGGTTTCCACATTAACCCATTTCATTTTGGCTTGCCAAGCATCTTTGAGGTAACTCATAAACCCATTTTCTTATTTTGGCATTTAAAGTGTTTGTGTTTTTGACTCAAAGAAGCTCATTTTCTTTATATTGCTTTGTTTATGATATTGTGATATTGTGTATATGTGGTTGTTTGGTTGTGTGTTGTTTTTTGGTTTGCATTTAAAGTGTTTGTGTTTTTGACTCAAAGAAGACCAATTTTAATTATTTTACTTAGTTTGTGATATTATGTTTATGTGGTTGCTTTGTTGTGTGTTGTAGAAATTTGGATGCATGCATATCAATATTGTAAATTATTGACTTAGTTATTTGATATGGAAATTAGTTATTTGTTATGGAAATTAGTTATTCAAAATACTACTTAGTGTTCATAATTTCAATAGAATGTGAATGTTGTAAATAATTGACTTAGTTATTTGATATGGAAATTAGTTATTTGATTTGGAAATTAGTTATTCAAAATACCACTTGGTTGTTGTAAATGGATGATTGAAATTAGTTTTTTGATATGGATGCATGTTGAGTTTCAGGTTTATGTTGTGTTTGAACATGTTAAATTGTATATGTGTGGTGAATGAAACTAGCAAAGTAAAATGGAATATGCCTAAATCGAATATGTGAATTGTTTGTTAGGTTTTGCGAGTTTGTTTTGCCGGAGCTTCGCGTTCATTGTTCGAGTTCCTCCTGGTTCGAGTGTTCGGTCTACTTCGTTCGAGTTCATTGTTGCTTCCACTTGTTCAGGTACTTTTGTTGTTTTCTTGTATTTATTATATGAAGAATGGCAATATGGAAGACATCAAAGTGTTTGATTTCTTTAGTTGAAAATAGTTGAATGTCTTAGGTTCAAAAAAATTGTACATTGTGTGTTTTTCATCTCTAATAGGTTTAAGTTCTCTTAGCTTGTTGTTGTTAACTATATAATGGATTGGATTGTTAGAGTTTGATTTGGATACATATGAATTGTTTGATTTGGATAGTTGCTAGCTGTTTTGGATACATAATAATGTAACTTAATTGTTAGCTAGTTTGTTTTGGTTCTTGTTGGGTACATATTGGTGCATTTGTATTAGCTTGTTGGATACATTTTGGTTCATGTTTTGGTACATTTTAGTACATATTGGTACATATTGGTGCATTTGTATTAGCTTGTTGTTGTTAACTATATAATGGATTGGATTGTATTGGCTGTATATATATGAGCAGGAAATATCAAATGTAAAAAGGAAAATAAACAAAAACATAAAAAAAAATAAAAAATAAAAAATTAAACAATGGGCAGCACTTTCCTCTACAAGCGCTGCCCATTGTGTAGCGAAATATGGCAATGAGCAGCGCTGCCCATTGTTTAGCGAAATTTTGGAATGAGCAACGCTTATGACTTGGAAGCGCTGCCCATGGCTATCAATGAGCAGCGCTTCTTAAACGCTGCCCATTGTTGGAGTGGAATCAACAGCGCCAAGTTAAGCAGCGCTCAGAAGCGCTGCCCATGGCTAAAAAAAAGCGCTGCCCATGGCTAAAAAAAGCGCTTCCCATCCTTAAATCTGTTGTAGTGGTTTATGGTGCCCAGTTCATGTTTCTAAGGATGGCCCAGGCCTTTCTCACCTTCTCTTTGCAGACGATGCTCTTTTATTCTACGAAGCTAGTACACAACAGGTATAAATGGTGATGGATACCTTGAGGGATTTTTGTCAAGCGTCTGGTTTAAAAGTAAACCTAGCTAAATCCAAAGCTATGTTCTCTAAAAAAGTCCCTGAGAATCTCAAACGGCAGTTGAAGAATAGTTCATCTATCAACTTTGTGGCAAACTTGGGCCATTATTTGGGATTCCCTCTGGTGCAAGGGAGGGCATCTAAGGATGATTTCAGCTTTATTTTAGAGAAGATGCACAGACGCCTTGCAGGTTGGAAAGGTAACCTCCTTAACGAAGCAGGGAGAATTTGCCTTGCTAAATCTGTTACTACAGCGATGCTAGTTTACACAATGTAAACACATTATTTACCTCAGTATCTTTGTGATGGGATTGATAAAACCACTAAGAGCTTTATTTGGGGTGGAGATGGCTCTAAGCGCAAATGGAATATGGTCAAGTGGTATGTGGTCACCTCTCCCAAGAAGAATAGCGGCATGGGCCTTCGTAAAGCACGTCTTATCAATCTTGCTTTACTTAGCAAACTTGTTTGGAGCATCTTACATGATAAGGATAAACTTTGGGTCAAGGTTTTATCTCATAAATATCTCAAGAATACCTCCATCTGGTGTGCTGAAAATCATACTAATGCTTCTTTAATTTGGAGAAGTATTCTTAAAGCAGTGGAGGCTTTGCAGGAAGGTTTTAAATACCGTAATGGTGATGGTGAATCCTCATTCTGGTTCTCTGACTGGACCGGCATGGGTTTGCTTGGTCACTTGGTTGGTGTTGTCAACATTTCTGATACTCAATTACTTCTTAGGGATGTGGGCTCTGTTGGTTCTTGGAATTGGGACTCTCTTATGACTATTATTCCTCCCCTTGTGAAACAGATGGTTGATATGTATCCTCCTCCCTCTATTCTTGACACACAGGTTCTAGATAAATGGGTTTAGGGGAGCTGTTAATGCTGGGCTTTACTCAGCTAACTCGGCCTATCGATGGCTTATAACTAAGCACAGAACTTGGGTGATGATGATTGGAATTGGGTTTGGAAACTCAGAGCTCCGGCTAAAGTACAACACCTAGTTTGGTTGTGCTTACACAATGCTTTGCCTACTAATCAAACTAATATGGGGGACTCCCCCTGCTGCTCCCGTTGCAATTCTGGAATGATAGAAGATATCTTACATTGTCTCCGTGACTGCCCTTATGCTATAAATATTTGGAAGCATTTTCTTTTTTTGCAGGTACCGATGTTTACCACTACTAGGTGTGCTTCAGCTTGGATTCGAAGATGGCAAGTGGTGACTCTGCTGGACTCTTCTTGGCTATCCTTTGGCGGCTTTGGCGTTGGAGAAACAATATGGTGTTGGGAGACAAGACTTGGAGTGCGACGACGATTATTCATAATATATCTACATGCACGATGATATGGAAACTCAATGCATCCATACACAAAAGCTAGTTGGAAGTTGGTTGTTGTCTCGGTGGACTCCACCCCAGATTGGTTTTGTCGAGCTCAATGTGGATGGTAGCTGTTCTAATGGTATTATTGGTTCCGGAGGTCTGGTTCGGGATAACCAAGGGTGTTGGTTGGGTGGCTTTTCATCCAATGACGGTCAAGGGGATGTGCTTCTCGCTGAGTTGTTTGCCATATTCCATGGGTTGTCTTTGTTGTTGCATCTTGAAAAGACTCGAGCTATATGTGAATCAGATTCCAATGATTCAATTGTGCTTCTACAAGATAGGGACATGCATCCCTCTTGATGAAGATAGCATGATGGAGTGCTTTCAAGATTTGACTTTCCTCCATGTTTACAGAGAGGCAAATACTAGTGCAGATTGTTTGGCTAAGCTTGCGAATAAGAATGTCAGGGGGATTAGCTTTTGGAACTCCCCTCCTAGTGATTTGAATTTGTTCTTGCTAGCTGATGCCTCGGGCTTCTAGTTTTTTTTTAGCTGTTGCTTTTTCTTTTTACTTGTATCAACCAAAAAATATACTTTGGAATTTTTGTCTCATCTTGCAATGGTTTAATCTTTAGTTTGTATGTATTCGACTAAATATCATTTGATATTTTTTTATTTAATTTAATTAGGATTCAATATTCTTTTGCACGGTTTTGGTTTTCTTCCCCTAATGACTTTGGCTCCCGCTGAATTTGGGCTTGAGCTATTTCGAGTGATATTGGGCTCGCTATAAATGTGGTGGCTCACAAACCAATACATAAGCGAGACCAAAAGAAAATAGGTTTTTTTTTACCCCCACCATTTCCCTTTATACCCCCACAAAATTTGTTATCCCCAGAATGTCCCTATAAATTTCTTCACACGGATTTATCTAATTTAAAGATAAATCCGATTTAGTGTTTTTTACAAAACGAATTTATCTTTAAATTAGATAAATCCGTTTAGAAGAAAAATGATTTACCTAATTCCGTTTTTATATTTTTGCAAATCGGATTTTCCTCAAATCAAACATAAATCCGTTTTTGTAATTTTTTAATAACGGATTTATCTATTTATTAGATAAATCCGTTTTTGTAATTTTTTAATAACGGATTTATCAATGGTGGGGGTTAAATCCGTTATGCATTTTTTTCTAAAACGGATTTATCTAACTAAAAGATAAATTCATTTTTGGTTTTTTTCCCAAAAAAGAATTTATCTTTTAATTAGATAAATCCGTTAGTCATTTTACTGAGGAGCATTCTGGAAATAACAAAAATTGTGGGGGTATAGAATGATATGGTGGGGGTAAAAGAAACCCAAGAAAATAATATGAGAGAGCCTTTTGTTTTTGGTAATAGAGTATAGGCTTAAATATGTTTTAGGCCCCTACAAATATAGGGTGTTTTGGTTTAAGCCCCTGCAAAAAAAAAAATTGTTAAAAGCCCTTGCAAAATGAAATATTTTGTTATAAGCCCTTCTCAACATATCCAGCAATCATAGCATTCCATGTTAAGGCTAACATTTTAGTCATAGAAGGGCTTATAACAAAATATGTCATTTTGCAAAGGCTTTTAACAAAAAAAAAATTGCAGGGGCTTAAACCAAAACACCCTATATTTGCAGGGGCCTAAAACATATTTAAGCCTAGAGTATAATTTGGCCATTACCAAAAAAAAGAGTATCAATTAGGCCTAAATAAATAATTTACTATTTCTTGTCAATATGATGCTCAACCATCAAGAGCACTAATGTGTCAAACGATCCTCCAAGGAACTCAGCCTCTGGTTCTGGCTCATCGAGTAGTCCCGGTTTCCCTCTGTACCCATGCGGAAGGTTGCACTCTCAGCGTATCGCAAGAATCACCACACTGTTCTTTTCCTCTCATTCTTACCGTCGCAACTTAAATAGATAAATTTAAGTAAACTTAAATAACATAATTGTTCAGTACCGTATACCTCTAGACGGGTATCCGATGCTAGACACCAAATCCGATCCGAGATAGTTGGTAGTCGCGTTCTTAGTCAGTCCGAGTTTTCCTCCAATCCAGGGTGGTTGGTACCTGCAATGACACTCCGACACTCAAGTCAGCGAGTGAACTAATTGCAAGTTAGGTGAATGGAAAGTGTGTACCTTTAAGGCTAGCATTGAATGCTTATTTATAGGTTTGTGGGAGAAAAGGGAACCATTGGATCTAGGTCTTAGATCTCCACCTTTGACTGATGAATTTGGCCTTTCGTGTTTGGGCCTTATACAGATTGACCACCGAAGGCCCAATCCGTAACAATAATAGAAACACTATACTGAATTTTTCACATTTTAAACAACTCAAAAATCTCAAACATATGAACAGTACCAAAATTGTGAAACTTTGAAAATTCCGGTATTAATAACACATAAAAGAAGTTTCGAAATGGAAACTACATATCGGATTTTTCAGTTTTGAGATCTTTGAACTGTAATTGGGAGGGGCCGCGTGAACGCAGGCCCCCACTAGTGATTGTCGTCTAGGTAAGTATGTTTCCCATTATACGCCTTGCTTTTATATCTCATTCTCCTCCCTGTTCCGTTCATTCTATGCAATGTGGGACTACTTGTAAACTACTTAAAACAAAAGAGACTCAAAACCCTCAACAAAATGCCATTAGTGGGGTTTGAACCCCTGACCTGTTGAAAGCAAATGTTGAGCGCTACCAATCTTATTGAAGATATTATTTATTTCAAATATATATAATTGGTACCTCTTTTCCTAAAAGTCAAGTACGCTCATCCTCATGGCATTAGCTTGTAATATTAATATTATGTTTCAACAAACTTATTTAATATTAAGTATTTTTTTAAAGATTTATTTAATATTAAGTTGTTAACTTATGAAATTTGTTCTAAATATTTATTGAAGCATAATATGAACTTTTAAAATTTATTTAATATATACCAAGCAAATAAAAATAAAATAGGCATGGTGTGTAATTTTAGCAAATTAAGTTTTACAAGTATGAAATATATAGGTCCTAAAAATTTGGGAATTTTTTATATTTTAATAGATATAAAATAAACATAGTTATTAATTTTACAGGGACGAAATTTATATTATATATTATATAGGTATTGAAAAATCTCGAAATAGAGACCGGGTCCGAGTCATCCGGTTCCGGTTTTGGTCATGCGGTTCAACTGTCGACCCCTCAGTCCGACCCTTGACCCAGTGACTCGGTACCTTCACCGAGTCGGTCACCGGTCCGAGTTTTAAAACATTGGTTTTGAGTATTAGGTTAATGGTTTCCTTTCTATTCCAATCAATTTTTCAAAAGACCAACATCTAGTGTTGACAAAAAAAAACCAACACCTAGTCACATGTCTTATGCGTGTTTTTAAAATTTTTTAAATTAAAATAATAGCTTTCATATTTGATTATTTATTTAATTTAAAAATGTTTTTTAAGTTTTATTCAATGTTTTGTCAAAAAAAAGTTTTATTCAGTGTTAAAAATAGTAAATTATATTTAAATTACAAAATGGTATTCATTCTACCAATTATATTTATTCAAAAAAAACAATTATATTAATTTAAATTTTTCTGAAATAAAATTTCGAAATATTTATTTTTGTGAAAAAATAATAAATTACATGTTTGGTCTTTTATTGTACTTATTTGTTTCAATTTGATCATGTAACTATTAACGCTCTATTTGGCGCGTCTCATCCGCTAGCGAATAGCAGATGAGACTAGTGTATTTAACTAGCGTGTTACGAGTACACGTGTTTGGTAAGCATTGCGTTTAACGTTTTACGGATAGCGTTTAGTGTGTTTTAAAACGGTATTTCAAGTAGCATTTTATCGGATAGCGTAAAGCGTCTCACTTTTTATGACATTTTTACCCTTATTATTTTTCTTAAATTACTTCTCTTTCCGTATCAAACATTTTGTCATCATATAATTTAATCTTTAATTAAATAGTTTTTATATCATTTTATATTTATCAGCTATTTTAACCGCTAGTTTTACCAGACACATAATTTGATATCGACTAGCTTATCCGCTATCCGCTACTTTTTACTAAATAGAGTTTAAAAGTTTCAAATGGGTCTCTTATCTTGATTTGAGATTATGGTTTTATTTATTTGATAAAATAAGTTTGTAAAACATGTTGAAGGCCCCATTACTTCTTACAAGGTATGTTTATTAAACTTTGTTTTGGGTAAGCAAGAGAAACTAGAGTCTAGAGTATTCTATATTTTGCCGGAAACCCATTTATTATTCAATCCATCAATTGCACGTTGTTTCTAAAGGGGGAGTGCCATTCCCTTCTAAAGGACGAAGAGCTTTTTGCTTTACAAGGCCCACAATTTGCCCTTTTCGAGTTCACGGTCACAAAGAGAGCATCCAATGCCTCCACTCTTTTAATTAAAATTTTGTTGGCAATCCAAAAATAGTAAATATACTTCTTTCTAGCATCTCCCATAAATAAATCAACGGAATGTGTTTGACAAGAATTTCTATTTTTTTTCAATTTGGTTATTGTTGTTGTTAATTAAAACTTTACCTAAATATGTTAAGTATAACTTTCATAATCCCAACTTGACACCATTACTTTCTTTTATAAATTGCTTGACACAATTATCTTTGTCAAAAGAGAAAACTTTTGTTTGATAGTTGTCAAAAAAACTTTGAAACAGTTAATTTTGGAAAAGGCGTATAAGAGTAGTTTGTTTTACATTCTGAGCCTATAGAAATAGAATATCAGTTGAAAACAATATTGGAAAAAAAAGCACTTAACTAGCTTTGAGAAAACCCCAAAATATTGATTGTATTGGGATTCTACATTTTCTAATTTGCGGCTAGAAAAAATATGTACTAGTGCTCTCTAGAATGAAATACAAGTACAAAAGCATTCAAGTTTTTTAGTCAAAAATACAAGCAAATCTAATTAATTTCACCTCATTTAACTCTACCATTCTTAAAATAATCTTCAATTACCTAAGAGCACATGGATGGGATGGTAGGGGACTCTTCTAGCTTAACTAAGGTCCTGGGTTCGAATCCAACATTGGGCACGCAGCAATGTTAAGTCTCTTGAGGGAGAGCTTTGCCGCCCATTGTGATCCTACCCAGCTCGAGGGATTAGTCTCTGTAGTTGTGCGCAGAGGATACCTGGTTTATACAAAAAAAAATACTCTTCAAGTCATAGTTCATACATATTTCATTTTTCCAATAACTCTTTTTATTTTCCTGAAGTAAGTTTCTTTAAAAATTAAATAAAAGAAAATAACAACTTAATTAACAACATAAGTGTCCTGAGATATACTTAGTTTGGCCATTTGCGATTACATTAAAATATTAAAGTAAACTATCCTCTATTCTTTGGATTTAATCGATTAAGATTGAACATGCAATCTAATACTGGGATGAGCATGGTTTTAATCAATTAATAGGTTTTGTTAATCGATTAGAACACATAATCATGTTTTCTCCACTTTTGTTCGTGAATTTTAATCCTACATTAGTCTACGACAACCACATTTCAATTTCTAATTAGGGAAATTGGTTTGGATTATTTGGTGAGGCCGCAAGGGTAGTCACAAATTACTATCCATTTTTCATGACTACATACCATCATGGCTTATACTCTTAGAATCGTTCTTACATATGAAAACATCAACCTTAAATCATAGTAGTAGAAGAATATATGATTCATATGTTTAAAAAGGGTGGAATGGATAGTGACCAAAATTAGAGAAGTTGAAGTTGTGATCAACGGAGAAAGAAGGAGTGGGTGAAGCAAAGAGAAAGGGGCGAGAGGGAGATGGAAAAGAAATGAGAAACAACATCATTTTGGTGAGAGAGAGAAGGGGATGGCGATTTTCTGAATGAGCGTATAGGATAGCAGAGCCATGCCCATTGGTAAAACAAGAGTGAAGTTAGTTGTTGTGACTCTAGCCATGCTCATCCAATTCCTCGGGCATCATTAAGTGCCTCACACACGCACCATCCAAAATAGCAATGGAGGAGAAGAAGAAAAATACAGATTAGTGATGTGCATCTAGGACTTTTTTATTTGAAATCCATGTCAGTGTTCAGCTTATTAAAAATTTCCACGTGGTAAGTGCTACGTACGTGGACTTTCGCTAGCCATCTCAGACAGCGTGTCCGCTTATTTAAAATGTCCATGTGGCAAGTGCTATGTGGACTTTCGTTAGCCATCTCAGACAACGTGTCAGCTTATTACAAATGTCCATGTGGTAAGTGCTACGTGGACTTCTGTTAGCCATCTCAGAATGAAGTTATTAGTAGGGAAAAGTAGAGATAGAGAAAACATTGAGGATGAAAATTGAAAGGAAATTTTTATAGGGACTGGTTCAATTAGCACAATAATAAAATTGGAAGAATTTGATCATTATTTCACTAAATGTGGAGGTAAAACATTTTTTTTAAAAATCAATTTTATCATTGCTAATGCTTCTATTAGCACAACTTTGGCTCTTCTCTTCAAGCAGTGAATCACGCCTTCTATGTTCCAAAAGAGAGGGGTGTATGCAAAAGACGCTTTGATGCCCTAAGTCAGTTTGGGGCTTGATGATTAAGAGTAGAGTAAGTGAGAAAGTAGGGTAAAAGTGAAGTGATCAAACCTGGGGGGTCAAGCCTCTTATTTATTCGTAAGGATCCTAGTTGATTTGAACTAGGTTTCTCCTCTGAAGATGGGGACTCAAATCCCTATAATCTCAGAGATAGTACACGATTAGGATCAAGTCAATAGTCTGTTGGTAACTACCTTCCTTAAAAGCGGGATAAGGATTCTAGATAAACATAGCATCAGAGCTGAGTTCTCTTCTCGGATGAGCTTGATTTTGAAATCGCCCTCCTCATGGATGAGCTAGTCTCTGATTTGTAGGACTTAGCTTATATTTGGGCACCTGATGCTTCCCCAAGCTAGTATGATAACATGCAACTCGAGAGGATGAGCATCTCACTGATTTCACATTGATCAGCTTGGCCAATGACAAAACGATTAGTGGTAGAACTCGACTTGAGAATTCAGTACCATTAGAAATAAAAAGATATCCAACTCATTAAATATTGTACGAATTAATTCTCCTAGCTGAACAAAGCATTGTAATATTAATAGGCTAATCATACTCAGCTGATTAAAAATTTAAAAAGGGTGGAAGGTTACAAATTTGAGAATTGGGTGTTAACTTCCAAACTAACCCAAACAAAAACCACAAACTAATCCAAACCAAACCAAAAACCACATTGATTTGGATTTGTTTGAGTCACTTTTTCAATCAACTAATCATTTTTGTTCGAATGATAATCTTTTTCTTACAAGTTACAATCGAATCAAATGGAACTGCACGTATTATTATAATTTATATAATACTAAAATAATAATATCTACTGATATTACCCTAGTTGCACTCACTCCCTCAATACCCAAATACAATTACTACCTACCTATTTAATATTACTACTTTTAAGCTCAATCTAGAGAATAAAATAATGGTTTGTTTGTTATTTTATTCTTTAAAATATAAATTTAAAATTAAATTAATTAATTTTAACACTATATCAAGTTTTGTTTTTGGACTTCTAAAACATCAATCCAATCCATAGTTTTTGGATCAGATTGATTCAATAAATTTTATGAAAATTAACCGAACTAAAACACATCACTTGTATTTTTACTCCATAGTTCAGATGATATTTTAGTTCAAAACCGAATCAATCTGCACAGTGTACACCACTATTTGAGCGGAGATTAATTCGGGATGCGAAAGTCCAAAGAGAGGGGACCACCCCTGAAGTGTAAGGTGCATGATTTACAGGAAGCAAATGCCAATTTTTATTTGAGTTTATAAACTTATAAATAAATTAACATTTTGGCTGAGGTGGGCCATAGGATTAATCGATTATGTCATTTCACTTTCTTAATCTTAACTATCCAATTGCGACAAACCAAAGAACCATAAACCATTATCTAGTCATAGCCAATTAGCCATTGCATATCACATGATTCTGACATTTTTAGGCCCCCATGCACACCTATGTTAATAGTCCATTTGTCTTTTGTTTATAATTTCGAGTACGATCTTTGTCATAAAAATCAATTCAAATACGATCACATGTATTCACGTATCATCACATGGCTCGCTGAAAACCACTTGGACATAAACTATGTTAAAATTAATCCGTTTATAGTTTTATTAACTACTGCTCTAATGGATCATTTTATTAACACTACAACAGAATAAATTAAAAAGATCGCCAAATGAGGAGCGCTTTTCTATCGGGCGCTCCCTATTTCTAACACGGAAGCTCAATGAGGAGCGCTTTTCTATCGGGCGCTCCCTATTTCTAACACGGAATCTCAATGAGGAGCGCTTTTTTTCTGAGCGCTCCCTATGTTTTACTCGTCCTCCACAATGAGTAGCGCTTCGTGGTTTAAGCGCTCCCTATGTGTTACGCGTCCTCCACAATGAGTAGCGCTTCGTGGTTTAAGCGCTCCCTATGTCTTACGCGTCCTCCACAATAAGTAGCGCCTTGTTTTGCGAGCGCTCCCTATGTCTAAAATATAATTCCTTTCCTCCTTATTTTTCCTCCTTCCCGTTGAAACCTAACTGTTCACTCACTCTCCAGCGCTGTCGTTCACTGTTCTCGTCGCGCGCCTCCCGTCCCTGTTCACTCACTCTCATCGCCTCCCCTTCGCCGCCGTTAACAGCGCCGTCCCTGTTCACTCACTCTCGTTTGCTGCTACGGTTTCTCCTTGAACGTCGCGCGCCTCCCTCCTCTGTTCGCTCACTCTCATCGCCTCCTCTTCGCCGCCGTCAACAGCGTCGTCGACCAAGCCAACGACGCCTCCCTCCCCAGTTCACTCACTTTGTCTCGTTTGCTGCTTCTGTTTCTCCCCTTGCCGCAGCTCGTCCTCCCTTGCTGTCTCGTAAGTTACTCTTAGCTTTCACATTATTTTGATAATTTTTCTTTTATTTTCTCAGTGCAACTGTAATGTGTGCAAACTGCAAGGTGGTTTTTGTGATTGAGGGCTGGGGATGTTAGCCTTCTTCACCATTTTTTGGTTTTAAAAACATTTTACTAGTCATTGAATTTTGATACATGTTTGTTCATATTAGGAAGTTCTCTTAGACGATAATATTGGTTAAATATGGATCGAAAGTGGATGTCTGCAAATCGTTTTTCGAAGGAATATGTCGATGGAGTAGAATATTTTGTTAACTTTGCTGTTCGACGATTGGGAACTTCTATGAATATCAAATGTCCATGTTTACAGTGTTGTTATGTAAACTCAGTTACCGCAGTTGAGCTTGCAGGACATTTAAGGGCCTACGGGATCGATCAAAGTTATACTTGTTGGACAATGCACGGTGAGGAAAGAGGTGAATCTTCGAATATGAATAATAATTCCGAGAGATGTGAATCTTCGAATATGAATAATAATTCCGAAAAATATAGATTTGATGGCGACCAACTTGAAGAGATGACAAAGGCAGTTGAAGATGATCTTAATGATTCCCCTCAAAAGTTTGAGAAGTTGATAACCGATGCAGAGACACCTTTGTATGCGGGTTG
The DNA here is from genome assembly GCA_039519185.1 of Astragalus membranaceus. Taxonomy (NCBI): domain Eukaryota; kingdom Viridiplantae; phylum Streptophyta; class Magnoliopsida; order Fabales; family Fabaceae; genus Astragalus; species Astragalus membranaceus. The sequence goes on along the minus strand of CM076848.1, from coordinate 62,050,377 downwards.
TACTGAGTTCACAAAATTATTGGCGGTGATAAAGTTGTATAACTTGAAAACTTGCCACGGATGGACGGATAAGAGCTTTACTGAATTACTCGCACTATTGAAAGATATGTTGCCGAAGGATAATGTGCTCCCTTCTCGGACGTATGATGCAAGACAAATGTTAGGGTCAATTGGCTTGAATTATGAGAAGATACACGCTTGTCCCAATGACTGCATATTATTTCGGAATGAACATTCCTTGCTAGATAGCTTCAGAGATAGTTGTACCATTGCGTCTAATGAGGTATTTATCTTTAAATTCTCTTTTCTTTGTACATATTACATCAATTTATTCATATTCTAATTTTTGTTTATCATTGATTTAGGGTAACAATAATGATTGTAAACTATATATATCAAACCCTCCTAAATTAGTTGCAAGGGGTTTAATTTGTAATGAACTGGGCACTTTATTGCACAATCTACCCATTCCCGAAAATCATGTAAGAGTCAGAGTTGACGTTGCAATTGTGGGGGATGCAAACTTGCCTGTACCAGTAAACAGTATAGGGATCATGACTGTGGATGATGCAATTGGTACTTTTGTGGCATGGCCAGTAAACCTCATTAATGTAAGTGACAGTATATTTGTTTGTAATTTATTAACAAATATATTTATTTCCAACTATACTTGTTACTAAATAGTTGTTTTTTCAAAAATATAGGTATCTCAACGGACAAAATCTAAAGTTAGTGGGAATGTTGAAAGATCTCGACCTTCTAATGCTGGCAAGTCAAAAGTTAGTGGGAATGTTGGCAAATCTAAAGCTTCTGGGAAAGAGATTGAATCCCGACATTCCCAGTCTATTGCTGGCAGATCTTCTAGCAATGCCATGGACTTTATCAGTTACTTAAAAATTCATGCGTTAAACCACTTGGATAGTGACGCCATGATCGAGGCATTTATGGATAGAGGGATTTTTGGAGAGGAGCAAGTGTTAACTTTGAATCAAGAGGAACTCAAGGCGGTATATGATCATGAGTGGGCAAGTGCGACTAGTATTAGAGCATATATCAGATACTTATCTATTGATGTTTTTATTCTTGTTATTATTATTATTATTATTATTATTATTATTATTATTATTATTATTATTTTAATTTGTATACATTTTTATTAAAGGTATTTGTACTATGAGATATTGGTCCCAACGGAACAAACACAAAGATATGTGTTCATATGCCCTGAGACTACTTTTCTACTTAACATCCCTCTGGATAAAACAATGCCACAAGACTATATAGACAAGTGCAGGGAACAAATGGAAAGAAACAAGGTAGAAGTGAAAGCCAATATCGATCGACGCTTGGCGCTATCGCATGAATTAAACTGTGATTCTTTGTTTTTTGCACCCATAAACTTAGGGTGAGTGATTTAATCTATATCAGTAGTATATAATATGTATTTGTGAAATAATCCTTGTTATTAATTTGATTATTCAAAAATTTTATAGGACTCATTGGATATTGCTGGTGATTGATCCCAAAAAAGACCTGATTTGCTATTTGGATTCACTGCTGGGACATTACAACAACTACCCCAAGTTGGTGGGAGTATTTAATAGGTTTGTTATTAGATTCTTTGCATATTTCATATTTTAGTTTATCTATGTATTTCGATTAATATAGTTATATATATATATGATGTTGTTTCAGTGCTTTAGCAACTTATTGGGGATTGCGTAATGTCAGGACTTCGTACAGAAAATCAACATCTTCTACAAAATGGAAAGCAATAAGAGTAAGTTTATAATTAATATTCTTATGCATATGTTATTTAATTAAATTTAATAACTAATGTTTTGTTTCATAGGGTCCCAAACAATCAAATGGCGATGATTGCGGGTACCATGTAATGAAATTTATGAAGGATATCATCACTCGCCAACAAATGACAATCCCAAACAATGTATGTAATTTGATAATTTGTTTTTTAACAAGTAATTAAATATTTAATTGATATTTAACTAATTTTAAGTTTATTTTCTTTTTTCAGTATTTTCCTGAATATGTGTCTGGAGCTCCAATGTCTGATGAGGAAATCACCGAGGTCAGAGGAGAGTGGTGTCGTCATGTTATCAATTTGATTCATGCAAATCGAAATTGATGTAAATTTTATAGTACCTCATTGGATATGTTGTAAATTTTGTTGATATTTTGGTACATGAGCATTTTGTTGAATTTTGGTACTTGACATCCCTTCTTTATAGAATTTGGTTTGAAACATATGTTGGATAGTTGGATAGATATCTGTATGCTGGAAAACTGGTTGCTGGTTGCAGGGAAGCTGAGAATTGGTAATTGGTGTAAATTTTATAGTACCTCATTGGATATGTTGTAAATTTTGTTGATATTTTGGTACATGAGCATTTTGTTGAATTTTGGTACTTGACATCCCTTCTTTATAGAATTTGGTTTGAAACATATGTTGGATAGATATCTGTATGCTGGAATTGGTAATTGGTAATATGCAGGGAAGCTGAGAATTGGTAATTGGTAATACTGGCAATAGAAGAAACAAGCAAAACTTTTTTGAAAAAAACTTAGGAATAGGGAGCGCTTTAAGAGAATAAGCGCTACTTATTTGAAACAAAATTAGGGATAGGGAGCGCTTTAGTTACATAAGCGCTACGTATATAAACTGAATGAGGAGCACTTCTTAAATAAAGCGCTACTGATATTCCTCAGCGCATTAGTCATGAGGAGCGCTTTGTATAAAAAGCGCTACTCATGCGTTATTTTCAGGAGCGCTTCCTGAGCGCTACCAAAGAGAAACAGCCAAGAGTAGCGCTAACATCAGTAGCGCCCGAAAGCGCTACTTATGGGGAAAAAAAGCGCTACTTATTAAAAAATCTGTTGTAGTGTAACTACTGCTAATTGCTTGCTACAAGATTTTCTCAATTTTATCTCTTTAATTGAGAGAACAATTCATGCATATATGTATTTGGATTATATTCTCTCTTAATTTGATCATATCATGTTGAGACGAAAATCCTCACGAGAATCCCAACACGTTTGATGCTGCATGCCTGTAAAAAGAAATGTCAAAAGTGATGCAGGTAATGAATGGTATTCCAAGCGCCATCCTCTTTTACAATTAACTACTCTGTTATATAGAGAATAAGAGATCAAATTGCACTTGCCTTTTTATTAAAAAAACCCTCTTTGTATTATTGTATTCGTTAACTACTTATGTAAGAGAGAATAAGAGAGATCAAATTGCAGTTAATTTATCTTTTTTATAAAAGAATGACTAGGACCAACTAATTTTTATCCCTTTTGATTTGCTTTACTGGATCCGACGCATCATCAATGGAATGTTTTTGGCCGAACTGTATTTATGGTCAACTTAGCTTTGACCAAAAGCTTTGACCAAAATGTGAATTTGGTCATTATTTTTTTTATCATTTTGGTCATTTATTTTTCAAATCCGTATCAAAATGGTTTTTTATTTTTGATATGTTTTAGTTTGGTCCTTCAAGTGCTTTAGTTTTTGGTATGAAGGACCAAACTGAAACATATCATACCACTTGAAGGACCAAACTGAAACATATGAAACATAAATAACCACTTTAGCACAAATTTAAAAAATAAATGATCAAAAAAGAAAAAAAATATAAAAGACCAAACTGGCATTTTGGTCAAAAATAAAGAATCAAAAATAACAATTTTTTTCTCTGCTAAATTCTAAGTTTATCTCTTAATTTACTTTTCCAAAATTTCCTTCTTGCCCTTTTAAATGTTTCTTTTGAGGATTGTCTATTTAATGTTTATTGCATAATAATATAATAACGTTTTATTTATATCCAGTAAAATGTGTACTGTTTTTACTGTTTGCCTATAAAAACATAACCTCGGTAAACCATTTCAAAACTCTTTAACAGTGTTTCTGGTCTTCTTCAAAAATGATTTTTGAATTTACAACTTTTGCTTGTTAATTACCTCCAAAATTCCAATTCCAACACTTGTGTTTGTTTCCCTCTTCCCCTTCTCGTCGAGGCACCGTCACCCGTATTTCATCATCACCGACATCAACTAACACAACCAAGCCCCACTCTTGTGCATAAAGAGAGGTGTCTTCCGACTTGAACCTTTGTATAGTGATTATGATTTAGATTCAACAAGAGTGACTCGTAGTCTTGAAGTCTATATCTAACATGAAAACCACACACAACCTTTTCCATGGGTGTATTCTTAAAAATCTGTGCTTTGATGACCCGACACGTCTATCCCAGAATAGTGAACGTTCTAGGAATGCTGCCAAAAATTCCATAGGAAGCGGCCCCAAGTTCCACATTCACATAGGTGAGTCTATCAAGAGTACTCTTGTGGCTAAGTACTCCACTCCACGTGGAGTATAGATCGCAGAGTTTCTATTACCTCATCATTTTATCGCTTCAGGAATCACGCTTCTTGATTTATAATAGCATGTTCATCTCGTATCAATTCACAACTTCTTACTACCCATTGAACCTAGTTCTTGATATCATCAGTCTTTTAGGTTGGGTTACCATCATGAGTGACTCATGGTTCCAAAGGCATTGGTCTCATCCTCTGAGATGTTGGACTTTCTCTCTGGCTAATCCTTTCGTCAAAAGATCAGTTAAGTTTTGATCAGTGCGTACACGATCCACTCTTACATCTCATTTTGAGAAAAACTCTTTAATAGGGTTGTGCTTGCGACGTATCTTTCGTCTCTTACTATTGTAATAATGATTCTCTATTTTTGCAATAATCACGGTACTATTGTAGTGGATCAACACAGTTGACTTCAAATTTTTCCATAAAGGAATCTTTGCTAGCAAGCATCTCAGCCAACTTGCTTCTTCACTAGTTGTTGCCAGTACTATGATTTCAGACTCCATAGTGGACTAAGTCACACTACAAGAAATTTTGGGATTTCCGGCAGACAAAATCTGTCGGTAATGGCAAGAATCTGCCAGAAATTGCACATTACCAGCAGATTTTTCCTGCCGCAAAGCCTCCGAAAAATCACTCGCAGGTAATCGTTATCGGCGGATTTTCCGCCGGAATTTACCGGCGGATTATCCGCCGGAAAATCTGCCGGTAATTTCCGCCGGTAATTTCCGCCGGTAAATATTACCTAATACGCCAGTAATTTATTTTATGATCCGCCGGTAATTCGAAATTCCACCGGTAATTACCGGCGCCAAAGCCGCCGGTAACATATTAGGAATCCACCGGAACTTTAATTTTTTTTAAAAAAAAATAGTTTTTTATTATTCCTTTATTAAAATATTTATTGTTTAATTCGTTTATTAAAATATTTATTATTTAATCGTTTATTTAATTAAAAAAATTTATTATTAATTTTTTAATATAAATATTTATTTTTTTAAATAAATACTAATTAAACGAGAATTGAATAATGCTTTAAAATGATAAAATTATTATAAAATATTTATTACAAAATATAAATTAAAATATCCAACAATTGAAATTAAAATATCTAATAAAACTGCTATTGATAGTAGCGGTCGGACGGGTCGTTGTTGAGGTCTGTATTATTTAACCATGTGCCAAAATCAGTATTGTTGAGGTCTAGATCTGTGTTGGCTGCTGCTGGGGTTGCTCGGGCTGCTGTTGGGGTTGCTGAAGTTGCTGGGGCAGCTGCTGAGGCTGAGAGTACGGCTGACCATACGGGCTGTGGAAGGAAGGCTGGACGAATGGTGCGTACGGCTGAAAAGCAGAGCCGTAAGGCTGCATCTGTTGCGGTGGATAAAATGATGATGATGATGGCATAGATGGCCTCGGGTATTGAGACATAGTATCCATCAATTCCTTAAAGTGCACCTCATTCAACCGCTGCTGCTCCCGCATCTGTTGTATTTCCTGATCATGTTCCTTCTGTTGCTCTTCAATCTCACGCTGTTTATCGCTCAATTTTTGCGTCAATAGCTGAACATCGCTTAATTCTGAAGGTGTAGGGACATAAGAGCAACCAATACTTCTGTCTGAAGAAGATGCGAGAATCAGATTTGAAATAATGGAATTTGGGGAAGCAGATGGGCTCAAACCACCAGCTCCTACTAACAGGCCACTTTTTGATGGCCCAATAGATTTCTGCCAAGCAAGAAAAGTCGCTTGACTCTCCTCATTGACATCAATATCACTGCCACTACTCTGTTGAGTTTCACGATAACTGGTCTGCCAATCATAGAAATTTTCCTGAAAGCAACAACCAAGAAATGAATAACCATTAGTATGTAATACATAATATAATATAATAAAAACAATATATAAATATAAACAATAAACGTTATTTACCGAAATTTCCCTTGACCGGTCTTCAATATATTCACCAGTCTCCTCTCGCATATGAAGTTGGCGGTGTAACTCAGCCAAAGTAGGTGGCCGACCAAGAAAAGCCTCATATATATACATAGTTATTATTTAATATTACTATTTAATAAAATATAAAATATGTACGTATGTATAATATAAATTTAATTAATTATTAAATTTACCATGCGTCTGTAATGTTCAGCTGCGTTGATAGAACCACCCGTGTTTATGCAAACTCCATTTTTGTTTATACTTCTCATCGTTCCATTTCAGTTAGAGCTCATGCCAATCAGAATCAATGATCCATGTCGGCTTCTGTTTCTTATTACGGTGTTCCCGGAGCATTTCAGAAAAGCGATGAGAAGCTCTTGTGTTGAATGTTCTCTCAACTTCCTTCGCCGCATCTGGGTACCATGCCATTTTTTCCTATTTAAACAAATTTAATTAACTTGTTAGTAAAAACAAATTAATCAATTCAACAAAATTAAAAAATTAAAAATTAATTAATTCATAAAAATACTTACTCAGAATGCATTCCACATCTTTGAATCCTTATCTTTTTTGACCTCCATCCAATTCGCCCAGGGTTTAGTGTAATTTGCTTTGATGATATCTGTGATCGTGCTGGATACAATCCTCCCTAGAATAAATCTGTACATAAAAAAGATAATTTTTTAGATAATAATTAAAATTAACGTTTTAAATATAAATCAAACAAATATCATTAATAAATAAACACTTACTGCTGGCCAACAACATTCACTACTATACGACCGTCGGGCGTAACCTCAACCACCTCATTATCAATATTATATCTGTGTATCCCATCTGCATCTGGCGGGGGTATGGGAGTACCGGGTGGAGGTACAAATGGACGAGTCAGTGTACTAGGTCCACTGCCATCATCATCTGTACTAGTAGGTGGAGCCACAAAAGGGCCATCAACAATGACACGAGTTACACGACGACGCCGACCGTGTAAAGAAGTAGCAATCTTCTAAAAGAAACCGGTCGGTGGGTCACGAGGTAGGTCATGATCAGATTCTGATCCTGATGATGCCATGACTGTATCTATATATATATATATATATATATATATATATATATATATATATATATATATATATATATATATATATATAATATGATGAATAACATACATGATGAATAACATAAATAATGAATAACAAGCATAAATGATGAATAACATACATGAATCAAGTCTGATAAATATAAATATTAATATTTCATAACAAATTAATTAATTACAAATAAGATCATCTAATTAATTAGAATCTCATTCTTTCTCGAAATCACCATCATCATCATATGAGTGAATTCCTAATACACCGACATGATCGACTGCATCCTCATGATTTGTATCTTCTTCTTCATTAACTTCATCACCAGTGTTTGGCTCATCGCATAAACGAGTAATGGGTTCAACTTCAATCACTTCATTTACATTGGACATTTCATCCATTTGATATGGCACGTCCTCCATTGGGTCATCATTTGTCTCAATGCGACCTCTTGGTTTTGTCTTAATTGCGACACACCAAGCACGCCGATTAGTCCATGTTTTTGGATAAGAGACATAATAGACTTGTCTCACATTTTGTGCAATGACGAACGGATCCTATAGTCGATATCCACTATTCATTTTAATGTCCACTGTATTTGTCTTTGGATTAAACTTTGTTTCTCGAGCGGACGGATCAAACCAATTATAATAAAAAACAACTATCTTTTGACTATAATCAAGAAAAGGGTACACAAGTTCATATATGTGTTCAACCACACCATAGAAATCATCTTCGCCTCTCCCAGTGACACCCTTCATGCAAACTCCACTATTGACTGTTTCCATTCCTTAGTGTGAAATTTGTATCCATTGACAAAATATGTGTGCCATTCTTTAACACATCTTCGAGGACCGTCAGATAAGTTCCTGAAGTGTTGGTTGGTAGGAGTCAGCGGGAGGGAATACACACATTGCCTAAACCACGTTGGAAAATGCGCATGAATATGAGCAGAAGATCGTTCTTCACTTCTTGCCACTAATGACAAGAACTCCCTAATAAGAAATTATTAATTGTTGTTACACAACTGTGTAATTTAATTTATTAACTAATTGAGATAGCTAGGTCGAGAAATACATACTCAATGAATGGTTGGACCTCAGTACAGTTTATCAAAACATGAACATGGGCTAAATTTAACTCTTCTTCTGTTAGCCAATGAATTGACTCCTTTCCAGACGAACGACCAGGTAGACAAAAGACAGGCAAAGCTAAATGATGTCTTGGATATTCAATTTCCATTTCATTTCGACTACTTCTAGGAGCAAATTCATTCTTGAAATAATAAGAACAAAAATGAGTTGTTTCACGGTGTAAGTAAGAAGAACATATCGATCCTTCAACTCTAGCTTTATTTTTAACTGATCTTTTTGAATCACCCATGAACCTACAGAAAATGATATGTTAATAATCATCTAATCCAAATGATATATATAAACTTCTTTCATATATATATATATATATATATATATATATATATATATATATATATATATATATATATATATATTAACTGACCTTTCAAACAGATATATCCATCTGTATTGGACAGGTCCGCCAAGTTTAGCTTCATATGCGAGATGAACAGGAAGATGCTCCATAGAATCAAATAAACCAGGCGGAAATATTCTCTCCAACTTGCATAAGATAAGTGGGATGTCTTGTTCCATTTTTGTAAAGTCACCCGCTTTTAGCGTTGCAGAACACAAATTCTTAAAGTATTGACTTATTTCAATGAGCGGATTCAAAACGTGTGTTGGCAACAAACTAAAGGAAATAGGAAGTAAGAACTCCATGAATACATGACAATCATGGCTCTTCATCCCATGTAACCTCCCATTATCCACATCGGAACATCTTGCTAAATTCGAAGAATAACCGCCTGGCATTTTCAACTCAGAAATCCACCGATAAAGTGTTTTCGCTTGCTCCGTAGATAAAGTATAATTGGCTTTGGGTTTCAGTGTCCTACCGTTAGTTTGCTCAACCAACAACAAATCCTTTCGCCTGCAGTAATGATCCACGTCCTTCCTAGCCTTCTCATTTTCTTTCGTTTTACCTTTCACGTTCAAAACAGTATTAAATATGTTATCAAAGAAGTTCTTTTCAATATGCATTACATCGAGATTGTGTTTCAATAGATTATCTTTCCAATATGGAAGTTCCCAAAAAAATACTTTTTTTGGTCCAATTATGCCATAGTCCATAATCATCTGGACGAGAAACAACACCCGCAACAACTTCCACAGGAGGGATATCCTTGACACTGTTCCAAACTTCTTCTGGTGTCAGCCTATGAGGAGGTTCAGCTGTTTCAAAATTCCCTTTGATGAATGCATATTTTGACTTTCTAAAAGGATGCTCGGTAGGTAAAAACCTACGGTGCGAGTCAAACCACGAGGTTTTTCCTCCATATTTAAGAGTAAAAGCATTTGTGTCAACCATGCAAATCGGACACGCCATCTTACCATGTGTCCCCCATCCAGACAACATTCCATACACAGGAAAGTCATTAATGGTCCACATCAAAGCTGCCCTCATCATGAAATTTTGTCTTCGTGCTGCATCATAAGTTAAAACAGCATTCCACAACCTTTTTAGGTCATCAATTAAAGGTTGAAAATATATGTCAATACCAGCTGTTGGATTAGTTGGCCCTGGTATTATAGCATTTAAAAACATGTAGGGTTTAGACATGCACATATCAGGAGGAATGTTGTATGGGGTAACAATAACTGGCCAATAAGAATACGGTGTTGCTGACGCTTGAATATATGGTTTGAAACCATCAGAGCATAAACCAAGCCGAACACAATCAAAATACTTCCAAGCTTCACGGATGACGTAATTCACCAGAATTAATTCTATTTTCATAGTGTCGCGTCATTTTACTCGCAGTTTCCAATGAAGTGAACATCCTCTTCCATCTTGGTATAATCGGCAGGTAGAACATTGCTTTCCTTGGAACTGGTTTGCCTCTGCTTGTCCCTTTTCTGCTGACACGATACCGTGGATCTTGACAAAACTTGCATTCCAGCAATTCTCCATAATTTATGCCAAACTCATTGTTATAATATATCATGCAACCAGACACACAACAATCAATTCTTATAGATTTTAAACCAAGCTTCGATACCAATCTTTTAGCATCATAATAACTCTGCGGCAAAAGTCCTCTAACGGGGGTTGCATCCAACATCATTTTAGTCATGTATTCCATGCACAATTCCGCAACGTTAAATTGAGACTTAAGACCCAACAACCGAACACACATTGATAACTTAGAGTCTGTAGATCCTTCAAATAATGGTTTATTTGTCTCACTCAAAAACATGCAAAACCTCTGAGCTTCCTCGTTTGGAACTTCTTCAGCATCATATTGTGGTTCTTCGAAATCCAAATTTACACCGACAGCATTAATTATCATTCCTTGAACAACATCAAACGGCGGCTGATATCCCGTAGTCGTTGGATTACTACTTGATGTGGAAGCTACGATTGGACTTGACGTGGGACCTTCTACTTGAACAGGAACATTTTCAACCGCAAGAACTCTAACTGCTACCTCGCCAATGCGGGTCCATATCCAATAATTTGGCTTAAACCCATTATTGTACAAATCAAGTCGGACATCACCTTCATTTTTTATAGATAGAAACATACATTTGGAGCAATGACATCTAATTCCACCTTGTCGCTCAAATTCTTTTTGACGCTTAGCAAAAAGAACAAACTCTTCGACTCCTTGCACAAAACGTCGCTTCAACCCAGCTCTTCCAGGATACATTCGATCATACATCCAACTACGATCCATTTTTTGTGGATGTTCCTATAATATATATAGGACAATATATATATATATATATATATATATATATATATATATATATGTGTGTGTGTGTGTATTAGAACAACTCTACTAATGTGTCGCTAAATAATTTACTCTAATTTTATTTTAATTAATAAAATAAATAAAATAATTACAATATAATTTGTTTTTAGTAATTAGAAACATTTTAAATCATATTAATTTTACTTTTTTAACAAATATATATTACTAATTCGTATTTATTTTATTTAAAAAATATAAACAACAAATATTAACTACAATCTAATCTAAAAATTATACAACAAATTTAATTTATTTATTTTTTTTCAAATTATTTCAATAAATAAACAAAATAATTAATATTTATAATTCTTATTATATTATATTATATTACATAATATTTCGTATTTATATAATACAATTTATATAATACTATTATTATATTATCTAATAATTGGTATTTATTTTTTACTTTTTACTTTTTTATTTTAAAAACTACTTATATTATATACTATTATATTATATAATAATTTGTATTTATTTTTTTAAAATACATAAACAACTAATATTAATTACAATCTAATTTTTATACAACAAATTAAATTTATCTATTTTTTTAACAAAAACTTATAAACTAGTAACATCAAATAAGTTTTTACTAAATACTAATAATATCTTTAAGTGGATAACTAACTGGTAGTGAAGAGAAGTGTCTGACTTGACGCTAATTCCGGATTTCTTCGAATAAATTTTCGACCAAACTCCAAAGAACAGCTAACAAAATAATTTCAGAAGTATTAATTAAACAAGAGAAGAAAATGGAGAAAAATATGAAGGAAAGAGGAAGGAAATATCATACCTGTATGCTGCATAATGAACTGATGAACAAAGAAATAGGAGAAAATGGGCAGCAAGAGAAGAATGTAGAGAATTGGAGAGAAATAGTATAGTTTTCAGTTTAGAAAAAACGGAGAGAATAGAGTGATTTTCGGGTGGAGAGAGAGTAGGGAGTGAGAAATGTCTCAATATATAGAGCTTCTCAAACGGCTATAATTTTAAAATACGGAAATATCCGCCGGAAATGGTTCTTACCGGCGGATCCGGTCAAACGAGTCAAAACGATTTCCGAGACGCTAATCCGCCGGAAATGGATCTTACCGGCGGATCTTCTGCATACCGACGGATCTTACGCAGTTACCGGCGGAATTTTGAAAAATTCCAATTTTAAAAAAACCGCCTTGATTACCGGCGGATATTTCAAAATTACCGGTGGAAATTTAAAAATTTGAATTTCAAAAACATCCGCTAAAAAATCTATCTACCAGCGGAAATTGTAGCCGGTGATTACCGGCGGATATATGGGCCGGAAACCAGTATTACCGGCGGATTTTTTTTATATTTTTTTAATATTACGCAATATTTCCGCCGGTAACTGTAATTACCGGCGCATCCAGTTGTTTTTTTTTATTGTTTTTTTCTAAAGAACAATTCCGCCGAAAACAGAGGGAAATTCTGCCGGTAATTTACTGGGGGATTAAAAGCCTCCGGAAATTGAGGAAAGCCCACCGGTAATTTACGGGCGGAACAAATCCGCCGGTAACAGCAAAAATCCGCCGGAAATTTACCGGCGGATTTTTTCCGCCGGAAAAAACCCGCCGGTAATGCACAAAATTCTTGTAGTGTCAATATAGTATTTTTATTAGATTTCCAAGAAACATCACCTCCAGCTACGTTAAATATATAGCCACTGGTTGCTTTGGAGTCATCTGATAGAGTATTCCAATTAACATCGATGTACCCTTCAAGTACAGCTGAAAATATTTGATAATGTAATCTGAGACTAATGTTCCTTTTAAGGTATCTCATGACTCTCTCAATAGCATGCCAATGCTCATACTAGGTCGACTGGTAAACCTGCACAACAGTTCCACGACATAGACAATGTCGGGTCTAGTACAACCAGTGGCATACCTTAGGATGCCAATGGTGCTCGCAAATTCCGTTTGTCTAACACCTTCACCAGTGTTCTTAAAAAATGTTTGATACTTGGGGTCATATGGTGAGCAAGCAGGTTTACAGACAAAGTAATTGCATTTCTTTAAGATCTTCTCAATATAGTGAGACTGATCCAAAGAAATTCCTTTTTCGACCTAGTAATCTTAATATATAACAAGGATTACACTGGCTTCTCTGAGGTCTTTCACATTATTTACAACATGAATATTTGAACCAAATATGAAGAAGTCGTCTACATAGAGACATGTGATAGTGCAAATATCATTTTCAGATTTGTAATAAATATGTTCGTCACTTTCATTCACTTTAAACATTCAATCTAATCAAACTTTTTTTCACCAAAAAAAAATCTAATCAAACTTTTCATGTCATTGTTCATTGCATAGGAGCTTGTTTAAGATCACACAGACTTATCTAACTTACAGACCCTATTTTTTCTCCATGAATTACAAACTCTTCAGGTTGGTCCATATAGATTTCTTTTCCCAATTCACCATTTGAAAAGAAAAAAACAATTTGACATCCATTTTGGTGTACTACTAAATTATGAATAGCAGCCATCGAAATTATTACCCTTATGGATGTAACTCTTGTATTAGTTTATTTTTCCAACAATTTCATCGGGTTTTAGTTTATTTTTCAAAATCCATTTACAACCTATCAGTTTGAAACCACGACGCAAGTCTATTAAATTTCATGCCTTGTTAGACTCTAGAGAATCCATCTCGTCGTTTATGGCTTCTTGCTAAAAATCTGTATCCAATGAAGACAAAGCTTCTTGAAGGCTAGTTGGATCCTCCTCTAGTATATGGATTGTATAATCGGTTCCATAGTCTTTAGCAACACGTGCTCTCTTACCTCTTCGAGGTTCAATTTTCCTTTGTTCGTTGTTTTTAAAGCTCCTTGGCATAAAAACTTGACTAGTTCTAGTGCCCCCACTATTTCTTGATTTAAAAGGGAATCTATTTTCTTGAAACTCGACATCATTTGGCTTTATGATCACTTTAATTTTTAGGTCATAAGGCCTGTATGCTTTGCTATTTATTGCATAACCAATGAATAAACATTCATAGGCTCTACTAGCGAGTTTAACTCTTTTTGGATATTGGATCCTGACATAAGCCAGACGACTCCAAGTTCAAAAAATAAGACAGGCCGGATTGTATTTTCTTCAAGATCACATAAGGATAAATTTTATTTTATATTTAGATTTAGGAAATATATTTAGGACAAGACAAACAATTAATAAAATTTCTCCCCACTAGTGAGATGCAGCGCTAGAATTAAGTATAATAGGAACAACCAACTCAGTAAAAGTTCTATTATTTCTTTCTGCTATGCCATTCATTCAGGTGAATATGGTGCAGTCGTTTCATGTATAATTCCATTTAATTTATAAATTCATTAAACATATGAGAATCATACTCTGTTCCTCTATCACTACGAACTATCTTAATCTTTCTATTGAATTGATTTTCAATTTCTGTTACGAAAAATGTGAAGATATCAAGCACTTCACTTTTATTTTTCATAAGCTATACTAAAATGTAGTCATATCAGTTGTAAATAAAAGTGATAAACTATAGTTTTCCATTTTTGGTTAATGTTCCGTCTACTTCGCATATATCAGAGTGAATTAGATTTAATTGCTAGGCATTCTCTAATTACTGATTTATGCGGCCTTTTTGTTATTTTAGCTCGACTACAAAATTCACTTTTTTTTAACTCATTTAAAGATAACTTCGAAATTAATCCCAAGTTGCTCATATTAGAAAAAACAGACATTTGGCATGAAAATAGAGGATAAAGCTATATATACTTTTGATGATTGATGGGTTATAATTAATTAACCATATCATGTATTTTTTTGTCTGAACCGGGTTTTCTCTGTGCACAATTACAAAGAGTAATCTCTCGAGTCGGTAGAACCACAATGGACGACAAAGTAACCGTATCATGTATAGTCATGCGTAGTGCTTTTTAACATTTGCTTTATTTATTTATCTCGTCAAACGTCATTTGGATAGGAACACTAGGAGACGAATTCGATATTGGATCGCTTCACTTACCAACAATCACATGTATCCAACCCAAGTTCATTATTCACTGGTCCCATATTAACATGCTCGGCATTGTTACAGTAATGTATAGATATATGCTATAAATAAATTATTATTATGAAAACTAAAATAAAATGAACTAAGAGCAACACATATTAACGTGAGTTCGAAGCTCTTTCTACCTGTTAATTTATACATATCCACTACGGAATAATTTCCATACTCATAAACTTTTCTGTAACGTTAAAAAAGTTTTCAGTAAATAAATCGTTAAGAAAGTCACAAAAATCCGCACACATTTAATACTCAGTTTTATAATCTCGTATTTGTTTTTTGACACAATAATATCGTATTTTTGAAACCACTAAAACTTATGTTTTCTAATGTGGTTTGAGGAAAATGTTGAAGTTAGAGAGATCGTTCATAAATTGTAAAATAGTACACACGTTGCTAGTAAGGTCCTTTCAGTATAATAAAATTATATTGCAATTTATATCACTTTTTTTACGGGGAAATAGACATTTTCATTAACTACCTCTCAAATATGAGGCAATAGCACCAACAATACATAAAGAAGTTTCTTCAATCCAAATAGAATCAATATTAATCAAAGTAAATTTTGCTAAAAAATGAGCTGTTTTATATATTAACACCTCTCTTAACATGATAAAGCTTAAAACGATGGAACCTTGAAACAAAAAAATTGCAATCATTCACAACCATTCTAAAAATGAGTGGGGATTAATGTTGTAGAGGAGAGCATTGCTTGCACAACATTTAGGGAGTCCGATTAAGCAATCCGTGAATAGAGACCAAGATCTATAGCAAAATAAGAGCAGGTATCATCCCCAACGCCTCCACATCATTGAGAGCATTTATTCGCCAAGTTGCAGCAGCCATAACCTCCCCATTATCATCTCTCATAAGCGTATCAATACCCCAAACTCCATCTGAAAGACCAGCAACATCCATATTTACCTTATACCAAAACGTTGGAGGCTTACACCACGACTTATCTAGATCATGATCAACATTCTGAATATTTGAACTTAAGATAGGTAGAGAATGCAAAGAATTGATATTGTTCGAGTATTCAATGACAGCCTGCCACACCTTGTTAGCTGACATTAAAGAATCAATTGAAGTTCCCTCAAAGCAGTACATATTGCGAGTTTTCCAAATTTCAAAGCATATAGATAACACATGCATTTTCACCTCATCTGTACTGTTAATAATAACGTCCTCAAGCCAAGTATGAAAGGGTACCTGGACATTATCAAAATTAATACCAAGGGGAGAAGCAAACCAAGCTTGCCTTCCCAGAAACATCTACAAAAATTATGATCAATATCTTCATAGTAAAAATTACAGCACAGGCACAAGGGGAAACATGAACACCATTGGAATTGAGCTTCATTCTAGACGGAGACTGTTATGTAAAATTCTCCAACTAAAATGAACATGCTTAGGAATAGTCTGGATTTTTCAAAGTTGCTGCCACACTATAAGAGTGGTAATGGCAAGGGATAATCAACAACTTCCCAATTTTTAATACAGTGATATGCACTCTTCACAGAAAAATAACCATGTTTTACCGGGCCCCAAGCCAATCGGTCTTCTTGCATATAAGAGGACATAGAATTTTGTAGTATTTTCATAGCTTAAAAAGGTAAAAATAATTCATTTACCAATTGTATATCCCACATTTCATCCTCTTTAATATATAATCAACTCAAACTTTAGAAATTTTGTTATGGGGGGGGGGGGTGTTAGATGACCATACCTTAACCATTCTGGTTGGGGAGCCAATTATCATTCCAGATATTTATCATATGCCCTCTCCAAATTATCCACGAGCAGCCTCTTTTGAGAATCCAAATAGCTTGATGAATGCTCCTCCATGAATAACTAGGTCGATATCCCAAATAGGGGTGGGAATAGGCTCGGTCGAACTGGGCTTTGCATAGCCTGGGCATGACCTGTGTTGAAAGTGTTAGGCCTAAGTCAAGCATGTGGTTTGTCGTAGGCTCATTTTTTAGGCCTGACCTGGCCTTTTTGAAAGCCTGGTAAGGCCTAAAACCCTACTTAGAAGCCTATTTCACTATTTTTCACGAAAGCCTACGATATTTGAGTGATGTATGCTTTTGTAAATAGACTAAGAAGTTAATAGGTCAGAGAAATTAAGTTCTATTTTATATGACATCCAATTCAAAATTTTATTTTATAATAATAATTTTAAATATGTCAAAAATTGATGTACGTCGATAAATTTAAATTAACAGAAAATATTAGCAAATTTATGATTTAACACAATGTACAAAATTAATATAATAACAATAATATTAATAAAAGTATTATTTATATTTACTGAAATTGGCCGGCCTTGTAGGCCTAAAATGTTTTTTCGATGGCATGTAGTCTAACCTTTTTAGCTAAATAGGATTTTTAAAAAACCTTAGCCTGGTCTATTTAAAAAAAAAAAACTTGGCCTGGCCTAGGCCTGATCGTGTAGACTGGGCCCCAGGCCCCTGTCGGACGGCCTGGCCTACTCCCACCCCTAATCCCAAAGAAGATGTCATCAAGTTTCCTTTTGGGAAATATTGAGCTCTTAAGCAACTAGCTAGCAAAGAATTTGCCTGAGTTAAAAGGCGCAATCCTTATTTTGCCAACAAAGCTTTATTAAAATCTCTAAAACTACGAAAGTCCATACCACCATTTTTTTGGTTGACAACACTCGTTCCAATTAATCCAGTGAATTTTTCTTTTTTGCCCAACTCTGCTTCTCCACCAAAATTTCCTTATCATGCTCTCAATGTGGTGTCAAAAGCTTGCAGGCAATAAGAAACAACCCATAACATATGTAGGGATTTCCTGAACAACTGCTTTAGTAAGAACTTTTGTGCCTACTGTTGATAAAAACTTTTCCTTCCAACCTTTCAACTTCTTCCACACTCTATCTTGGACAAAGTCAAAGATTTGTTGCTTTGACCTTCCTACATTGGAAGGAAGGCCCAAATATTTAGATTGAACCTCCACCGCCTTAATATCCATCCATCCTTAGAATTCATGTTTTCTATCTATTGTCACATTTAGGTTGAAAGAGATCTCAGACTTGTCAAGATTGATGAGTTGACCAGAAGCTTCTTGGTAAAAGTTGGAGAATATTTTTTACATAATCAGCATTTGGTTGAGTAGCTCTACACAAGATGAGACTATCATCTGCAAAGAAAGGATGTGAAATAATAGGAACTCGGCGTGCAATCTGTATACCATGTAGACTTTTTTTGGCTCTTGAGCTCTAATAATGAGACCTGAAAACACGTCAGCACACGTAATAAAAAGATACAACGAAAGGGGGTCCCCTTGTCGCAATATATCACTTCCCAATAATGTTATTGCAAATAAAGAGGAGTGGGGTCGTCTCAAACAATTTGGAGGCCCTGTTCAAATCTTAAAAATTGAATGCTCTCTTCACCATGCGCACCATTTGACTATGTAAGGGGATAGCGCTCATACCCTAAGTCAAGAAGGTCGCATTCTTCAATGGCTTGTTTGCCGCACAAGATTCAAGATAGAGTAAACTTGTTGCCACCAATTTTGTCTACATCGTCCATGATAATATTCATGTCTCCCACAAAAAACCACTTAATGTCAACAAATGTAGAGAGGTATTTGGTTAGTTCCCGAGTCTTCAATTTTATTCTGTTCTTTTGAGAAACGAAACCTGTTTTGAATTGGGCCCAAGTTACCGGACCTGTTTTGGGCCGCAGTATTGAGGCCCAATGCCATTAAAGATCCGTTACTTATCCAACAACCACGATATGTTAGTTACAAATCGAATGGTGCTGCGTTGAAGAGATAACACCATTCTGACATCTATAAATTGACGTTAACACTGTACACCAAGTACGCACAGTCTAATACAAAACTTGCAATTGACTTCACTCAACTGACTTGAGCGTCGGAGTGTCTTTGCAGGTACCACCCCCCTTATTGGAGCTCGGAGGTACGAGTTGGTCAAGAACAAATTACCGACTATCTTTGTTCAGATACCGATCTTGAGATAAAGTACAGAACAAAACCATAGATAAACCACTTGTTGTTGCTATCCCTTTTTCACATTCCCCCAAGTAATGGTTATAGGAGAAACAAACGATAGATATATAGGTCTAGTTGATCATGCCACAACAGGGAAAGACCGTGTGGCTTATCCTATCCACAACCACCGTGTTGCTTAATAGTGTGTTTCTCCTCCATAAGTTTTGACAAAAGAAGTTCCAAGAAAGGAATATGTGAAACTATATGATATAGCGCCGGATAGAGATAGGAAAGGAGTAAGATAAACCCTTAACTCATCATGTGTTTGATGTGCACCTAATAAAAAATTAGATTACATATATTGTTCTCTTAAACACTTAACCTATCATGTGTTTGATGTGCATCTAATAAGAAATTAGATAATATATATTGTTCTCTTTTTGAGTACAGAGATAACATATATTATTCTATTATATATTTTAGATGAGTTAATATATAATGATACATATATATTATACATAAATGACAAAACCTTGTAAATTATATTTCTTTTGCTAAAAAATTTAAATTAGTTTTTTTTATAATTTTAATTACCTTAGTATTTTTTTTCGAATTTTCGTAATATTTTAATTTCAATGGATTTTTACTTTTTTAGATTATATAAAATGATAAAATTATCATTTTTTGTTTTTAATATATATTTATATTTTATTATATTTCAATTTTTTTATATTTATAGTATGTTTCATAAAGGTAAATGAAAAAATTAATTTTTTTATCTTGTCATGTTGGTTTCTAATATAGCTCCTACTCAAGATAAAATTTTAACTAAAGAATAAAGATAAAATAAGGTGACAAGATTAATTTATATTATCCTGCGGGTTGAACTAATGTTGGATAAGACAAAATAGGATAGCTTATCATATCTTATCTCTTTTATCTCGACCATCAAACGAAATTACGTACATTTTACATTTAAGAAAATTGGAGATGCTCTTAAATTATGCAGATTTAAGAAATTAAAATGATATTTCTGTTGTGCTCTTAAATTATATTTTGCTCTTAAATTATATTATGCACATTTAAATTGGAGATGCTCTATTGTATTTACATGTTTTTTCAATAACTCTTATAGTATTAAGTAAAATTCAAATGATATGTATATTAACATTTTCAAAATAAAAATTACATTTTACATTTATTCTTTTTTTTTGTAAACATTTTACATATTTTCTAAATTACTATTTTTAACAATTTTTAGGTTTATAAGTATTAATCAATTTATTTTTAAACTTTCATGTTCGTTTGAAATTAGAAATGGGAACGAGGCGGGTTTTGCATCCCCTATCTCCGCCCCTATCTCTATTGGGATCGGGTTTTGCATCCCTCATCCTCGTCCCAAACAGGGACGGGTTCTCCACGGGTACCCGTTTCGGCCAACAAAATTTATTGGAAAAATACAAAATATATATTTATAATAATTAATAAAATAAAATCATAATAATTATACAATGATAAAATAAAGTTAAAAGTATTAAAATAGACTTTTCTATAAGAAATAGATCAAAATTAAAAATAAACAAAATTTATGAAACAAAATAAATGAGTAATTATGCATAAAATAAAATAAAAACTATTATGTTTTGTCGAGCGGGTTCGAGGCGGGAATGGGGTGGGCATCGACATTCCCGAACCCCGCCCCTTCCTTAGTGAAAGCAGGTTTTCCCCGTCAAACTTAAGGCGGGGGCGGGTGGATACCGACGGGTTCAGGTTACTTTGTCTTGCCTATTTGAAATAGTAATTTAGAAATTTAATTATTTTATTAGACACATTATTTTGAATAATGCAATACTAAAGATTTTTTGTCAACATGCAATATTAATGTCGACCAATCTGATCGTATATAATAACAACAACGGTCCCACTCACATGAAGAAAAAAACAGTAACTGACCCAGGAAAACAAAAGGGTCCCACGGAAGAGGTCCTACTTTGGCATTTCATCTGGCCGTTTCTTTCACCGTTTCACCATCACGCTTTTATTATAATGGTAGCACGTGTCATGGTGTCACTTGCCAGAAGATGAATAGCCATCATAGGAAAAGAATTTAATTTTTTCGGTGACCATTATACAACACTTTAATGATTAATGTATATGAAGCCCCGATACTTCAAAAATGGAGATGTACCCGTGTCGGATACGTATCCGATATCGATACGCACCTGATACTTCCCGATATTGGGGTTTGTACTATAAAAACCCTAAATACCTAAATAGAGCCGTTGGACTCCCTAACTAACAAACAATCAAACAGTTAAAAAATCAAAAGTTTGTTAGTGTGTGAGCCTAAGTGGTTTATTTAGTTAGAGGTTGTTAGGCTTCTAACTAACCCTCTAACTAACATGTCCACATTGAGTCTATGTGGTGTATATAAGTGTAAATAAGCAATACAATTGAACACACATTCAATTCATACAATCAATAAAGAAGTTTTAGATTTACAAGTCTCTAAGAGTTTTTGTTCTACCAGCTTTCTCTATACATCAGTAATATCCTTCATTTCTACAATCCATTAGCTCCTATCATCTTCCCTTGAGAATTCTGAGAAATTGCTCATCTTCAACAAAGTGTGTTGAACCTCGCATAGCAGAAAAGGGTTGATTAGTATCTCAGTGACTGAGATAAAGAAACAGGAAAGTAAAGGGTGAAAAGAGTGGTGATATTACCTTTAAAGAAGTTCTTTGAAGGTGAGTCCTGGTGTAAATCATTGAGTTGTGTTTGAGTGTGACTCAAACAGTATATGCAAGTGACACAGATAAGGATTAGAGTTCTATTCAGTTCAAGAAAGATAGATCAAGAACACTTAAGGTGTGAGATTTACCTTCTGAGTACTGAGGAACCAAGATCTTAAGGTGTACCTGCAAAATAATCAAAAACAGAAATTAGGGTTTCTGTGTATTCAAAGATCGAACAAAGAAAGTGTGAGAAATTGTGAATAAAGGATTGTGTGAGTACCTAAAGTGTTTCTGGGTGATTGATTAGTGAAATCAATCACAGATTGAAGTAGTTAGGGTTTCAAGTTTTCAGCTCGTATCGCGAAGTGAGAAGAGGTAATACGAGCTTCAGCTTGGTGTGATTCAGATCAAAACCTGTGAGGTTTTGCTTTCATCATCATCACCGTTCATCATAAGCCAAGAAACCAGAGTTACGCCGCTGCAATCACCGGAGATCGGTGAGAACAGCGTAACTAGGGTTTCGTTTGTGAGAGAGAAAGAAGAGAGAAGGAAGAGATCGGGAAACCAAGAAAGAGAAAGAAGGTTCTTGAAGTTCTGATAGAGTGAGAGAGTGAGAATAAGTGACCGTGTGTTTTCTCATCATTGGGCTGGGCCTGAGTAATAAGTTGGGCCTTGTTACTAAGTAGCACCACCCTCAGTTTATTATACACCCTGCAGAGTTATAATAAACATCATTAGTAAAAATTTGAAAAAATTCAATACCCGATACGTACCCAAAGAGTATCTAATAATTTTTTAATTCTTTTTAAAAAATATTTGACTCGATACTTTTCAGATACATCTTTGATACTTTTTACCAACTAAGGATACTTCTTAGATACTTTTTCGATACCTCTTACCAACTAAGCACATGATTGTCACTCATATATGATACACTTTAATACCTCAATAACTAAAAGACAAAATTATATGTTTTTTCATAATATAATAATAGAAGAAATAATACATTGTGATATGAGTGGGATAAATATACGTAACTATCTCTACTTGATAAGATCACAAGTATTTATTTCTACAATGTGATGAATATATATTGACTAATGATATGCTTATGTTTTATTGACCAATTACGTACTAATATGAATATCTTAGTCTATAAAAAGTTAACTATTTCTGTCACTGACTATTCGTATTATAGGATTTCGGGTGGTCTCAGTTACTTGTCCACCACTACTTTTTATGACTAGTCACTCATACATAGGTGAGTCGGTTGTCATCTTCCTTTCATCCATATATTTTGTGTGATTTTTTTTTATCTATTTGGGCAGTTTTTTTTCATATCTATAAAATGCAATATTTCATTTTTTCATCTTTGTTTTTTTCTATTTGTGTTTCTATTCTATTTTATTTTTTGTTATGTTTTTATATATTTAAATTTTAATTTAATTTTTTATTAAAGTATCCCAGCCGTGTCGTATCTTGATTTTCAAAATTTTCCCGTATCCCCGCATCCGTATCGTGTCGTATCCCGTATCGTATCTGGTATCCAGGTTTCATAGATGCATACTAACCACAATTTAGTGTTTGTGTGGTTAGTATATGCTACTAACTATTATACAACAATCTAATGGTTAGTACATACTAACCACAATTTAGTGTTTGTGTGGTTACCAAATTTTTTCATTTATAGAGAAATGACTATTAAACCCATTTAATAACAATTACTAAGGAATTCATTAACACTCTGAGTTAGACTCGCCAACGTAGTTTGAGCGTGCGCATACGCGACGGTGAAATGGGCGTGAGAGTAGTGGAAGTAGTTAAGATTCCAGAACCAACTGAATTTTCCCGAATCTGTGTCACGTACCTATCACATCGGACTTACTAGTAGGTAGTGACTAGTGACTGTCTTCTTCCCACAAATGCACCCCACAATAGTGTAGTGTACACTTGGCCTCTCTTACCTTTGCCACGAATACGAACTCACCTCTCCTCTCCTCTCCTCTCAAATCCTTCACCTCTTCACCGCACTTGCCTTCTCTACATAACATCACTTTAATACTAATAGGCAAAACTGCTCCATGTGTCTTTTAAGTTTTTTCATTTTGCTCCATGTGTCTTTTATAGGTTACTTGCACCCCTTAAGAATAAGTAAATGCACTTACTTCTCTATAAAAAATTTATTTTGATTCCTCTTAATCTAAAAGTTTGCACCTAGATTCCTATATTTATTTTACTTATCACTCAATCTATTTATTAATAATACAAATTCTTCTCCTCCTCAAAGCTCACTAATCCTATGTGTCCTCACGAGAGCAATTTTAGGGGAAATATTAATTATAATAATACGAATAATGAGATTCTATTGGTCCATGTAATTAAAAAAAACATCATGAACCAATCATCCGTTAAAAAAGTTGCCTACAATTTCATTTCCCTCTTCTTTTTTATTGAATTCGAATTTAAATTTAAATTTAAATACACCTTTATGGAAATAAAACAAATATGGAATTTCCGAAATAACTATTATTAATACATGTAAGTAAGTGCATTTTGAATAATGATTTTGTTAATTCTATTTATTTTCAAATTTCATATTTCAAAATTTGGCACCAATTATACTCAAAAACTTGGCAAAAATTCAAATTTCAACTTTATTTAAATTTAAAAATTCAAATTTCATTTTATTTATTTCCTTTTCTTTAAAATTCAATTTTCAATTCTTACATAATTATTCGCTCTTAAAATTTTATTATAGACTATTTTTCGTATCATTAATTCGTTGACTATTTAAAAATTCAAAAATTCAGAACTTAGTAGACTATTTGAAAAAAAAACATCATGAACCATTCATGAAAATAAATGCATTTTGAATAATGATTTTGTTAATTCTATTTATATGTATTTTCAACTCACTCACTCACTCTCTCTCTCTCTCTCTCTCTATATATATATATATATATATATATATATATATATATATATATGCCTATTGTATATTCTTATTATTATGTAGTTCTAATTTTTTTATTAAGAAAATACACATTTGTAGGATAACTAATTAGAATCCAAATTGCAACCTTTAATTCAGTAGTTATTTATTTTGTTTGGTGACATGTTAAAAAATTTCAACAATATTAGATACACTCTTTTTTTAATAAGTAAAATAGTGTATCTTTCTTTCTTGTGTTGGAAATTTGGTCTAAAAGATTTTTAATTTTATGTCTAAACATATAACAATGTACCAAAAAAAATGTTTTATTTTTGAATTCAAACGGGTAGTTTTTTTTTTGATAGGCAATGTTAGTAGTTTATTTTTGTTTTCCAACTCAATTTGCAATCTGGAAGTCTTTATGTTGTTTTTGTAAAACTCTTGCTCTGCCCCCACACTGGTCAATATCCCAGCAATATCTATCAAGACAATAGCCGGGAACATGTTAAGATTTTACTGACAACGTATGATAATAAGTAAAATACGTCTTACAATCTCACCTACTAAATAGTCCCAGGTGAATCCGGATTGGCACTACAAAAAAAACTGGGGTTAGCGATGGATTTTTCCCTCGCTAAGGGTCAAAAATCCCTAGCTAAGGACCAATAACGACGAAATTAGCGACGACCCAAATCCCTCGCTAAAACTGCCCTCGCTAACCCTTAGCGATGGATTTTCCCTCACTAATTAGTGAGGGATTTTAGAGAGGGACAATTCCCTCGCTAATCCTAAACGCCACGTGTCTATATTTTAGCGAGGGATTTGTCCCTCGCTAATAAAAATTGATTTTTTTTTTTTTTGAAAACCTGCTTTTTTTATATAATAAATATATATTTAAGAATATTCAAATACGACACAATTTCGAGAATACTCAAATAAAATCTCAACTAACATAATGTATTTCAACTCCAAACCAACAATACCATAATCCAAATATCCAAATCAACATAAACAAATATCAAATCCTAAATAAGTCAAAACCAATAATAACATAATCCACAACATAATACTCCAAACCAGGAATAACAGCATAATCCATAACATAATACTAATACGGGCCATCATCAAAATTCGTCTCTTCAGACGAAGACGGTATAGGCGCATCGGGCTTCAAACTCTTATAGTAGCTTAATATCTTCTCCTTCTTACGTGCAAACCTCAAGAAGTCCCTCTGCATATCTCTGAGAGTCTGATCCCACTGCTGATCCTGAATCTCGTGCTGAGCCTGCTGTTGGATTATATGATAACCTTAGAGGGGGGTGAATAAGGTTATACGCTAAAATTGAATTCTTTTTTGTTTTCAAAAAGTAACGATGCACGTTTAAGTCAAATGTGGAAAATAGGATCTAAACTATATGCAGTACCTAAGCAAGCTATACCTATGACTGAACCAGTTACAGTGATATTTTACGCTAACCACACTATTATCAAATTTAATGATAACCAGATTGTGATATTGAACGCAGCGCAATGAAATCAAATATAACGATAAACAAATATAAACAAAAACAAAGTAAAGAGAAGGGAAAGAGATACACCGTGATTTTTACGAGTTTCGGGATAAAAGCCCTACGTCCTCGGCCTCCGGCTTTGCAACCTTTGGACTTGCGAATAACCACTATATGAGAAGAACTTCTTCAACGTTTTACAAGCAAGCAACTTCCTTATAGCTACCACACCACTCTCAATTTTCCCAAATTGAACCCAAGCTCCCTGCTAAGGATTTCGCTACCAATCCAATCTCCCCGATTGAACGACTCAGGAACACTTCCCAGGATTTCCCAACAACCAAGTAGTAGATGAATACAACAGAGAAACTATGATCCAATCACTCAAGCAATATAACAGTATAGTAGTTGAGAGAGATGAGTGATTTGGATTTTACGATGAAGAACTTGAAGAAAGAATATGACGGTGAGAGTTCTTTTCTTCTTTTTGACTTTTGAGATGTGCGTTGTGTTCTCTCTACATTCGTGAAAAAAAAACCTAAGTGCCTATTTATAGGGTTTGTAGAAATATGACTGTTGAGGCAATTTTTTACGAAAAATAGATGAGTAGTGAATCGATTCTTTGCTTAAAATAGTGTGTATGAAAATCGATTATATTTACTCAAAAATATGACTGTTGATGGCTTCTAAAAAGTGATGAATCGATTATGTGCTTAAATAGGAGTGTATAGAAATCGATTCATTGCTTGAGAAATAGGAAGGTTGGAATCGATTTATGGCTTTAAAAGATAAGGAAGAAATCGATTTTGCCATTCACAATAGCAAGTGAAGAATCAATTTCTTGCCTGTGGGAAACATGCGAGGAATCAATTCCTGGCTTTAAAAGAGATAGAGAAATCAATTGTTCCATTTAAAAACACAAGGCCGTCAATCGATTGTTTTCTTTCCAAAACATATTCCTTTTAAAAACCCATAGGCTAGAAATCGATTTCTAGCTTTGTAAAGGAAGCCACAAATCGATTTCTGGCTTGAATAATTAGGCTAGAAATCGATTTTCAACTTATAAACACAAAGTCATCAATCGATTATTAGCTTTACCATTTTCTCATGCTACGTGCCTACCTATTAGCCTTTTATATAAAAGATTTTTCTAAGCTTTTAACACAACAGTTATATTTAAAAAATCATCTCTCAACTACTAAAAGTTATAGAACTGAAGTGATAGGATCTTACATGGTGTCCCTATTTAAAAGCAGATTAACAAATAGTTCTTGAACTCTAAAGTAGCTTCTCCTCAAAGCCGCTACACTTTAAGATATTCTGCTCTTTGATTCTGTACTTTTGTTCAACTGTAACCATTAGTAGACAGATTGTAACTTGTTATCATACAAAATAAAGAGTGTCTGTCCTTGGTTCAACACCTGCATCTGCTGTATCTGCTGCGCATGAGCCTCTACCAACTGCCCAAAGCTCAAATTTGGAGCCAAGGGCCCCGTACCATAAATGTGACCCCGTGGTTTTGTCTTAATCACAACACACCATCCTTCTCGAGTTTCCTTCAAAAATGCTCTTCCCGGATGTTATACCCCAATTTTGTCCGATCACTTTTTCTCGCAATCTTTTTACTTAGTCAGCGTGTCATAAGTCCCAAGGAATATCATTACGAAAACGGTATTGCGAACACTGTCTTAATTTGGACCGATTTGTCCAATTGGGCCTAGGTCCAGCATTTTGGGTCTGATTTTGGTTGTTCTCTAATTGGGCCTATACTTGACATCTTTGGGCCAGCTTTTTTAATAAGTGTGCATGTGTCTAATGTTTTGGGCCATTTATCTATTTGGGCCTAGATCTAGCTTGTTGGGCCTTTTTTTTAATAAGTGGGCTTATGTCTAATATTTTGGGCCCAATTTAGTCCTTCAACTCAAAAGCCATAAAAATGATAATAAATTCAGAAAATAAAAAAGATATATTAAATAAAATCAGAATTACAAAATAATAATATTACAATTGTCCAAAAGTCCTAAAATACAAAAAAATAGAAAAACGAAAATACAAAAAACCAGAAAAAAACGAAAACACAAAAAATGGCAACAGCAGCAGATCCATGGGCTAATTCTTGTTGCCCAAGAGTCCAATACCTGAAATAGGAAAACAAATCAAATTAGAATCAGAAATTAATTTCCTAAACCTGAAATTTGCCTATAAAAACAAGCTTGAATCAAAGAGAAAAATCAGACGGAAATACAGAGAAAATCAGAGCAAAAAGTTAGGGTTCCACACTGGAACCCTAATCTCAAAGTTCAGAAACAGAAGCAGCAAGCAAAGCAAAAGAAACAGCAACAGAAAAGCGACAGCAGCAGGCGAATTTAAGAAGCTGGAAAAGAGGTTGGTCTCCACTGTTTCTTTCTCGTTGTTATTCAGTTCATAATAGGCTGCCTTGTAGATAATGTTAATTGCAACATGAACTAATAATTTGAAACCTGATACATACACATATGAAATAAGAACCGAATTTCAGCTTCATATTAAAAACGTATAAATTAAGGTTTATTTTCGTAAATAGATTAGGTTACAACTAATAGTTAATAAGTTCTAAAAGAGGAGATCAGTAATCTTTTTTCTTAGTTAGAGAATTAGCAATTAATAAGAAATACTTTTTACTTAGAAAAATTTACCACCGATCCGAAATAGGTTTAGATTATTTTAGAAAATTAGGGTGTCCCAAAAATCTGTTTCTCTGAAAATTGGTAACCAAACAGTAGCAAAACGTATATAAATAGGAAGCCAAAAATCAGAACAGAATAGGAAAAAAGAAAGAACAGAATCGAAAAACAAAAGACAACAAAATGGAGTAAAACTCATCTCAGGCCACCGCAGACGGTGGTCGCACGCCGTGAACCGTCGCCATGGCTCCGCCGGTGTCACTTTCGTCTCCCCTTACCGTCGCGTATTGTCATCATGCTCTCATTCCCTCAGCGTCGTGCCTCTCACCGTCGTCGTTTCATCGCCGGCGCATCAACGCCCCTTCGCGGCCACCTCTGACGAAAAAACCATCGCCGTGGATACGCCACCACCATCGCGACCTCCTTTTGCTGCGAGCACAACAGTAGTGGTGTCCATCACCGTCGCCAAGACCGCCGTCACGGCGCCTTCCCCACTGCCGTCACGACGCCTTCCCCGTCGGAGTCTCTCTCTCTCTCTCTCTCATTCTCCCTCTTTCTTTTCTCTCTTTCTCGATTTCTCTCTCTCATTTCTACCCTCCACAGTTCTCCCCCTCTCCTTCGCGTAAATCCCGCAAGAGCTCTCTCTCTCTCCATTTTGGCCGTGCGGCGCTGAGAAGGTGAATGAAATGAATTAGGGTTCAGCAAATTTTTGTTTCCTCTTATATATGCCTTCTTTTTTGTCTTAATTTTTTTAAAAAATTCTGATTACTATTCGCACCCCATCAATTCCAGCATACACCCCCACGCAAGCCCATTCTTAAACGCAGGCCAGTTCACAAAAACGAACTGGGCTCGCTAACTGCACCCCATGTTCTAATAATACAACCCTCATGTAATTTGCACCCCACTTTTAACTGCTACACCCCCTTTTTCGTTTTGTCATTTATTTCTTTAAAAAAAAAATCATTTCTTTTACGAAAAGCTATAAAAATAAATAGATGAATATATCATTTCCAAAAAATATAAATAGGGGACTAAGTCGACTGTACAGTCGGGTCAGTCTGCTTTTTAGGTCACTAATGAACCGTTACGGATCATGGCCTAAAATCCCTATTTAAAACAAACAAATTTCTAAATTAAAATAAACACAAACACGTTTCTTTCCACAAAACAAATTTTCAAA
The DNA here is from genome assembly GCA_039519185.1 of Astragalus membranaceus. NCBI lineage: Eukaryota > Viridiplantae > Streptophyta > Magnoliopsida > Fabales > Fabaceae > Astragalus > Astragalus membranaceus. Next base: position 62,019,986 of record CM076848.1, on the reverse strand, counting down.
ATAGGGGATTAAGCCGACTGTACAGATGGGTTAGTCAGCGTTCTAGGATAAATGAGTCGTACGGCTCAGGAACCCTAAAACCCCTATTCCAATAAAATCAAACAAACACACCTCAAACCATTTTCCAAACTCCAAAAACTCTATTTTCACAAAGTAGGGGACTAAGCCGACTGTACAGTCGGGTTAGTCATCGTTTTAGGACAAATGAACTGATCACTCAGGAGTCCTAAGATCCCTATATTAAAAAATACCAACCAACAAACATTTTTCTACCAAGAACTACGTGTGATTTGATTCTCTACCAAGAGATACGTAGGAGCAGAGGGCGGCCGACCTCTGTCAATTGCATTAATAAAAAACCTTTTTAGTCCTTTTCCTAAATAATCATCTTCTTAAATAAAGTATCAATTTTCTTCTTTCTTCACAATAAAAGGGTAAAAATAAATGTTTTCAAAATTAACTTTCGCTCCTACAACTAATTAGCAGGTAACCTTCCTTAGGAAGGATGTCGTGGGGTGCTAATACCTTCCCCACGCATAACCGACTCCCGAACCCAAATCTAGTCTCAAGGACCCTTATCCAAACTCAAAGGGATTTTCCAATGTTTTCCCTTAAACTAAATTTTGGTGGCGGCTTCATTTTTGAACCTTCGAGGAATCCTCACCCGGATTTTTCGGTCGCTACACCGGATATAATCGATAATACACCCAACTACGATTCAACTGATTCCAATTCATCTACACGCATTTAAAAAAACACGTTAGATTCTCATAACTAAACCCAAAATATAACCTATCAAGTTAGTGGCAACGATATGATCTCGGTGGAGGTGATTTTGAGCCGAATATGGGGGTGAGGGACAGCACCTCACCCTTTTCCATCAACAGCACACAATAACAACATCCAATATAGTCGTCTAACCTAGGGTTAATCAAACATCAAAACAACAATACACAAATGAGCTGTGCAACAATTTACCCTCAAATACACATTTCCAATTTTGAAAACAATTTTGAAAACAATTTTGAAAATTAACACTTATTCAGAATTTGTAACACCCCAAGCCGAGACTTCCAAATATAGCGTACATCAGTGTACTAATCCTGCTTAAGCGAACTGAACAAACTTAACTCGATAAATATTTTATCAACTATCCTTTAAACTAACATAATTTCTAAAAAGGATTAACTAATGACAATGAAACAAGTCCAAAAGTCATTCATGATACTCTATTGTTCGAGTTCTCAAAAGCAGAATTCTAAGGCGATACATAACTTCGAATAGAAATCAACAGTTAAAGTATCAAAATAAACTTGTTACATAAAGTAACACTAGGGTCAGCTAAGCAAACTATAAGTAAACTTGATCATTAAAGATCCTTCTATGCTCGTAGCCCAGAACAACATCTACAACTTCTCTGTTTGCTTTTGTTTTCCCCTGCTCTTCTGAAAACACCACATAAATAAACAGTGAGATAATAATCTCAGTTCCGGACCCCTCACACTTAATCTCTCGGTATTTTATTAATTATCTTTTCACTTTCTCTCAGCACAATTTCGGGCAAGGACTACAATGTGCTGAGATAATACTCTCTTACCACGGAGAACCCACCCGACAATATCTGATTGACGAGTCAACTTTTCTGAGCCTAGGTTCTGGCTTCATGACTTTCCTCCCCTAGTGTACTATTAACTTAGGATCGTCATCCCCTTTGTGTTTTATGATTTTACTTACACACTTAGGTCTATTACTTGGCACTGGGCCTACTTCTCACTCGATACAACAATACACAGTTCGTTTATTTAATAAAACAATAGCGTTCAAATTAGACAATATTCGCATAGTGTAACATCCCAAAGTTGATAAGTTTAGTTCTTTTGATTAGTTGATAATTATATTAAACTATTGCTACTCAAGTTGTTTGATTATTATTTGAAGCTCACATTAAAGTGCTTGAATATTGTTTGAATACCTAAATAAGTGGAATATTTGAATGAAGTGAGTCATAGTTGTATTAGGAGTGTGTAGTGTATGAGTAATAATGGGGTGGTGCGAATTGCATGAACAAGGGCATAGTGGACATTTCCTAGTCACTTAAAACACTTCAGCTGAAAAACTCCTCCACCTCACTCCCACACTCTTCACTCACACTCACAAAACACACACACACACCACAAGAGAGAAAGGGGGAGATTCGAGAGAAAGAGAGGAAAGAAAGGGAGTGAGGGAAAAATCAAGAAACCCTCATCTTCACTAAACACAACAAGAAATCCATCCTTTTCTCTTATTCTCCTTCCAATATTGTTTCTGAATCCTACTCAAGCCAAACTCAATCTCAACAAATAACATTAAAGAACCATCCCCCATCTCCATCTTCATTTAGCAAATGTGGTGAGAGTGAATTAGATTGGGTGAAACTTAGCATGCATGTTGACTTAGAAGCTGGATTGAGGTTTTTCAGCAGCCACATTGTGGATTAGAATCATCAAGAAGAGGGTTTAGAAGCTTGGGTTCGAAGTTGGGTACATAGGAGCTTGTGTGGTGCTTCAAATTTCGATTTTTGCATGCTTGTTGTTGTTGTGTTCACAAATTCAAGGTGAGTTCTTTTCCTTTTAGGTTTTCATAATATTTGTTGATGTGTTTGGGAAATTAATGTCTTGTATATGGAGTTGCATGAATGTTTGAACTGATTGGGTTGTCTAAAGAGTCATAAATTGAGCTACAAACATGCTTAAGTATTATGATGAATGAGATGTTTGAAGCATGAAATTGTATTTTGTTTGGTGGGTTGACAAGTTGAATTGCCTCTATTTATGTTTGTTATGATGTATGAGGGTTGTTTTAATGTTTTGAATAGAAGGGGGAAAGGTTTGAGCACTAGGGAATTGATGGAAAGTTTTAAAACTGAAAAACAGGGCATTCTGCAACAAGGGCACGGTCCGTGTCCAAATGACACGGGTACCTGTGTCCAAAACTATCACTCTCGGGTTGAAGAAATTCCCGGCAGCCTTCCAACTTATTTCGATCATAACTTTTGATCCAGAACTGCAATTTTAGTGTTCTTGGATGCGTTGGAGAGCTAACGAAAAGTTCTACAACCCTAAGTAAATTATTTAGTGTGTTCCAAAATTACTCTATGAACCAATATGAATCTATCCTAATCATGACACTCAACATCATAGGGTTGCTTTAATTGTTGTTGTGATTGGATGACTTCTTAATAAAGCCTATTGAATGATGTGGTACTCCATATTTGATGATAATGTGCCTATTTATGATGATTGATATGATTGATGATGCAACAAGAGTAAATTTAATATTAGGGTTTATAAACAAACCGAGTATTGTTGTATCGAGTGAGAAAACGACCTAAGTGTCAAGTTAAATCGTAAAACACCAAGGGGATGACGATCCTAGTTAATAGCACACAAGGGGAGGGAAGTCATGAACCCATAACCTAGGCTCAGACAAGAATGACTCGGCAATCAGATATTGTTGGGTGGTTTCTCCGGGGGAAGGGTGTAGTTCTTGCCCGGAGTTGTGCTAAGAGCAAGTGAAAAGATAATTAATAAAACACTGAGAGATTAAGTGTGAGGGGTCCCGAAAGAACTCACTGAGATTGTAAATCTCATTTTATATATTGTGGTGTTTTTACAGATAAGCAGGGCACAACCAAGCAAATAGAGAAAAGAGTAGTTGTTGAACTGGATTACAAGAGTTTTGAAGGATCCTTCGGGATCGAGTTTACATTTGCTTAGTCTACCCTAGTTATGTAATATGTAATATTACGAGCTTCCCATGTTGATTGTATAGTTAAAGTTGTTATATTTTGCAAATCGTACTTTTGGATTTGAACAAGTTTTAAGTAATGACTCAGGTTTAACTGTATTCAGTTATGTCCTTAAGTACTCATTTTGGTATTCTATACCCTTGGAGTAAGTTTTGATGGTTTCTTCCATCGAGAAATGACATGTTCAAATCCCTTAAGTAGGTTCGCGACTCTGAATTATATTGAAATGGTTAACATTCTAAGTTTATGACGTCTAAATTTAAGGGTGTTACATTTTGGTATCAGAGCAGTTCGACCTTGTCGGGCTTAGTGACCTTACGGTCAATAGATTAGATAGATCGAGTTAGCTAGGTACTTAGACAATTAGCTGTCAGAAACTCAGTATATTGTGTGAAGCATTGAGCCGGATACACTCAATATTTCATGCAACGTACTGAGAATAATGACAATTGGTTGCCTCAGCCTCGAAAATGTCTAAAACCCTAAACCCTGGGATTCCCGGCCTCCTCATTTCATCAGAGCACACAACGGGGGTAGTGGGCTACAGATGATTTTACAGAACGAAAAGATGGGCATCCGTGTTTGTTCGAGGAAGTATGGGCGACCGTCTAGTCTTTGGAGCTGATTCGACCATCATGTTGCCGTGTGAATCGTAAGAGGTCACCTAGAGAGTTATAAGTCACGAAAAACATTCCGGTAGAAGGAATGTTAGTATCCTAGATTTGTTTAGGATTAGCAAGCACCGCGAAACCCAGATTTTCGTCCGACCAGTCTCTCAATTATTGAAGTAAGGTCTAGGGATTGTATTAGTCTTTCCTCGCTAGTCAATCCTACCATGTGACTCGAGTTAACCCCAACTTATTTTTCAGCCCCAGTGAGATCCTTTCGGATAGTCATGAGTCTAGATCAGGTTTCTTTTCCTCAGAAACACCTTTCCCAATGCCACAAAACCGAACTAGTAAACAATAATTGCACCTGCAATTTTGACAAGTAGTACCACCCAATGTTTATTGGACTAGTTTCCTTGTCAAAATTTCTAAGTTGGGTTCCTTTCTATAAGGGGCTAGTATTTTGTGTCAATAGGACTAACCATATTACGAACCTCCGATTAGGAGCATGTAAGTTTCCGTCTGTGAGAAATTTTCGCTAGTCTTCCAACTTGTTTTATTCACAACTTCTAATCCGGAACTCCGATTTATGTGTTCCGGGATGCGTTGGAAAGCTAACGAAAATGCCTGCACATACGGATAGATTTTGGACTATGTTTTATTCTGATTCCAGGAAGTGCTCCTACTCTACCCCAAGCCCTTAAGCTCTAAGTGCTCGTAGAATATAAACCCTAGATTGGCATAAGAAGTATGTAGAGGATTCCCAATGGTTAAGACTAAGTCTTTCGACCCCAGATTAGGGAAATAACTTTCGGAGTCTAAAGGGGGCTATTTCTCGGAAATGGCTATTAGTAGTTATAATTCCCCTTAAGAGATTTTTAGATTCTGTAAAAATCCTATACAATTAGGCACCCAGCTTGTATGCCAAGAAGGGGAAAGTTCAGTTTACCTCAGTGTTCAATGTTTTTGAAATTCTATGGGTGGAACAAGTTTTGCGGATTTGATTGATTACGGTAGTTGTAATAATCTCGTTTGTATTGTTTATGGAATTCGGAAAGATGGAAGACCAAAAGGATGCTCAAAATAGTTAGAATTCGTTTTCTGAATCAACACAGGATGCACTACCGTGTGCCCATTTGATTCCTTAAAAGAATCCTTCTATTTTCTCATTTCTTCGATGCTACAGCTATCCCAATCCCGTACTTAATCCAAATGTAAATGTTTACACCTAGATTAATTAACGTTCTATGAAGTCCATAGGTTTCTAGTGAGTCTACTTTTCTAGGGAAGCCGTTATGCCTCAAAAGTAAGATCCCTATTGTCTAGAGCTTCTCATACCCAAGTGGCTGAGTAGTGGAGGACCTCCAAGAGGGCGATTGGTCCAAACGGATATAAGTAATAGAGTTTTAGAAAAGTTCTGACAAGAAGGATAGTTCGGTCTTATAGGAGTCATCTGATTAATAGTTCCCGAAAAGTCCTTCCACCAGCGTAAGATGGATTATTTTTATGGTTGAGTTTAAAGCTCAACTCTCGAGTTATGGAGACACACCCCTACTAGTATCTTGGGTTAGTTGTTAGAGTCGACTCCGATAGGTACATGGAAAATTTGTTTTGTGTTTAAAGGTTTCAAATGAAGTTTTATAAAAACCCCATCATTTCGTAAGTTAGTTGGAAACAATGATTGTTCCCGAATATAACCCAAAATACTTGAGGTATCTCCAAGAGAGCCGAAAGGTGATGTTCCAAATTTTGCTACCCGTAAGGGTGGAATTTGGGATGAGGACGCTAGTGCATTGACTAGTAAGGAAAAGTAGAAGTATTAAGCCGTGTTTGGGAAATAATCCCTAAGCCACGAAGTATACCCAAGTCTCCACTATGGTGGTAAGGTTTTAGTCGTTAACCTTTCGTTTGTGAAGGTTAACGTAGTTTGTTTTGACTTAGGTCAGTTTGACCAGTCGGAGTGAGGTCCCTGTTTGCAGTGTTCTGTCGATTGCGTGTCAATAGAACGAGTATGTGACTGAATGATTGATATGCCAAATTATATTTGGATAACTGATTGGATTGCTTGCAATTGACTGAGATTGACTTGTATTTAAAATTTAACAATTCTAGTATGTATTGATGAGTTCTTCACTTGTGTTGTTTTTGATTGATGCTTTGTACTGAGATTGTGACAATGCATGTGTTCTAGAGTTGTTTCAAAATTTAGGAAAGGTGTTGAGTGAATAAGTGGATGTGTAATGCATGAGTCCTTGATAGTGTGAGTATTGGTGAAACGTTAAATTGATTGTATTTTGAGTCGTTTAGCCTAAGTTCAACACGGAATAGTGTTAGGATTGACTTGATTTAGGCTAGGGTAAAAAATTTGGTATCAAAAGATGGGGCATTTTAATTTGAAAAATAGAGTTTTTCGGACTTTGCAGGGAGCCCGGACCGTGTGCCTTAGAGGCCCGGTCTGTGCGACCCATTTTGTCACCCTCTTCCAATTTATTCAAACTCACTTCCTTTGGTACCAATGCTTGCCCATCCCTATTCTTAACCTAATCCAAGGAATTTCAATTGTTATTTGGATTTGATTAAAGGTTCAAAGAAGCTTTTTAGAACATTTCACTTTGCAACAATTTTGTTCATCCACTTTGACTAGTATAAGCCGGATTACAAACGATTGATTTTCACAAAAATTTGTGTTTATCAGTTTTCTTTTTAAAACTTCATTTCAGAACCCTTAATATGACTTCACCGTTTTTATTGAAAGAGTGGGGTGAGTAACGTCCACGGGGATAGTATTTTGAAATATCGTTTGTATGAAAAGTTTGCAAAAGGATTTATACAAAAGTTACAATGTGCCTCTCATCACATCTTCTATCAAAGATTGGTGATGGTTAGGTGTACTTTAAAGTTTTAACTTAGTAAAGCTACAAGAGAATCCTTATTTTTCACATCCTTTTTCAACTAAGATATAATCCACTTTAAGATGATCAAGTTTCTCCTTTTATTGATTTTGGAAAAGAGAATTATTTCATTCTACATAACTCCTTTGATAAGTTTTGAAAAGGCTAAGTTGTGAATGGATTTCAAGTTGACAAGTTTGTTTTCATAATTAGGGCCCTTTGGGGAGAGTGTTCATTCTCGATTAGCAAATCGTTAAGACTTGAACAAATTTTTGAGGACAAATATTTTTCAAGTTGGGGTGTATTGTAACATCCCAAAGTTGCTAAGTTTAGTTCTTTTGACAAGTTGATAATTATAATAAATTATTGCTACTCAAGTTGTTTGATTATTGTTTGAAGTTCACATTAAAGTGCTTGAATATTGTTTGAATACCTAACTAAGTGGAATATTTGAATGAAGTGAGTCATAGTTGTGTTAAGAGTGTGTAGTGTATGAGTAATAATGGGGTGGTGCAAATAGCATGAACAAGGGCATAGTGGACATTTCCTAGTCACTTAAAACACATCAGCTGAAAAACTCTGCACCTCACTCCCACACTCTTCATTCACACTCACAAAACACACACACACACACACACACACACACACACACACACACCACAAGAGAGAAAGGGGGAGATTCGAGAGAAAGAGAGGAAAGAAAGGGAGTGAGGGGAAAATCAAGAAACCCTCATCTTCACTAAACACAACCAGAAATCCATCCTTTTCTCTTCTTCTCCTTCCATTGTTTCTGAATCCTACTCAAGCCAAACTCACTCTCAACAAATAACATCAAAGAAACATCCCCCATTTCCATCTTCATTTAGCAAAAGTGGTGAAAGTGAACTAGACTGGGTGAAACTTAGTTTGCATGTCGACTTAGAAGCTGGATTGAGGTTTTTCAGCAGCTACATTGTGGATTAGAATCGTCAAGAAGAGCTTGGGTTCGAAGTTGGGTACATAGGAGCTTGTGTGGTGCTTCAAATTTTGATTTTTGCTTGCTTGTTTTTGTTGTGTTCACAAATTCAAGGTGAGTTCTTTTCCTTTTAGGTTTTCATAATGTTTGTTGATGTGTTTGGGAAATTAATATCTTGTATATGGAGTTGCATGAATGTTTGAAATGATTGTGTTGTCTAAAGAGTCATAAATTGAGCTACAAACATGTTTAAGTATTATGATGAATGAGATGTTTGAAGCATGAAATTGTATTTTGTTTGGTGGGGTTGACAAGTTGAATTGCCTCTATTTATGTTTGTTATGATGTATGAGGGTTGTTTTAATGTTTGGAATGAAAGGGGGAAAGGTTAGAGCACTAGGGAATTGATGGAAAGTTTTAAAACTAAAAAACAGGGCATTCTGCAACAAGGACACAGCCCGTGTCCAAATGACACGGGTACTCGTGTCCAAAACTGTCACTCTCGGGTTGAAGAAATTCCCGGCAGCCTTTCAACTTATTTCGTTCATAACTTTTGATCCAGAACTCCAATTTTAGTGTTCTTGGATGCGTTGGAAAGCTAACGAAAAGTGCTACAACCCTAAGTAAATTATTTAGGGTGTTACGAACTTACTCTATGAGATAATATGAATCTATCCTAATCATGACACTCAATGCATAATAAAAACATCATAGGGTTGCTTTAATTGTTGTTGTGATTGGATGAATTCTTAATCAAGCCTATCGAATGACGTGGTACTCCATATTTGATGATAATGTGCCTATTTATGATGATTGAGATGATTGATGATGCAACAAGAGTAAATTTAATATTAGGGTTTATAAACAAACCGAGTATTGTATCGAGTGGGAAAACGACCTAAGTGTCAAGTTAAATCATAAAAAACCAAGGGGATGACTATCCTAGTTAATAACACACTAGGGGAGGGAAGTCATGAACCCAGAACCTAGGCTCAGACAAGAATGACTCGGCAATCAGATATTGTTGGGTGGGTTCTCTGGGGGAAGGGTGTAGTTCTTGCCCGGAGTTGTGCTAAGAGCAAGTGAAAAGATTATTAATAAAACACCGAGAGATTAAGTGTGAAGGGTCCAGAAAGAACTCATTGAGATTGTAAATATCATTGCATATATTGTGGTGTTTTTACAGATAAGCAGGACACAACCAAGCAAATAGAGAAAAGAGTAGCTGTTGAACTGGGCTACAAGAGTTTTGAAGGATCCTTCGGGATCGAGTTTACATTTGCTTAGTCTACCCTAGTTATGTAATATGTAATATTACGAGATTCCCTTGTTGATTGTATAGTTAAAGTTGTTATATTTTGCAAACCGTACTTTTGGATTTGAACAAGTTTTGAGTAATGAATCAGGTTTAACTGTATTCAGCTATGTCCTTAAGTACTCATTTTGGTATTCTATACCCTTGGAGTAAATTTTGATGGTTTCTTCCATCGAGAAATGTTATGTTCAAATCTCTTAAGTAGGTTCGCGACTCTGAATTATATGGAAATGGTTAACATTCTAAGTATTCATAAGATTATGTTATATGTTATACCAAGTATTCATTGAACAAAGCTATGAACAAAGCACTGACTTTGTTCAATGAATACTTGGTATATGTTATATGTATCTCCTATTGAGATTGCCGTTCTAGGTCAGTTAAGCTACATATGTTATAAAAACAATAATAAAAAGACACAGATCCGGATAAACAATATTTACATTTGCGTTATTTCCTATCATAAGAGTTATAATTAATATATGACTATATATATATATATATATATATATATATATATATATATATATATATATATATATATAGGAATTCTATCAAACTTGACGTGATGTTTGATTCAGATCCTGGTTATTGGGTATTATTCAGACCCAAAATAGAATCTCTATAACAATATGGCATAGACAAATATGGATTCACTCAGAAGTTTGATTACTAATTCGTATATATAAATATAACAACATGGAATAAGAATATTTTTTTAAGTAAAATATGAAGTTGTAGGTCACCTCTTTGTCGACCAGCACCATCTCCACAGCAACAGGTTTGTTTCCTCCATAGTTCCCAAAAACATGCCACTTCCTTAGTACTCTGACTATGATAGAAGAAGTGTCATGGTGTGGGTCGATGGCAGCTAAAGGTTCATTCTTTTTGGGAGGAGCAAGGGGAAGTTTGTTTGCAATGGCCATTCCTGATTATTCTTAGGGTTTCTAAGTGTCTCCCTTTGCATACTGAACTCCTCTAAACGATTCAATACAATTTTATGAAAGGCGGGTGAGGCAAGTTGGTATATATAGACCAAATTAAATTAGGTTTTGAAAACCCTTTTGCAAATATGATCCCTTCAATATATTAGTAAGGTCAGAAACACTATTCCATGATTTGCGACTCATTAATTTTGGGTAATCAATACACCTGTATTATTGCATTGAATGTTTTAATTGTGTTGTTGAATATTTGGTTTTTATTTAATGTATATATTTATTCTCTCCAGCAATTATTGATTGATTATTGGAATATCATTTAACCCCATTAAGGGTTGGTATGATAATTTAAAATTAAATTAAATTTGAATAATGTTTTTAGGGATTCCTATAAATTTTTGAATTCGAACTCATGCCTTTAATATATTCATAATCACATAAACACTATTCCATAACTTGCGACTAATTAATTTTTTCTATTCACTACCCATGTACGATCGCTTTGAATGGCTTAATGGTGTTGCTGATGAGATGCATTTTATTTAATTCGTATTTTTGTCCTCATCAGCAAGTGTGGATCGATTATAGGAATATCATTTATAGGAATGCTATATAAATATCGTTATTCAAATTGAAATTAAATCTGAATAACATTTATAGGAATGATATAAATTTTTACCGAGATTGATTACAATGCATTTTGGTATAACTGATTTGGGTGTTGTTGGTCCTTTAAATTTTGGGTGCAGGTACTCCCATTGAGGACATCATAACCGCAAGATACAAATTATGCATCAACTAGACAACTACCCAAGCTTTTGTTAAAAAAATTTAAATTAAGAGCGTTATGTATTATGACAATGCAAAACGAAACTGCAAGAAATTTTTTAATTTAAGAGCGCTATGTATTATTTGATCAAGATTGGTATTAGGTGTTGGAATTTTTGATTTAGGAGGTGTTCTGTACTGTACTTACGAGCTTTATGATAAGATCGAAGTAGTTAGTAGGTGTTTTATCCTTGATAAAGTGGCGATCTTAAAGTGACGGCCTTGTACGATTTTGGGATAGTGGTCTTTGTTCGATCTTGAGAGGGTGGTCTTTGTTCGATCTTGAGATGGTGGTCTTTGTTCGATCTTGACGTGGCGGTGTTGTACCTGCAATAACACTCCGAAGCTCAAGTCAGTGTTTGAGTAAATATGTGGTGGTTGGAGAAAAATTACTTACATTTATGAGTATTGAAGGTGGTATTTATAGAGTTTGTGTGATGTATGTTCTGACGATCTTGAGCCGTCAGATCTCGCCGAGTTATCTGAGCCGTTGGTCGATGGGGCTAGATTTTCTGGCTATGGGCCTGTTTGTTATTGGGCCTTGCAGGGGGGTGTGAATATTGCTAGGGCCTTTTACTTATTACCATAACAGTGGCCCCCCAAGCCTTGTCGCCTGAGGGGCGATCTTGGCTTGATGAGTTACTGAGCTTTCTTTACCGAGCTTCCCTTTGAGCAGTTGGATTAGTGCCTTGAGGTCAGTGCCATGCATTAAATGTTTCTGACATGGCGTGCATTACGATGGCGGCTAATGATGTTGACGTTTTGTTTTTAGTGCCTGACCTTTGGGCTTTGATTGGACGCGTCGATTCGACTTTCAGGCTCAGCCCAGATATTCGGTCCACTATAAATAAAGGGTCACTTGCTCTTGTTTTGTTCACTGCATAACTTCTTCTGCTCTGACTACCGGTCTTTACTAACTTCTTCTGCTCTGACTTCCGATCTTCAGGTCGACAAAAAGAGTTCTTTCAGATCCGATCTCCGTATCCGCTTTATTTCGAGGTTAGTTTTTAATGTTTTCTATTTGTATTTTGTGTTTTGTACCCCTCCTAGTTTTTCATTTGTTCGCTCAGAGTGGGGGTCGTCAGGTCGGGTTCCGACTTGTTCGCGGACCCATTTGCGATTTTTTGTCCTGACACTTCGTCCCCCATTTCTGCAGCTTCTTAGATTTGGCGAGGACCAAACAAACCCGTAGGGACATAACCGAATATCGAAACGAGTTTGTGAAGATCATGGCTTTTGGTGGTGACATCCCTGAAAGTCGAGAGAATCAGTCAATGGTTGGTACTCCTGACGAGCAAGATCATCCGCCCTCTGCTCCTACCAGCGAGCAAGCGGAGGAAAATGTCGATGTTGAGAGTTTTTCTCCGGTAAACGATGTTAATGAGTCCGCTCCGAAAGTTGTGGGAGCTATGGAGGAAGACCGGAGGATCGATGTTGTGGCTCTCTCTTCTGAATCTGATGAGGAGGTTCGACTGGAGGAAAGACAGGGGAGCTCGGATACTGTTGAGTCGGAGAGCTCTGATGCTGATTTCGGGACGAGCTCAGTGCTTGGAGATGACTATGATCGGGTCGATGCCGATGGCATGGATCAACCAGGCACGAGTCGTGCTTTTGATGTTTCAGTCGATGGTTATTCCAGTACCAGTCCTAGGGCCCATGACGTGCCGGTCCGGCGGTCCGGGAGGTTCGTCCTTATAATTGGGTTTCCGCGAACGTTTTGGAGATCGAATCGTTGTACCGTTCGGGTCAAAACCTAGAGTCGGAAGGTCGAAAAATAGCTGGGCGCTCTGAGAGGAATATTTGGAGGGTCGAAGGCATGAAAGATGGAGAGCACGTGGCTTCCTGGGCAGGAGATCTTAAATTTACAATGTACCACGTGACGATAAATGATATGAACATCCGGCCTCCTTTTTCTTCTCTCGAACAAACAGTTCTGGCGGAGCTGGACGTAGCACTCTCCCAATTACATCCAAACGCATGGGCTTTCCTCCGAGTCTTTGATTTAATGTGAATTCACCTGGAGAGACCGGTGTCGTCCCCACTTTTCTTCCATTTGTTCGAGCTTAATCGGAATAGTGGGGAGGACAAGTCCGGTCGTGAGCATGTCTGTTTTCGCTCGAGGCGAGGGGCGAAGATCTTCAAAGCTTACGCGGACTCACTGAGGGGAAGCTGGAAGCAGCTTTTTTATTGGGTCGAACCGGTTAATGATAAGGCCATAGACTGTGCAGGGAAGTTCGGAGCTGATGGTCGGACCTTGGTGTCCACCAAGTTCCCTATTGGCTGGAGTAATGGTCATTTTAACCGGTTTTCACATTCCTACTCCACCACTAAGGATCGGTTGAGCACGGAAGATCGTCTCACGAAGGCGATTCTGATCTTTATTTCCCAGAGGGTTCCGTTCTCAAAACATAAATACCGGGGTATCCCTACGGATCGTTTAGTCCAGGCTGGGAAGCGATCGCGGGTGCAAAGGGTTTTAGGTAGATCGTCTTTCTGCTGTGGATTTTGGTGTATTCGAATTTTCTTCAAGTTATATAACTCGTATTTTTCTTGTTTTTCAGACACGATGGCGCCTAAGAAGCTCGCATTTTTAAAGAAGCTGGCGATGCAATCGGCTGGTGTTGAGCAAGCAGGGGCACAGCTGCAAATACCTTCTCAACCTAGACCTGTTGTCGAGGCTGGGGAGGTCGTCATCGCTGCCGAACCGGTGACCACCGTCACTCAGAAGGAAGTGGCATGTGCCGAGGCTGAGAAGGGGAAGAGGATCGATGTGGGGACCTCTGAAAAAAGGGGGCGAGCTAGTGTCGAAGAGGAGTCTGGGTCGGCCAAAAGAACAAAGACTGGGAAGAGGTCCAAGCATAAATGCAAGGCCGTTCCCCTGGATGAGAAATTTTTAGAACAAAATTACGAGCAGTGGCAGGAGGATCCCATTGCAGCGTCGGCCCAGATCTTCCTAAATTTTGCCGAGGTTCATAAAATCGCAAAAACGAAGTATGAGCAGCGAGCTGAAGGTGGGTTTTTGTTTTTGCTTTTGTTGATTTATTTATGACTTTCCTCTTTGTTTTGATATCTTTTTTTAACACGTTTGTAGAGTTGCTAGAGACCGAGAAGACAAAACGTTTTAAAGTCTTTGAGGAATTGACTGCGAGGACCACTGAGCTGGGTCAAGTCAAGTCCGAGCTTCGGGCTCTGAAGGAAGGTGCAGAGATCCTTACATCGTTGAAGGTGACTGCCCTGAATCGTGCAGAGACTGCCGAAGCTCGTGTGAAGCAGCTCGAAGGTCAGCTCAGGGTCCTAGAGGAGTCTGAGGCCGAGGTAAAGAGAAAGGCAGGGGTCTTGGAAGAACGAATAGTCGAGCTTGAGGAAAGCTTGAAGAAAAGCTTGGAGGTGAGGGCGGAATCTAGTACCGACCCAGAAGCTCGTATTGCCGATCTTCAGGCTGCCCTCCAACAAAGCAAGAGGGACGCAAAAGAGGCTGCCGAGGCGGCACTTGAGATGTACAAAGAAGGTTTTCAAGGTGCCATTTTGCAGGTACGTTCTTTTACTTCATCCTTCTCTTCCGCTAGACCCGATGATTGTCGATGCCGATCATGAGGTCGATGGGAGGCGTATTGTCAAGGTCGACCCTGTGACGGAGGAGAAGATTGTCGTCTTTCCGACCTCATACGTTTAATCGGTTTCCAGCATTTTTGCAGAAGTTCTAGGTGTATGCTTTTCCGATCAAGTTTTGTATAGACTTAGAATTTCTTTTATGTAATTTTGGAATTTTGAAGGTTCGGCCCATCCGTGGTGCTTTTGTAACTGAAAATACCGTTAATCGATCTTGATTTTTGGGTCTCATTTACGAGCTTTATGAATGCTTTTTTTAATTCTGCAAGTCATATACGTCGTTTTTAGAGATCGTTTCGCACCTGAGGGGCTCGAGGTGGTTTATAAGCGTCGGCCTATAGAGCAGTTTACTAGGACTCGGCCCAGATTTAACTCGCCCTATAGGGGTATTGGCAGTTGTTGACTCTCTGTCATATGTAATAAGTTGTGCAATTTTAGAACCAAAACTGCAGGTATTTGATTGTAATTTGGTTGATTGTCGGGGAATTAGCTCGGTTTTTAGATTGATGTATTAGGATTCATTTTGTAAGTTATTTCTCTCACTCCTGGTGCCAAATGCAATGGAAGACCTTCAAGTTGTCGTAGCATCAACTAGCAAACCATACATTTGCCTAAGTGGTGCAATGGAAATTGAAGGAGAAGCCACTGACTTATTTCGCGTTGCGACCAGGAGGCGTCGCGTCGCGACACAGCTGAATGAATTCACAGGATACCACTACTGACTTATTTCGCATCGCGACGGGCTCGTGTCGCGAGGCGATGGGTCACCGAAAGTAGGGTTTTTATGTTCAGTTTTGCGTTTTTGAGGAGGACTTCGTCTTGGGAGAGGAAGAGAGTTTTGGAACAGCTGAAGGGTGCGATTTTGGGGACTTCTCATCACTTGGGAACAAGGGGTTTGAAGGTTCTAATGTCTTCCTCCATGTTTATCTTCTTCTTTATCCTAGTTTCTACTTCTATGATGATGTGTAACTAATTCTCTTAGATTAGGGAGAGATGAATCTCCCCAAACTATGACATGAATACTTTGTTATGATCAATTTCAGTTTTTATTCAATTTATCATTAGCCTATGCCTCTATTCTTAATGCTTTACAATTACATATGATAGTTGTATTGATTTAGGGTTATGATCACCATAGGGATATGGGTTTGTATGCTTGATTTGGGGTTTTAGGTCACAATCTTGATGATCATAGGAATATGGACTTGAGGTTGTGAATTCCTTAGTTCTAGGGTTTAATGCTTTATCTATTGTTGAATCACTTAAGGAATTAGGGTTTCTCAATAGGAAAAATGGGTTTTGAGGCAAGGGATTGTCCTTAATCTAAATTAGTGAATGGAATCTGATAATTTGGGTAATTACTTGAAATTGGTTGAAGGTTCATGTGATAGTATAGGGGAGAGGATTCAATCCCTAATCGCTTTACTTTACTTAATTTACAAACCTTTGATTTCACGGTTACTATAATTTCAACTTTATTCCAATTGTCACGTTTAAGAATTGATAACTTGCCTATTGATAATAGTGCGCAATCCCTGTGGATACGACTTGGTTCTTACCGTTTTATTATTACTTGCAACGTTTCGGTACACTTGCCGAAATTCTAACAAGTTTTTGGCGCCGTTGCCGGGGATTGTTGATTCCATTGTCAACAAGGCAAAGGAGTTAATTCTTAGATTTTAGTTTTACTTTTTGGTTTTTATTTATTTTTGGTACTCAGTGATTTTTATTGGACTTGTTGACGGTTTGCTTAGTATTTCAGAAATTTGTTTATGCGAGACAAAACTGTGAGAGAATTGTTATTTGACCCAGAGATTGAAAAGACAGCAAAAGCAAACCGAAAGAAAACAAAGCTAGCTAAGCAACAAGCCCAGAGAGAGTCACAAGTACACTCAACTTCAACCTCTGTTCCGGAAGATTCTTCAACTGCAGAGGCAGAAATGGCTGAGAATCCACCTCCAAGACGCACTCTTGGTGACTTCGGGGGGAGAAATCAGGGCGCTCAAGCATTCACTTTCCAACCAGTGGGGGTTGCCCAATTTGACATCAAATCTTCTATGCTCACTGCCTTAAAATCAGAGCAGTTTTCAGGATCAGATGCAGAAGACCCCAACCAACACCTTTTCCAGTTCTATGAGATCTGTGGGACTACACACCCTGAGGGAGTTAATGAAAGTGCCAAGAAATTGCGCCTGTTTCCATTCACACTAACAGGCAGGGCAAAGGATTGGTTGAATACTATCCCAGCAGGAACTGTCAACACTTGGAATGAACTTGAGAACAAATTCTTGGAACGATTCTTCCCAATCTCCAAGTTCATCAAAAAAAGGGCAGAAATCTCCAACTTTGTTCAAGGGGATTCTGAGTCCCTATATGATTCCTGGGAAAGATTTAAATTATTGCTAAAAAAATGTCCAGGGCATGGTATTGATGATTTTCTGCAGCTGCAAACTTTCTGCCATGGGTTGCGACCTCAGACCAGAATGATGTTAGATGCCTCAGCTGGAGGATCTTTAGGTACTAAAACATGGGACGAAGCAAAACAGCTGGTGGAAGATATGGCTTCTAATGAGTATAGGATCCAGAATGATCGTGGAGCTGTGAGTAAAAAGGGTGTGTTGGAGTTAGACTCTAACAGTGCTGTGTTGGCCCAACAAAAGTTAATGTCTATGCAAATTGAAGCTCTTACTAAGCAGTTAACTACAGCTTGCGAAGTTGGTTCAAGGGCTCAAGCAACCGTTCAAGCAGTGCAAACGGGTGGGTGCAACTACTGTGGTAGAGAAGCCCATGAGGGTGATTGCGCAACTCATGGAGAAATGGTTGAGCAGGCAAGTTACATGGGAACCCGTATTCTAACACCTACAATCCTGGGTGGAAGAATCATCTTAACTTCTCTTGGAAGAATAATGAGACCTCAGGTTCAAACCAACAGCAGTCTCAAGCACCTGCTCAACAGCAAAAGAACCCTTCTCGTTTGGAAGATGCTTTGACACAGTTCATGAAAATGACCAAGAACACTTACCAAGCCCAAGAACAAGCAATGAAAAACATGGGGAAGAATCATGAGGCTTCGATGAAGAACTTGGAGGTTCAGATTGGTCAGTTGTCAAAGCAACTTGCTGAGACATCCAATAGTGGTTTTCTTGCTAGCACTGTTGATAACCCTAAAAATGAGAGTTGCAATGTTATTTCATTGAGAAGTGGTAGAGAGTTGAACCCTGTTGAAGTGGAAAAACTCAAGCCTGGAAAAAAGATGTGGTGAAACTGAGGTGTTGAGGGAGGAGTTGAAAAAGAAAAATGGAGGAGTCGAAAATGAGTTAAGTGAAAAAAGTGAGGGAATTGTGAAGCCTAACCAAAAAGAAAATTTGTTTAATGAAAAATTGCAGGTTGACGAGAAGCCCAAAGAAATTCCTTCATACATGAAGTTGCCATACCCTCAGTTGAGCAAGAAGACCTAGAAGGATGAGCAGTTCTCAAAGTTCATGGATATTTTCAAACGCCTTCAAATCAACATACCATTTGCTGAAGCTCTTGAGAAGATGCCCATCTATGCCAAGTTCATGAAGCAGCTGTTGACAAAGAAGAGGAAGTTCAAAGGGGATGAAACAGTGGCCTTAATAGAAGAATGTAGTGCCATTATTCAAAACAAGCTTCCTCCTAAGTTGAAAGATCCAATGAGCTTCACCATACCTTGTGCAATTGGTGATGTTAAAATAAGGAAGACCCTTTGTGATCTGGGAGCAAGCATTAATCTGATGCCCTTGGCTATGTGGAGAAAACTTGGCGGATGTGAGGTTAAGCCAACCAACATGACCTTGTAACTTGCTGACAGATCTATAAGGCATCCTTATGGGGTTGTAGAAGATGTCCTGGTGAAGGTAGACAAATTCCTCTTCCTAGTGGATTTTGTGATTCTGCAACTTGATGGTGACACTTGTGTCAAGAGTTCCATGGATTGAGACGGTGACATCCCGTTTATTTTGGGAAGACCTTTCCTTGCTACTAGTAGAGCTGTGATTGATGTGGCAGATGGGACTGTGACACCGTGAGTCCAAGATGAAGCGGTGATCTTTAACGTGCAGAAACCCTCAGACCCAAATGAGAAAAAGGAAGAGTGTTACTGTATTGAGGCACCTAATCCCAGAGTCAAAAGCAGAATTCGTCTACACTCACTCCGTGAGGATTCACTGGTGGTATGGGAAGATCTGAAAGAAGTTAGAGGTAAGCCTGGAAATCAGTTGCTACATTCCTCTCATGCATCATCTTGCTGCAAGCTGAAAGGAAAGGATACTCAAGGAACATTCAAAGAGGCACCGGAGAAACAGAGTTCTCCACCTGAGCCAATTTGAAGCATCCTCTAAGAACCGTCAAGCTAGTGACGTTAAAGAAGCGCTGAGTGGGAGGCAACCCACTGTGAGGTAACAAGTATTTATTTTAGTTTAATTTCAAGTATTCAGTTAATTTTAATTTTCTGTTAGTCTTTATGCAAAAACTGTGTTCTGCTAATTTCGCTTCGCGAAAGAGAAGGATTTCAAAGAAAAAAAGCATCACTGTTTCATTTCGCGTCGCGAAAGCCATGTGTCGCGTCACGACAGTTCAAATTTTTCAAAAAGAAAACATCACTGACTGTTTTCGCGACGCGATGAAGTCGTGTCGCGACACTAGGATTTTTAGCCTGATTCTCAGGTGGATCAGACACAACCAAAAAATATTTTCCTCCCATATCTGTTGGTGCGTGAATTGCTTTCCATTTCCCCCCTCCATTTCGGTTTTGGCACTAAAAATTGTGGAAGATCACACAAGTTTGCATTGTCAACATTCTCCAAGTATTATAATCCTCACCTTTGTTCTTAATTCTGAATTTGTGGAAGTATGCTTTGAATTAGAATAGAAAAACTTTGGTTTTTTGGAGTGTAGGAGAGGTGTTTGATAAAATGCTTCAATGGAAAAATTTATGTAGACCAAGTGTTTGACAGAACGCCTCAATGAAAAATCTGTGTGGGCAAGGTGTTTGATAAAATGCCTTAATGAATTTCTGCTATGCAAACCAACTGTTTGTAAAAATGCCTGAACGAACTTTGTGGTTGCTGAGTTGTGCTTAAATTGTGTCAATAATCATGGAACCTTAGGGTAGTTGACTTAGTGCCCTGATATTTTAATTCGCCTGGTTTTGTTAAATTCTCTGCTGTGAGTGGGACCTACACCAAGGATCACCCGGGAACTAACAAATTTGCTGCTGGAATTTGGCTTTTATTTTAGGCTTAAATATGTTTTAGGCCCCTGCAAATATAGGGTGTTTTGGTTTAAGCCCCTGGAAAATTTTTTTTTTGTTAAAAGCCCTTGCAAAATGACATATTTTGTTATAAGCCCTTCTATGACTAAAATGTTAGCCTTAACATGGAATGCTATGATTGCTGGATATGTTGAGAAGGGCTTATAACAAAATATTTCATTTTGCAAGGGCTTTTAACAAAAAAAATTTTTTGCAAGGGCTTAAACCAAAACACCCTATATTTGCAGGGGCCTAAAACATATTTAAGCCTTTATTTTATTGCAGGCAATTTTCTAATAGGTACCATGGTAAAACCAAACAACGCCGGCACTTCAAAAAGGTGGCAGGGAGAACCATCATTTGACTCCGAAAGATTCAAATCCCCAAAACATGAGGAGCGCTACCAGCAGGTAGTCAAAGGAAAGAAAATCAACCCGAAGCGGTCCTTCAACCTCAGCACGGGTGAATTCCCGGTCATTAGCTCCACACTCCGGGAGATGGGGTGGCTTTCTCTCAACGCAATGATCAAACAGGCTAATCAGAGCTTGTTGAGAGAATTCTACTCCAATGCCTATCGGGAAGAAGAGAAGGACAAGTCCACAACCGTGTTTGTCAGGGGTAAAAATGTATCATATTCCCCGGAAAGCATTAACAGACTTTTTGGGCTACCTGAGCCCTCTCCCTGTGCCATGAGACATGTGATAACTCATATTTATATGAGTTATTTATACTTATTCAATGCTAAATCATGCAAGTTCTCTGGCAATAGTAGGATGTTTCTATTAAGTTTCTGTTAGTTTATTGCTTTTTAGTTAGAAAGGGGCTAAATTACAAATTCTATACATTTTGGCACCAATTGGCGCCGTTGCCGGGGATTGCATTTAACTTTTATTGCTCAACAAGTATTAAAACACTAGGTGAAAGAATTCTGCTGTGTTGTTTGTTGTTTCTGTGAGTGAACAGGTAAACTTTACAGCGTATGCTTAGTTCCAGTTCAAGCTCTAGTTCAACAGAACCAGGGAGTGGATCTGAGCCTGAATTCTATCCAGAACCTGAAAGAACCTTCAGGCGACTAAGGAGACAACAAAGGTTAAGAAGGCGGCAACAACACCAGCAATTTCAGCCACCAACCATGTCTGAACATGGTACTGGTGGTAGAAGCTCTAGAGGTGGACGCACTCCAAGAGGAGGAAGGCACTCTGATGCTGGAGGTAGAGAACGTGGCCGTGGACCACAGACTCATACAGAGACATATGTTGATGATGAACTCTGGCAGAGATAGCAACTCATCAACGCAGGCCCACAAGACATGGTCAATGACAGAGACAGACCTATGCGTGATTATGTCGTGCTCAATCCTGCCCATCTACAAACAGGCATTGCAAGACCACCCATTCATACTGGTCACTTTGAATTCAAGCCAATGATGTTCCAAATGCTGCAGACTGCGGGGCAATTTGGGGGTTTCCCTCAAGAAGATCCTTACGCACATCTTAGGCAATTTTTGGATGTGTGCAGCAACTTTATCATCCTTGGAGTCCCAGAAGATGCCTTCCGATTGAAGTTATTTCCATATTCTCTCAAGGATAAAGCCAAAAATTGGTTGAACTCCTTGGAGCCAAATTCAGTTCACACTTGGGATGAGCTAGCTGAAAAATTTCTTGGAAAATACTTCCCTCCCAACAAAAATGCCAAGTTGAGAAATGATATCACTTCCTTCAAACAAAGGGAAGGGGAATCATTGTTTGAGGCTTGGGAAAGATGGAAGGAATTACTAAGAATGTGCCCACACCATGGCATACCCGTGGTCATTCAAATGGAGACTTTCTATAATGGTCTGGATCAGCCTACCAGGCTTATACTTGATGCTTCATCAGGCGGTGTCATACTGAACATGTCTTTCTCTGAGGCATGCAGACTTATTGAAGACATAGCCACTCATAATGCCCATTGGCCTTCTGAAAGATTCACTCCCGGAAAGAAGGCTGGTGTCCATGAGATAAGTGAAGTAACTGCCCTTTCTGCTCAGGTTGCTTCCCTGACCAACATGATTAAAAACATGAGTACTCCAAACGTGGTAACGTCTGAAAAACAGACCGCTGCAACTGTTGAACCAACACCATCTGGGGGAGTAGTGTGTGTCTATTGTGAAGGAGGGCATGTCTACGAAGAGTGTCCCCATAACCCTCAGTCTGTAAACTTTGTATCCCATAACAAGGGTAACAGTCCTTACTCCAACTCCTACAATTCAAATTGGAGAAATCACCCAAACTTTGGTTGGAAAAACAACAATTCTTTGAATGCTAGCGATACTGCTCCAGCGATACCCCCAGGATTTCCCCCTCAACAACAAAAGCAGTATATGCAGAATAACAACAACTGCAATTTGGAAGCCTTGATGAAAACTTTTATAAGCGATTGTAGGGCAACCTTAAGACCCATGAGTCTTCAATCAAAACTTTGGAGAACCAAATTGGGCAGATAGCCTCAGCTCTTACTCAAAGGCAGAATGGATCTCTTCCATCCACAACTGAAACACGATCTTCATCTAAGTCAAACGGTAAAGATGTGGTGAATGCACAGGTAAATGCTATCTCATTAAGAAGTGGCACTGAGTATCCTGAACCATCTATGCCTAAGGAATCTGAGGTGCCAGAGAAGGAAAAAGAGAAAAACACAAGTGCAGAAAAAGAGAAGAATATTCCAGATATTGTGATGTCTAAGCCGGACGTTACAACGTCTAGTTCTGAACTAGGAATCAAGACTGTTCCCAAGCTTGTACCTGAATATCCTCCTCCACCCTACCCTCAAAGACTAAAGAAAGCTCATGAAGACAAGCAATTCAGCAAGTTCATGGAGATGCTCAAACAGCTACACATAAACCTTCCATTGGTAGAAGCTCTACAGCAGATGCCAAACTATGCCAAGTTCCTAAAGGATATCATCACCAAAAGAAGAAGGCTAGGGGAGTTTGAAACTATTGCTTTAACTGAAGAATGTAGCTTAATTATGCAGAATAAACTCCCTAGAAAATTGAAGGATCCTGGCAGTTTTACCATACCATGCTCCATTGGAGATTTTTACCTTGACAAAGCTTTATGTGACTTGGGGGCAAGTATTAACTTGATGCCCAAGTCCATTTATGATAAACTTGGTATAGGAACTGCCAGACCTACTTCTTTAAGTCTTACCTTAGCTGATAAAAGTAGAGTTTATCCTGAGGGCATATTAGAAGATGTTTTGATTAAAGTTGACAAATTTGTTTTTCCAGTGGACTTTGTTATTTTAGATTTTGATGCAGATAAGGAAGTTCCTATCATCTTGGGGAGACCATTTCTAGCCACTGGAAGGACACTCATTGATGTGCAGAAAGGAGAATTAATCATGAGAGTCAATGACCAAGAAGTCAAGTTCAACGTCCTCAACGCACTCAAGTATCCAGAACCTAACACAGAGGAATGTTCCTTTGTGGTTGCCCTTGACCCTGTGGTTCAAAAACAATTCAATAAAGATAATGACCACTTGGAGAAGATTCTGGGCAATGATGAGATTCAAGAGTTGTTAACAGAAGAAGCTGTTCTGCAAAACGTTATAACGTCAACTGCAGACGTTGTCACATCTGACTCTCCTGTACCCAAGGCCTGGACAAAAAAGTATGAATCTTTGGGGCAAGAAGACTCCAATCTCAAGAAGATAGTTCCTTCCATTGAAGAACCACCCACGCTGGAACTGAAGGTGTTACCTGATCACCTGAAGTATGCCTTTTTAGGGGAAAATGATTCTTTACCTGTGATCATTTCTTCTAATCTCTCACAAGAGCAGGAAGGTGATCTCATTAGCACCTTGAAAAGACACAAGAAAGCCATTGGTTGGCAAATGGCGGATATCAAGGGTATCAGTCCCACAATTTGTATGCACAGAATTGTCTTAGAAGAGAATGCAAAGAACAGCATTGAAGGGCAAAGGCGATTGAACCCAATAATTAAGGAGGTAGTCAAGAAGGAAATCATCAAATGGCTAGACGCAGGAATCATCTACCCAATCAGTGACAGCTCATGGGTGAGCCCAGTTCAATGTGTACCAAAGAAGGGTGGAGTTACTGTGGTGACCAATGACAAAAATGAATTGATTCCAACAAGGACGGTGACTGGATGGAGGATATGTATGGACTACAGGAAGCTGAACAAGGCAACCAAGAAGGACCATTTTCCTCTGCCATTTATTGATCAGATGTTGGATAGACTTGCAGGCAAAGAATTCTATTGTTTCCTTGATGGTTACTCAGGATATAACCAGATAGTTATTGTGCCCGAAGACCAAGAGAAGACCACATTCACTTGTCCTTATGGTACCTTTGCCTTCAGAAGGATGCCATTTGGGTTGTGTAATGCTCTTGCAACATTCCAGAGGTGTATAATGGCTTTATTCTCTGGTTTTATTGAAAAATCCATGGAAGTTTTCATGGATGACTTTTCAGTCTATGGAGACTCATACAAGGCATGCTTGGATAACTTAGAAGGAGTTCTAGTAAGATGTGAAGAGACCAACTTAGTGCTCAACTGGGAGAAATGCCACTTTATGGTTCAAGAAGGAATTGTTTTGGAGCATAAGATTTCAAAGAAAGGGTTGGAGGTTGATAAAGCAAAAATTGATGTTATTGACAAATTACCTCCACCTACCACCGTCAAAGGTATTAGAAGTTTCTTAGGGCATGCTGGTTTTTACAGAAGGTTTATAAAGGATTTCTCAAAAATTTCCAAACCTTTATGTCTGCTGTTGCAACGTGATAACGTCTTCAACTTTGATGAGCAATGTCACGAAGCCTTCCAGAAATTAAAGACTGCCCTTGTAACAGATCCTGTGATAGTCACTCCTGACTGGTCCAAACCATTCGAATTAAGGTGTGATGCGAGTGACTACGCTGTGGGAGCTGTATTGGGTCAAAGGTATGGCAAAATTTTTCACTCTATCTATTATGCTAGTAAAACCTTAGACGATGCCCAATTAAATTATACTGTAACTGAGAAAGAGTTACTGGCTGTTGTATTTGCTTTTGACAAATTTCGATCATACTTGGTGGGTGCAAAAGTTATTGTTTTTACTGATCACTCAGCCATCAAGTATTTGATTGCTAAAAAAGATGCAAAGCCAAGACTCATCAGATGGGTTCTCCTCCTTCAAGAATTTAACTTGGAAATTCATGATAAAAAGGGGGTGGAGAACCAAGTTGCTGATCACCTTTCTAGACTTGAGAATGTTGATGCAGGTACAGGTGCAGAAGAGATAAAGGAAAATTTCCCTGATGAGAGACTGCTGACGGTAGCCACAGTAGCCGAAGACGTTACCACGTCTATGGCAATTTCTTCAAACGTTATAACGTCTGATGCTAATGCACCCTGGTATGCTGATATAGTCAACTTCCTAGTCAGCAAGATTGTGCTTATAGATTTCAACCATCAGCAAAGAAAAAAGTTCTTCCACACCGTGAAGCACTATTTGTGGGATGAGCCCTATCTGTATAAGATGTGTCAAGATCAGTTGCTTAAGAGATGCCTTGCTGAAGAGGAACAACTTCATGTGTTACAACAATGTCATGCATCACCTTATGGAGGACATTTTGGAGGAACCAGAACTGCTGCAAAGGTGTTACAGTCAGGGTATTATTGGCCAACACTCTTCAAAGATGCTCATGAATTGGTGAAGAACTGTGATAAATGCCAAAGAACTGGAAACATCTCCAACAAGCAAGAAATGCCATTGACAAATATCCTTGAAGTAGAACTGTTTGATGTTTGGGGAATGGACTTCATGGGGCCATTTCCTATGTCTCATGGAAACTTATACATCTTGGTAGCTGTTGACTATGTATCAAAATGGGTGGAAGCTGTTGCAGTGCCCAATAATGAAGCCAAATCAGTCAGCAAATTCCTTAAGCAAAACATCTTCACAAGATTTGGTACTCCAAGAGCTATAATCAGTGATGAAGGCTCTCACTTCTGTAACAAGCTAATTGAGAATTTATTGGCTAAATACGGAGTGAAGCACAAAATTGCTACAGCTTATCACCCTCAGACAAGTGGTCAGGCAGAAATCTCCAACAGAGAAATTAAAAGGATACTTGAGAAAATGGTTGGTCCGAACAGGAAAGAATGGTCCCTGCACCTTGATGATGCACTGTGGGCATACAGAACAGCATTTAAGACACCACTGGGCATGTCACCATACAAGCTAGTCTTCGGAAAAGCTTGTCATCTGCCTATTGAACTCCAGCACAAAGCTCACTGGGCACTGAAACAACTGAACTTAGATCATTCAAAGGCTGGAGAAGCAAGACTCCTTCAACTAAATGAGCTAGATGAATTCAGGCACACTGCCTATGAGAATTCAGCAATCTATAAGGAGAAAACCAAGAAGTGGCACGATCAGAAAATTCAAAGAAGGGAGCTAGTAGAGGGACAACCAGTTTTGCTGTTTAATTGAAGGTTAAAGTTGTTCCCTGGGAAGCTAAAATCAAGATGGTCAGGACCCTTCAAACTGGTAAAAGTCTATCCTCATGGTGCTGTGGACCTGTTTGATGAGAAAACTAATTCCACTTTCAAAGTCAATGGCCAAAGAGTGAAACAATACCATGGAGAACATGTGGTTAGGGACAAGACCACAGTGGCTCTCAACAACCCCTGAATTAAAAAGGGAATAGTCTGGCTGAAGACTCTTAAAGCAAGCGCTCTTGGGAGGCAACCCAATGGTTTTAACTAACCAACAATTTTGTGTTTTTAAATTTTTGTTTTGTGCAGGAATGGGAGCTGAAGGTAGGAGAGATTGAGAACTCTAGTATGGTAAACGTTATAGCGTCTTGGCATGTCTAGGACGTTGTCACGTTTGCTGTCTGGGTAAAATTTTAAATGAAAAAGAAAAGAAAAAGAGTCAAGCAGTTTTCAAATGAAAAATGTTAAATGAAAATATTTTTTTTCAAAGACGTGACTGCCAAAGTGACCATGACGTCACTTCTCAACGGTTACCCCTTTTTCCAAGCCCACGCCACCACCTACTTCTCAACTTCCCATAAACCCTTCCCAATAAACACACACCAGTTATAATCATCAAAACCACCTGCAGACACTTTCAGAAACCGTAATCTTATCCCTTCCCCCAAATCTCAAATCTCAAATCCTCCACTCTCCAGAAAACCCATTCAATCACCATGACAAAAACAAAGCAAGCTGCAGTAAAATCATCTGGTAGAGGAAGGAATGTTAACCTAAGTTCTTCTTCTGACCAAATTCCAGAAATCCCCATTCCTTCAAAGAAGAAAGCTTTGCTACCAGAAAGGGGTTTCAGCTTGGAAAACCCAAATCCTGATTTTCTCTCAACAGTGGCAGCATTAGGATGGCAGAAATTTGTGGTTCACAGAAAGGAGTACATTGCAACTCTGGTGCATGACTTCTACAAAGGAATCGTTGAAAGAAACGATGGAGAGCTTTCAAGCACCTCCATTGTCCGCGGAGAAGAAGTCAAATTTGGTGTAAGGGTCATAAATGACTACTTTGGGCTGGGTTACTATGGCAAGGCAGTTGAGGTAAAGCAAAAGACTTACGGAGTGGCGGAGATGACTGAAATCAAAGAAAGAATATGTGTTGAAGGAGCTGTTTGGGAGCGAAGAGGCGACCATGGGAATGAATTCAAAATTTTAAAAAGGTACCTTTGTGATGAGGCCAGCACTTGGTTTCATTTCATTAGACACTGCTTGATACCCACTTCTCACACTCTCTGGGTTGATAAGGAGAGGCTGATTGCTATTGATGCTATTATGTCAAGAGATAAGATTGAGGTGGGTAAGCTCATCAATAGGGAGATAAACAAATGGCAGAACAGGAAGGATGGATACCTATACTTCCCCTGCTTAATCACTGATCTCTGCATGGAGGCTGGAGTGGAGATTGAAGCATCTGAGCTAAGAGAGGAACCCCAGGGGGAATTCTCTACAAAGTTCAAAGCTAGGCAGAGAGCTGCAGATGCTACCACGTCAGTTGATGCACAGACGTTACAATGTCTGGTGAACCAGCAAAACAGCCTAGCCAAGTTTGTCAAGGAGCAGTTTGAATGGCAAAAGAAGGTGAATGCGCAGATAACAAAAGGCAAGATGGTGATTGAAGAACCAGTACTTTCAGATTGGATGCAAGGGGAAGATGAAGACAATATACCATTATCAACAATGAACCTCAGGGCAGTGAAGAAGGAAAGAGTTAAGAAAACAAGAAACCCAGCCACAAAAAGAAAGAGCCCAGCAAAGAAAAAACAGAAAAAGGTAAGTAGTGAGGAAGAAGAGCTCAAATCAGCTGATCTGGATAGCATCAGTGAGAGTGATGCAGAGGAATCAAAGAAGGTGAGCAGGGAAATCCTAAGTGATGAAGAGGAAGAAACACATTCTGAAGAGAAAGGAAGCTCCAGTGATAAGACTGATATTGAGGCCGACTCTCCACCAGCCCAAACAATCAAAGAACCAGCCAAGCCCACACCTCCATCACCAAAATCCAAACAACCCCAACCCTCAGCTAAAGAACAAACCAACGATGACCAAAATATACCCAAATCACCACAGTCTCAACCTCAAGATCAACCCATTTCACAACCAATCCCCACTCAACCTGAACCAATTAAAGAACCTTCACAACCACCCACTCATGAAGTAACCGGTGGAGACGTGGCAACGTCTGAACCAACTGATGTTGGAATTAACCCAGACCCACAACTCATCCCCCCACCCAAAAAGAAAAGAGTCAAGACTGTACCCACCCAGAATCCATTTGGGAAGAAGAAAAGGCATGAATTAGTTGCTGCAAGTGAAGAAACCATACTGGGTGAAGAAGAAGAACAACTAGCTGATGCTCCTGCAACCAAAAGGCAAAAGTTGCAGGTAAGGAAGAAATCTGAAGCTGCTAAAGACAAGCCAGCCACAGCTACCAGTGCAGCATTTGTTGCTGCTAGTGGTTCAGAGAATGCTCCTGCTGTTGTTGCTGAAGAAAAAGCTACAGACGTTACAACGTCTCAAGAGCCAGTGGGAGAACAAGCCCAGGTGAACCCCAAAGAGCAACAACAGGTTAATCCTGCAGAGCTGGAAAAACAGAAAGCATGGGAGGAAGCAAAGAAAAGAATTGCTGAGAGCAGTGCCAAGATGTCCCAAGAAACTGAAGTTTCAGTTGATACTGGTGATGGTGCAGGAGAGAAGAAGAAGGAAAAGAAAAAGAAGACTGCTCAAGCAGGCATCCCAGCCAGACAGAGTGGAAGGCTCAGGTCTAGTGTCCTGAACAAGTAAGTTAGCCCTCTTTTTAGCAGTAGTATAGTTATAGTTTGTAATTTCAGTACAAATAAATAGCTGTCCTGACGTTACAACGTCTGGATAGTTAGTAGTCAGTAGTTTGTTTGTTTCTGTTGTGTTTAAGTGTTCCTCTTCCATTTTTTTTAAAAAAAAAAAATCAGTGAGCAGTGAGGACACTGCTCATCTTTCTGTTCGGGGGGGAGGATCATTCTTATGTTTTGTGTATGCATAAAATCAAATGCGAAATCAGTTTACCTCCCTACTCTATTAATCATCAAAAATGTTTCTCTTTGGGCTAAATCTAGGAATGACTATGTGTGAATTTGTGTGAGTAGCTGATGCATGCTTAGATGAATGGAATTGATTACTGCTTCCCCACAAACTCTGTTTTGAGGAAAACCTAGGTAGCTAGGGACTATGTGATGCCAAAGCTAGTTTTGGTTGACTATGGTGATTGTAAAACTTGATTAAAAACTTAGAGTAGCAGTAGAAACTAAGTTTGGGGGTATATCAGGTTGTGCTAAGGCTGGATGCAAAGACTGTAGGATGATTAGTGCTTGTGTAGTGTGAGTGCAGCGTTGTAACGTCTACCCGTAACGTTATAACGTATGCCGTGTGTGTTTTCGTGTTGTGTTCTGTGTTATCAAGCGTTGTAACGTCTCATCTGTAAGCGTTATAACGTCTGCTTCAAAAAGACCAAAAAGTGTGTGTGTTTCAAATAAGTGGAAAAATCCACATGTTTTCTGTGTTTGCTGCAATCTCCCAAAACAAATATTGGGCACCTCAATCCAAAAAAAAAAAAAAAACCCAAATTGAAGTGAATCAAATGAAAGTTGCTCAGCAATAAGGGGATTGTAGTCTTGTGTGTGTTGTGTGAGTCAGAAAAGTAGTTGCACTAATCTAGTCCTAGCATCCAATTAAGACCCTTTGTCGTGCTTAAAATAACCTTCATGTCTTATGTGAAAATGTTAGCCTACTCTCTGTTTTAAAAGATGTTATACTCTCACCATATGGAAACCACTCTTTCATAGGCTAGGGTAGCTTCTGAACCTAGCTAGGAATAGAATTGATACAGAGATCACACACTCACTTTGGGCAGTAATGAATCTAGAATGTAATTGTGC
Source organism: Astragalus membranaceus (assembly GCA_039519185.1). NCBI lineage: Eukaryota > Viridiplantae > Streptophyta > Magnoliopsida > Fabales > Fabaceae > Astragalus > Astragalus membranaceus. The sequence goes on along the minus strand of CM076848.1, from coordinate 61,989,337 downwards.
ATTGGTGCGTGAGTGTGTAGTGTAAGTCTGAAGGAATTAGCCCCTTGAGGATAATTTTTGATCAAATGGATGAACAGGGTGTAAACTGCTGGTGTATTTAATTTCATGCAATCTTTTCATATGTTTGTTGCACCCCGAAAAATCCCCGGCTTGGGTTTCTCGATGTACAACGTGGAAAAATTTTGGAGCCGCCACCAATATTTTAATTTTAAGACCAAAACATTGAAAAAAGGTCTTTTGGACAAAGCGGATGGTCATTGAAAACTAGAGATATAGGTTCGGGGGTCGATTACGCGCGAGGAAGGTGTTAGCACCGCGCACGTCCTTTCTACCGAAAGGGAACCTCTAATTAAATGTGTGGTTTTAACGTTTGATTTGAAAAATACCTAGATTTGCCTATTTATTTCTTGTTTGAAGACGAATGAGAAAACTTACTGGAAATTTTATTTTTGGTGAGAAAGGGGGGAAAAAAAGGAGTTTTTAGAAAGAAGTGCTTGACGGGACATGGCCCGCTCCTACGTATCTCCCGGTGCGATGGAGAATTCAAAGCTACGTAGTTCTTGGTTCTTTTTGAAAAGTTTTTGTTTTTTTATCTTTTTAGTGAGTTTTTTGAAATAGGACGAGCATTAGCAAATGATTAAACTAGCAGAGGCTATGATGAATCACTACTAAATACTCAAAAAAGAGAGAGTTGTACCGCTAGTCAAACGAACAAAGGTTCTGATGGACTATTGATAACAACTCGTTTTTATTATCTTTTTGAAAGTGATTTTCGAAAAAGATTGATTTGCACAATGATCAAACTAACAAAGGTTATGATGGACCATCGTTTATTATTCTTATGAGAAAAAGACATTGTCACTAATAGCTAAACGAACAGAGGCTCTGATGAACTATTAGCAACAATGGGTTGGAAAATGATTCTTTTTGTTTGTTTTTATGAAAATAATTTGTTTATGGGGATGAAAAGAATTTTTATTTGTTGCGCTTGACGAGAACGTGGCTCGCTCCTACGTATCCCAAACGGGAATCAAAGCGACGTAGTTCTAATTAAAAATGTTTTTTTTTGAAAGAGTTTGAAAGGGGAAGGTTGAATCATCTGAGACCATCTTCACCACTTAGACAATGATGCACTAGGCATAAGTGGGAATCATGTGGTTCATCATCAACAATGACACTATAGCTAGATTAAATCACATAGGGCAATTTTGGCATGGATCACAATAACTAAATATTAACAAATGAAAAGACCGAAATACCTCTGATGAAGACAGATATTACAGATCTGAAGAACAAAAATGAAGCGGAGAATTGGAAAATGAGATTTGCGAGAGCTGTCTTCCCAGATCTCGTGAAAATGTTTCTGGAGCAATTCTTCTCAGATCTTGTGAAAAAAATGTGTGTAGCAATTCTTCTCTCTGATCTCGTGTGAAGTGTCTGGAGCAATTCTTCTCTGATCTTGTGAGATGTGTGTCTCTTTTTCTGATCTCGTGAAGTCTGCCCCTGTTTCTCTGATCTCGTCAAAAGTCCTCTTTTAAAATGTGACTTGAGGCTGCCTATTTATAGGCTTAGGAAGCGTAGAATTTTTTTAAAAACATTTATTGCAAGGATGAATCGATTGTTTGATGAAGGCAAAATATAGTATAATCAATTCTTTGCTTTTAGAAAACATAGGAATCGATTCCTTGGGCTTTAGAAATTAGTGGGAATCGATTTTCAGGACCTTTTGTATAGGTGAAAATCGATTCCTTACTTAGTTAACACAATGAGGAATCGATTCTTGAGCCTTTGGAAATAGTGGGAATCGATTTTCAGGACCTTTTGCATAGGTGAAAATCGATTCCTTACTTAGTTAACACAATGAGGAATCGATTCTTGAGCCTTTGGAAATAGTGGGAATCGATTTTCAGGACCTTTTGCATAGGTGAAAATCGATTCCTTACTTAGTTAACACAATGAGGAATCGATTCTT